>OX940725.1:11290000-11652500 GCA_954870855.1 Scutellaria minor | reverse complement strand
GGAGCCTGTGCGCACACGAGACGGGTGACGGGTGCGTTGTTCGGTCACCATGGCTGAACATATAAAAGCGCGTTCGGTTGTAATGATCGAACGTAAGTAATTGTACAAATCTTAAGGATAAAATTATTATTATTTTTTTTTAAATGGGGTGCTCTTGGAAGTTGACATAGTGTCTTTAGTCCACCCTATATAAATTCATACATCTAACAATTTATGCATAAAGAGAAAAAAAAAAAAAAAAGAGAGAATCGCAATTTATAGGAAAACGTAAATGAAGTAAAAGACAAATGAAAAAAAGGAAAATTCAAATTAAATTAGCAACGGGGAAAGATTGGTGGGCACCGAGAAAGAAGAGTATTGGAAAACATTCTATCCTCTAGAGAGAGAGAGAGAATTGAAAACCCTAAATTGAATTTGGTCTTCTCTCTATCCAATCCCATGGAGTAGCTGCAATAGCTCAATTGCCCGCATTTTGTTTGCAGTCGTCTATGTGCAGAATAAATTCGGATTCTCCGAAGGCATAATCCGATCACGTCACCACTTCAACAATCATCCACTCGTAATCAAGCAGAAGTTTATCTGGTTGGATCCTTTGGCACATCCATTTCCGGATCCAGCCAATTGGCTGGGGCAATTTTCTGATTAGATCTCGTTGATTGATTTCGTTAAATGGATGATCTGGATGTGTTGGCCCGCGATTTCGGGCTCGGAACCCGGGGGAAATCTAATCCGATGAGGTCTGCTCAGACGGATCGGCGATCCTTTGATGATCCATTGTTCAGCGACGTATTTGGTGGGCAATCAAAGTACACAACGAGCTCAAACTTAAACAATAATAACAACTCTTCGGTGAATGATTTCGATTATGATTCTATATTTATGACGTCGGCTGCTGAACCCAAAAACAGTGGTAGCAGCAATAAACCATCATCGATGCCGGTGTACGACAAGCCGGTATACGATGAGGATATATTTGATGGACTGCCCGGGTTGAAGAGCAAATCTCCTACCTCATCTGTGAGGTTTGATGATGATGTGTTTGTTTCGATTTCCTCACCGCCCACTGGTCAGAGTCGGAATGAGAGCAGTGGTTTTGATGATTTGTTGGGAAATTTGGGGAGGAATGACAAGATAAGGGAGAACAACACTAGTAGAAGTGCTAAAAGCAGCTCGAATATAAAGGAGTTTGACGATTTGTTAGATGGGTTGGGGAGTGAAAGTTCCTCTGCTAGCAGCAGGTAATTTTTCTATATTTGTGCTGAATATTCGGATTTATGTTATTATGGATTTGTTAACTGGTTTTCTCTTTTACTTTTTGATTCTTCTACACGAGAGTATCTCCTTGTCTGAGTTCTTGATATGCTGAGAAACATGTTAGATTGGTTATCTATTAGATAGGGAAATGTAGTGGGCAAGTTATGAAAGAAAAAGACGCATGCATCTGACCAACAGTTATACTGGCCTCAATTTGTCTTTATAGAATCTAAAATGATAGCAGACAATTTGTTTTAAGTTTCCTTCAACTTAGGTGCTTAGAGATCCCATGTGTGGATCAACGCTGATTGATGTTGATAATAAAATTGGAGATAGTCAATCCTAGTACATTTTATTGTTCTACTATGTTAGAGAACAGAGAATAAGGACTTCTGTAATCGTTTGTTAAATTCATGTTGAGTACATGCGTAGAATAATCTCTTCTGTCCACGTTCTTGAAAGTTTGAGTTTACTGATCAAGATTGTCCACCAAATACTCCAGACCCATTAGTGTCGGCAGATTTTTTGCAACTGTAGGTTGTTATAATGATACTCGCCATTTCGAAGCAAGTGAAATATATGCATAAGAAGAATTATTAGAACTGACAATATTTTGTGATCCCCATTCGAATTTTGTTTTTTATGCGTAGAAGTTTTTTAAATTTTAAAGTGCCAGACTGGAGATGCCTGTAAACAAAAGCATAAGATACCTGTATTTGCCAGCACTAATTTTCTAGTATAGTCAAGAGAATTCTGGAGTTTTTGTTTGTGGCAGATGAGGCCAATGTCAGAGTTAGAGTAAGCGAATCTGATTAGGTCAACCACCTTCTTATTAGATGACTATTTTCTGATCTTAGAAAATTTGCCCCTTTTGCTTATGATGTCATAATTTTTATAATTATTGCATGCCTGTGTTCTTACCACCTCTCAAAAGATGCAGTATGGCAGCTCAAACAATAAGTGTCTTAACTCAACTGATAAGCACATGCCTTGTGAAATCTTAGAGGTTGATTCGATACACAGCTTCCTAATTTTAATGGATTTCACATAATTATTGGAATTTATGGATTACGATGAAATAAAAGTCAAGGTTAAGTATTAGTATCATACGGAATCTTTCTTTATGTCTTAAAGGGTTGAATGAAGAATCAGATTCATGTTATCATTTTGTACAGTCCGTCCAACCCATCATCAGTTGCCGCCCTTCAATAAACTTGCCTTGGGTGTCTTATGGCCTAAAATGACCTTTTGTTTTATCATGCTACTGAATAATTACCAGCAATCAACAAATAAAATTAACGATTGACTATCAAGTTTGAGGATTTCTCTCATTTGTTGCATATTTATGGATTGTCTTTGGATAGTTAATTGAATTTGGGAGGTGACTGTAGGACATTGATTAACTACAAAGAGATGTCTGTGAGTAGGAATTGATGTGGTGATGAAATTGAAGATGGAAGTAGATGATTGTAAGTAATAAACTAACAAAGTAAGAATCCAGGTTTGATTCTGCTGGTGTAATGTAAACAGCAGGTAATACTTCTTCCCCAGAAAGGAAATCTCATGCTAGGCATAGATGAATGTTGCTATATTTCAGTAGTTTGCTCATTCAAAGAAAGGAAGTAAGATCCCGGATCGAGTTTATAATCATGGTTTCAAGGAAAAATTCATAATAATATGAATAAAATGACAATTCAACACAATGAACTCCAGCTTTTTTATTGAACTGATAGCTTGGAGATAAATTTTGACTGATGCATCAAGGCTTGATAATTGAAATACTTGTCAAATTACTAGTAGCAAAATGCAAAGTATGAAGAGTAATTGATCTTTTGTTGGACTTTAATTGAGTCTTGTAGTCCAAATCTGAAAGGTCTCTAGAACCGCCTCTTCTCTGACAAAAATACAATTATACAAATTTGATTTAGAGCGAGCGCCTCAATTACTCACTGCATTTATTGCATTATACATGTTTTGCTTTTATTGTAATCTACAGAACTAACCATTTTGGGGGCAGAGTGCTATTTCATGCTTGAAAAGTATTGATGCCTTTTTGTTTAAAATGATGTTTGTGAATGAATTCATAAAATGAATTAAGTACTTTTGCTCATGTTGATCTATTTCCTACCAAACTTAGATGATGCATCTCTGATTTACTTGCTGACACAGGCCAATACCCGAGTCAAGGTGGGGCTCTGTACCGACTGCTGGTTCAAACCATAGAAATATCCTGGATGATCCTTTTGTAGTTCTGGATTCAAGTTCAACACCACCCTTGTCATCCACAGTATCTACAGATCCCCTGGAAGAGATCGGTAAGTTTAGTAAATCTAGGAGTGCGAGGACTGAAGTTTCATCTGGTACTGGTGGGACATTTGATCACTTAGACCCCCTTAGTTCTATTGGAAAATCTGCAAATTCATTTTCCCCTGGAAGGGATGACAGAGGTAGAGATGAGAGTACATCTCGACTGGCAACACCCGAATCTGCTACTACCAGAGAACCAATGAATAGTTCTTATTTTGGATATTCAGAGAGTAATACAGTGAAGAAGGTTCCTGTAGATCAGGAACCTCCTTTATTTGACATGCCAAATGATTCGACAGATTTTCAGAAATCTTTTGGTCAGACTTCTTCTCCTCAATATTATGAAACAGGTTCACAGGTTGATACATCTCCTACATCAGAAGGACAGGGACATCAATCTGATGACATTTGGCTCACCGTATCAGAGGTTCCTCTTTTTACACAACCTACAGCTGCTCCACCACCATCACGACCTCCTCCACCCATACCTCGTCAAGCTTCAAAGCCAGCAACAGGTTCCTTCTCTTCACGTTCAAGAAAGAAGGGTGATGAGTTCTCTTCACCTTCAGCCAAGAGCCCTCCAGTATCTCAGTTTGATGAACTTGAGGATTTTGCCATGGCTAGGTCACAGAACAGTTTTGTCGAAACTGCCAATCTTCATTCTGGTATAGAAACCAATGCTTTCTCTGCAGCAGCTGCATCTGCTGCTGCTATGAAAGATGCCATGGATAAAGCAGAGGCTAAATTTAGGCATGCTAAGGAAGTACGTGAAAGGGAATATGCCAAGGCTGCTAGAAATAAAGATGTTGGGCCACTGGATAATGATGAACCAGATATGCAGGAGAGAGAGTATAGGGAAACCCAGGAGAGATTAGAACGTGAAAGGAAACAGAAAGAAGAGGAAGAAAGGGAGCAGAGGAGACTTGAGAGGGAGAGACAAAGGGAGATTGAAAGGGAGAAGGCTAGACAGGCTGTAGAAAGGGCTACCAGGGAAGCTCGTGAAAGAGCAGCAGCTGAGGCACGTGAAAGAGCAGCTGCTGAAGCTCGCTTAAAAGTTGAAAGGGCTGCTGTTGGGAAGGCAAATGCAGAAGCTCGAGAACGTGCTGAAAGAGCAGCAGTTCAGAGGGTACAAGCTGAAGCCCGTGAAAGAGCTGCTGCTGAAGCGAGGGAAAGGGCGGAGAAGGCTGCTGCAGAAGCGAGGGAAAGGGCGGAGAAGGCTGCTGCAGAAGCTAGGGAAAGGGCTGCTGCAGAAGCAAGGGAGAAAGAAGCGCGGGAGAAAGCTTCTGTAGCAAGGGGTGAAGAAGCAAGACGTCGAGCTGAACGAGCTGCTGTTGAAAGAGCTGCAGCAGAGGCTCGGGAGAGAGCTGCTGCAGAAGCTCGAGAAAGGGTGGCAACAGCTACGAAGATGAATCAACAAAAGAACGACAATGATTTGGAATCGTTTTTCAGCATGGGACGAGCAAGCAGTGCACCAAGACCTAGAACAAACTCGACAGTAAGTGCTAGTCGTTGAATATTGAGATTCATATCATAGCTTTTGGTTCTATTTGCAGTGTTTTGATTTGCTTTTGATTCTTGTTATTTTCCTTGTTTCTGTTCAGGATCCATTCTTTGATCAACAATACCCGACCAAGGGTGGATCTGAAGCTGCAAAGAGGCCACCATCATCTAGTGGAGCCTCATCTAACATAAAAAAAGCTTCTTCTACTTCCAATTTTGTTGATGATCTATCTTCTATTTTTGATGGTATATCACTCTTCTATCATTCATAATATGAAAATACTATATAGCATCTGTTTCTCACTGTCTGTTTTATTATGGGAATAATCTTGCTATGGAAGCTGCACCATCATCTGGAGATTTTCAGGAGATTGATGGAGAAACTGAAGAAAGAAGACGAGCCAGACTTGAGCGCCACCAACGTACTCAAGAGCGGGCTGTATGTTTTTGTGTCCTTTTTCTTCACTGTTTTTGCTATTTTAGCATTTCTTCGTCTTCTATTTTTATTATGCTTTGATGTTACCACTAAGTTATGGGTCTTATTCACTTAGGCCAAAGCATTGGCTGAGAAGAATCAGCGGGACCTTCAAGCTCAGAGGGAACAAGAAGAAAGACATGTGAGTTTTCTGCCAAAAATGTATCCAAAGGATGCATATGACACTATTCTTTGTATCTTGAATGTTTTTATCTGTAATTACTTACCTTTTTCCTCGTCATAGTGGTCAAAGGATAACCTATTGCAGTTAATTACTTACCTTTTTTCTCGTCATAGTCGTCAAAGGATAACCTATTGCAGTTGTCTTCTCTTGATGCTAACATATTTTTAATGTATCAGTTACCCTTTTATCAACTGCAAACGCTTTTAACTGATAATAATTCATTTTCTCCCTAAAAGTTATTAGAAATAAATTTATAAAAGATAATGAAATTAGTGTTACCAGTTCAAGTTGAGGCTCTTTTGCCTGTGTTGACTAAAATAAATTTAATGAAAAGTAGATGCCAGAAGACATGATTCAGTAGACTAAAACGTTGTGTCAGTTATTTTTCATTGATTTCATTGTATTATATAGATTCAAAAATTTTGAATTTTGAATTTTAATCTTAAAGTTCTTGTTTAATTCTTTACTTGGAATATTACTCTCGGAACCTTTTTTAAGAAGTTTATAAAGTTCAGATAATTTATAAAGATCTGGTTGCAAACTTTAGATACTTCAGTAGATGTATTATTTTATGTCAGAAGATGTTTCATCACTCATCAGTTTGAACTTGATTTGGTTTCATTGCAGAGGATTGCCGAGTCACTAGATTTTGAAATCAAGCGTTGGGCAGCTGGCAAGGAAGGAAATTTGCGTGCTCTGCTGTCAACTTTGCAATATGTGCGTTTGATTATTTCCCACTCCTTACACTTGATCATACAATAGATTGTGGCATGTTTTCAAAACTTGGCTATGCAATTTACAGATTTCTGAGTATTAGCAGTGTTGAATTTTTATTTGTGTATAACTTCAGCTGTAATTGGTATTTGCATGTTTGTCCGGAAAATTGTATGGATGTATACCAAATTATTCCACTAGCATCAAATTGGGTACCAATATTTATTTTTTATGTATTAAAATGGGTATGTAATTGATATTTTTGTTTCATTGGTGGTGCGACCTCAATTTTTTGGTCAATGTTATCCTACGTGGCAACTGAAGCTTCATGTGAACTACCATCTCATAAAAAATTTGGATCAAATTGGGTGATTAACTCACCGACTCGGTCAAATTTGGCATTATTTATATTGTTTGATTCAAATTATAATGTTTAGTGTCCAATTTGATCCAAATTTTCGATGAGTCCTTGTGGATTTTCGGTTGCCATGTTGGATGAAATTGACCAAAAATTAGAGTTTGAACTACCGGTGAAATAAAAATAAAGTTTAGCACCAATTTTGATACAAATCAAAGTTTTTAGTATCCAATTTGATACAAGTAGCATAGTTTGGCATCCATTAATACAATTCTCCCTATATTTGCCATAAATATTACTAATTACAATTCTCTGGGTGATAGGTGCTTTGGCCAGAATGTGGCTGGCAACCTGTTTCTTTGACAGACTTGATCACCGGTGCCTCTGTTAAAAAAGCTTATAGAAAAGCTACTCTTTGCATTCATCCTGATAAGGTTCAGCAGAAGGGTGCCACTCTTCAACAGAAGTACATTGCTGAAAAAGTCTTCGACCTACTAAAGGTATTGTTCATGTACCTTGTTCTAATGAAGCTTTCATTCCCAAAATTGCAAATTTAAAGTGTACAGTGGCATTTTTTGGTAGAAAGTTGAGCACAAAACATGGTAAACTGGGAAACGAAAGTTTTGTTTGTATCAATTTTCTACATTCTCCCTTCATTGAAGAAACATGTGACCCATAATATCAAGTTATTCTCCGATGGAGCTCTCAGTTGATTTCGAGTTTGATTTTCTGAACCAGGAATCCTGGAATAAATTCAACTCAGAGGAGCTCTTCTAAGTACTACCAAAAATTCTTCATATTATAATCTCCTACCTCCGAACCCCGCCATTTAACGGAAGTGATCTTTGATTGGTCTCGCCTCATCATATACATGCATTGTTGCACCAACCATTGCATGCATTTTTTCGGATGTTGCAAAGTGCCGATTGTAGAAAGAGAGAGCTGTACGCGGCTGGTATGCTCGAATGGCTTGTACATGTACACCCCACTGTATTTTGATGTTGATGCCAGAGATACAAGTGAAGCAAAGACTTCAAAATGATTGCTTGGTATAAAACATCGTCATTTTTATTTTTATTTTTGTATCTTGTGCTGCTTCCGAACTAGCTTAATCGCCCTTATGATGTGATTGAGGTAATTCTTCCTACCTTATTCATCCTTCTTTTTTTTTGTCACTTTCTTCTGCCCTTATTCATTTGCATTATTATGCCTGAGGTGTTCAGTACTCAGGACTGATACATTCTCCCTTGTATTATTGTTTGAGTTGAGATTTGTTTCAAGGCAATATTATTTTGTTTCATTCAGATTTTGTACCTTTTTTTTGTTTGGGTCTGTTGATATTTTCTTGTACCATCACATCCAACTTTATTTCCATAATGTCATGCATCATGATTTGATGTGCCTATTAAGGTGGCAAAAGAGAGATAATTCTAAATTATGATGGTCATGATAAATACCTGTGTTGTGAATTCGTGATCATGAAAATGTATTTTTGGTGGTGTATGTGAAAATATTGTGATAGTGATTGGATTCACTGTGTACTTTCAGATGATTTTGGGTGTGTTTAGCTTACACGCGGGCGGATATGTAGCTTTTATTTTCTTTTTCCTAAGAACAAATTCACTTCAAATATATAATAGATAATTGAGTATAAATAGTCCATTTTTTGGGACAGATTATTTCTTTAGGATTTGTAGCGTGAAGTTTAGATATTTGAAGTATTAATATTTACTCAAATGTTTTTATGCATAGGTGCACGGATCTAGTTTAGATATTTGAAGTATTAATAATTACTCAAATGTTTTTGTGCACCAGGTATACAGATCCTAAATCCGTGCAACCGGGTCGATCTGACCCGGGGTGCACTTCATGCGCGCATTCACGCGCCTAAATTTTAGCTCAAACTGTAGTTTTCCAGTTATATTAACCTAATTTTTTAGTTTGTCGAATCTAACCTTTTAGTTTGCCGAACCTAACATTTTAGTTATGTTCGCATAACCTTTTATAGTGTATGACAAATTTATAATATCTTTCAAAACTTTTATGTTGTAATAATATAACCTTTATGCATAATAATTTAACATTTTCGTTATAATAATATAACCTTATATTATAATTTAAATACATAAATGTTATGATATTTGTATATAAAAATTATATTAATATAACATAAATGTTAAATTATTATAACATAAAGGTTAAGACATACTATATGAATTTTTATAGTGAAAAATGTCTAAATAATATCACTTAAATGTTATGATATATGTATGTAAAGGTTATACTAATATAACATAAATGTTATACTCGGTTAACATAAATGTTACATAACTTTTAATTATATTTTTTATATTGAAAAATAATTTTACTTGAATGTTATGATATTTGTACATAAGGGTTATACTCACTAAACATAAATATTATATTCGATAAATATAAATGTTATGTCATAAAAAATAAAAAATAAAAACCAAGATGCAGATCTGGGCCAGACCCGACCCGCGCATTCAATTACATGGATCATGATCCATGCACTTGGTGCACACAAATACTATTCAAATATTTATTTTTTAGTGCCAATTAACGCCACAAATGATGTGCACATTATTTTCTTTTTCTTAAAACGAAAAGGTGATGGGCACATTGTTGATCATGGAAATTGAAGGATTTGGCTGTTTCAAGGGGTGTGCATCGGTCGGTTCGGTTAATCAAACCGACCAAAACTATAAAACCGAATTAACCGACCGTTTTCTATAAATTAACCGAACCGACCGAATTTCGGTCCATAACCGAATTAACTGAACCGATATAACATCGGTTGGTTTCGGTTAACCGACCATTAACCGAATTTTTGTGAATATATTCCAAAAATATTGCTTCCAAAAATTTAAGAAAAAACATATATCATCAGTTCATCATAGCAAAATGTTAAAAACATATATCATCAGTTCATCAGCTAGACCTAAATCTTGCAAAATAATTTATATTATATATATATATATATTATATTAATATATATATAAATTTCTTAGAAAACAATTCGGTCGGTTTCGGTTAACCGAAATTTTATTTCGGAAAACCGAAACCGAACCGTTTTAACCGATCTTACAATTCGGTTAACTGAATTATATTTTTTGAAAAAAAAAACCGACCAAAATTTATTTTTTTCGGTCGGTTATTTCGGTTTTGACCAAATTTTGCACACCCCCAGCTGTTTCTCACGTTGATTGCTAAGTTTTATTTTAATCTTAAAACATCCCAGTGAATAATGCAATAATAATCTAACTTTATGATCTGTGATTAATCTTGATCAGTATAAGTAATTTTGATAGATACTATAACAAATTGTAAAAGTAAAATTTTTAATTAAAATACTCACTCCCCTAGGGAAAAAAGTAGTAATATTTATAGATTATTACTTTAAATAGATTATAACTTTAAATTTTTTGACACTAAGTCGTAAAATATTATAAAATTTTCAATTAAAAACTAACTTTGATTTGTACACACGTTGTTTCAACAGATTGAGTTCTTTAACAACGAGAGACGGAGAGAGGAATTAAACAAAAGTACATATGGATGAGTACTTAAATAACCAGACCAGAAAATTTAATTATTGGTAGCCGATCAATTTTGTCAATAAATAAAAATAGATAATAGAAAAAATGGTTGGGCCAAAACCCGTGTCAGTCGACACTTCACACCGTAACGATTACAATAAAAAGAAAAAAGAAAAAGGAAAAAAGAAAAGAATATGATAGTGTTATAACATTTAAATAATATACTAAAGAAGTCAGATAGTCAAATAAAATTGAATGTAGCATTTATTAAATTAGATTAGCCAGGACAGCAGATCGGAGAAGTAGTCGAAATAACTTAAAAGCGTGTACTCTATTATGTCACTACGCCATTTCCTTTTAAAGGCCTTGTTTGGTATCACATAAATATTAAACAATAATTACAACACTATTTTTTTTAATAATAAGTTTATTTTCCTTGACCAAACCCGGCCTCCAACATTAGGAATACTCATTAATGGTTGATCCAATTTGATGGATTCTCGCTATGAAACAAAAATTTATAGTTTCCAAGGAATAATATCAACCACTTGACATTTATACGATTAATTCATTATGATTATTTTGAGTGAATTTTATGTGAGACCGTCTCACGAATTATGTTATGTGAGATGTGTCGATTCATAACTCACACTTCATAGTTCACATATAAATTAGTGAATATGAATTTGGTTTGTGGGTAAAAATAATCCGTCTCATATAAACTATTCGTGAGACCGTCTCACACAAGTTTTTGTGGATTATTTTACATCACCATATATATATATATATATATATATATTTTTTATTCCAATTATTAAACTACTATTACTGCACTGTTCGAATTTGGAAAAAGTAATTATGTGATGTCTTAAGAAAATCTAACGAATTAATAAAGAAATGTATTTTGTAAATATTTGTATTTGTTATTATGACTTGAGGGAAAATTTGTAACATTTTTTTGGGAGTTAATAAAGAATTTTAAGCATTCTAATTCAACTTGTTTTATTTGGAATTTTCATTTCATTTTATCATTAAGTTAAATCAGATCATTTTTTTTATGAATCTTTTAAATGAATCTTATCTTACAGAGTTCGTTCATAAAAGAGAGTTTCATTTTAATTTTGCTAGATTCATTATGTATAATGAATTAGAGTTGGTCTTGTGTGCAACCGTCGCACCGTGCGATAGGATCGCGTACAGTCGCGTCCTGGGGCACGGTTGATCGCGTGTCATAAAAAAAAAAACATACTTATAGTCCTAAAAGACATACTTAAATCTAAAAATCACATACTTGTGTGGCGCACTATCGATCGTGCCCCATACCATGCGCTACACATTCCTGTATTGTCGCACCGTGCCCCACAACACGACCGTACACGAAAAAAAAATCACATACTTTAGAGTTGAAAATCACGTACTTAGAGCTGAAAATGACATACTTGTACACTGTTGTGGTGCACGGTCGACCGTGCCTCGAAACACGGCCGTGCGCGGCAGTGGCGGATCTAGGAATTATAAACAGGGTATGCACAATTATAAAAAATACTAAAAAAAATAAAAGGTTTGGATTTTTTATTATATTTGGTGCATGTTACATCTCATTATTTATCTAATTCAATACACATCACGTATTAATTAGTGATATTATATGATACACATGGCTTGTGTTGACTAGTTTGTAATAAGAAATGTAACATCAAACATAATAAAAAATCTCATGGGAAATATATATATCATACAATTCAAAATTGGAAAGTAAATCCTAAGAAAATGACTAAAGATATAAAAATTTTACAATTTGAATCCTGAAGTGGGGCTAATATAATCTTTATTTATTATTTTAAGTGAGATTAATATAAGTTATATATTTTTAAAATTTTAAAATATAATTATGATGTGTAAAATATAAACTACATTATATATATAAGATAATTATATATATATATATATATATATATATGAACCTTTATTTTGCAAAAACTTGCATAGTCATATATAGATTCGCTGCTGTCAATCTGTCCCTGTTTAAGGCAAATGTCTTCTTACAAAAGGAATTAAGCAAAGATCATGTTTCCTTTGTCCCACCATTCCAACAAACTCAACCATGTCTATATTCTCAGGTAGTGGTGGATTAGGAATTATATACAGGGTATGTATAGTTATAAGAAATATTAAAACAATAATATTATACAATTCAAAATACAAATCAAGTCCTTGAAAATGAGTAGCTAGCATAAACAAAATATGGACATTTTAGAACTTGAAAACATATAATATTAATAAATACAAACCAAAAAATTCTCAAGCACAACATAAAGATCATATGCAAAATTTTATAGTTAGAAAATTATGTCATATCTTAAATTCAACATACCAATATTTCTTGAAAAAAAAAAAAAAATATTTCCTGAAAAAAAAAAAAGGGTATGCACTTGCATACCCACTCTACCATGTAGATCCGCCACTGGTGCGCGGTCCCATTGCACGGTGCAATAGTTGTACGGGAGTTTTTAGGAATAAATTAAATGTGAACATCTTAATGTTTCATTAAAAAAAATGGAAATCCAATCTATGAAGTAGATAATGAAAAATTCGTTTCAATATGGAATGTTGCTGTGCATAGTGTTAATACCTTATCATCTTATTCTTAAATGTTTCATGGTCATTATTTTGATGGTTGATATTCGATCATTCTCCATAAATCTTAAATCCACATAAAATGAGAAGCTATTAATGTCTCCAAGATTCTATAGTTAATCCCTATAATCTAAATTTATTTCACAAAAAAATTGTTTGATTTTTGTTTTCATCAGTTTATCGTATTCCCAACATTTTGATTTGGGGGGAAGTATGTTTGGGCATTTGGGCCTACATTTTGAATATTGATTTTGAAATAAAATTTTGTTTGGATAATGTATAAATTAGGTGTCAGGTTAAGTAATGATATTGTAAATTTATTATTATACTAATTAGATTTAGCAGTGGTGTGAGATATTTTAAATATTTACTTTAAATGTAATGAATGATTTGAAGGTAAATATCATGAAAAATGGCTAAAACAAACTATGTTTTATGTTAACTCTGTATTTAACATAATCAAAAAATGTGTATGAAAAAGAAACCAAACATGGCCTTATTCCTTTTTTTTGTTTTTTCCTTCTTTTTTATTTTATTGACCTTGAATTTATGGCTAGAAAAAGTATAGAAGATAGTATCAAGTTAATATCGAAGAAATCCATTATAAAACAATATCTTTCTCAAGAAGTGATAGAGACACCACTAATCATTTTCTTTTTCAAAAAAGAAAATCAATTAAAGATATAAGCATAATCATTTTGTTTTGCTTAATTAATTTATGTGCTATGTCCATCAAGAATTGTAAACTCAATCTTTTTGAAAACAACCAATACCATTAAATTAAATTGGACAAAATACTCACTCAAAGAAAACAAATTTAAAGAGTAGACACACCTTTATTCCTCCAAAAAAATATCCAAAAATAATAAATAATATTTGCAAGAATTACGAAAAGCAAAGAAGAAAATAAACCACTCCACTTTCTTTCTTATACCAAACACGCCCTTATTTGCTGCAATGGACAAACAAACAATTATATTAATCACTGCAATAATAAAGACATATAAGAACGAAAGCTCTGCTAATTGACGCTCCAAATCTCGCCTCCATTTACTCGGATTTATTGAACTCAACCACTGCGGTTTTGTCTTCGCCATTGGAGTTGATTCCTCAGCAGAATTACGCACTGAGTAGAACTTTGTTGGTCTCTCTTTGTTCATCCTGTTTTCTTTCCTTTTGAGGACTAATCTGAAGTGTGTTTTGTTTTCCGTCGGAAATAGGTGGGAAAATGGCGGGCGGTGGGGAAGAGGGAGGGACGACTTTGGAGTATACTCCGACGTGGGTGGTCGCCGCCGTGTGTACTCTCATCGTCGGAATCTCTCTCGCCGCCGAACGGCTCCTTCACTACACCGGAAAGGTCACTCATTTCACTAACCCTTTATGTATCTCTCTTTGTTTGTATAATGGGTTGGTGCAGCTGTCAGAAATCAGAATGTAGACTTGTAATTCAGAAAAATAAAACTGGTTGTTTTTGTTCTGTTTTTGCTCAGTTGATGATCGAAGAAAGTTGATTTTCTCTTTCTTGGATTAATTCGAAATGGCAGCTTTTTTTCAAATTTTATTTAGGTTTTCTTTTTGGAATTCTGGGCTGCTGCTAAAACGATGACGTTTTGCGGATTTTGTGCAGTATTTGAAGAAGAAGCAGCAAAAGCCACTCTATGAGGCTTTGCAGAAAGTTAAAGAGGGTAAGTTTAGTCTATTTATGCTAATTCTTTCTTAGTTCTCCTTTTCATCGCCACATGTGATCGATCTATGAGAATTCATATTTATATGTGGCAAGAACAGAATTTTGGTTTTTATTTTCCTCGAACTGATTTGTGCTTGTGATCTGATGGACATTTTTTTGGGTGGAAATAGAGTTGATGCTTTTGGGGTTCATATCTCTTATGCTGACTGTATTTCAAGCCCGTATAGTCAAGATTTGTGTGCCTCCTGGTACTATGGATCATCTTCTTCCATGCTCATTGTCTACTAAACCTTCTTCTGGAGAAGAACCGAAAGCTTCTAATGAAGCCGGTGGGCATCAGCGGCGCTTGCTAGCTGAGGAAACTGTCGCAGGTTTCTGTTCTGCAAAGGTAGTTTCTTTTGTTTCCTTCTATTTGGTTGTGATGTGAACTTATTATGTTTTTGTGGTACAATAGCTATGAGATTCTTGTGTTATTGTGGTGCATATTTTAATGGAGTATTTAGCACTGTTAGATCATGTATGTATGTTCGTTTTTTCTTTTCACTTGAGGAGGTTCAAGTTCTTCTTGTGCTTAGTTAGGCATGAGTTGATGTAAGCCAGAGTCATTTGCTATTTCTCTTTCTTTTCTGGGATAAAACTGTTTGATGGTGACTTGGGAATCTTGGATAGTCATGGGCCACTAATTAAGTTTGGCTAAAAATCATTGCATGTCGTATGATGGCACTTAAATTAGGAACTGCTTTACAAGTAAAAATGTACAGTAAATCTGGACTCTGGATATTTTAAAAATGCGTTACAGATGTTGGAGTAGTTAAACCAAAAAAATTCACTAGTTGGCAAACTTAAAGTCACGATCGACCTATTTTTAGCATCATAAGCACATCTCCCTTATAGCAGTTAATATATTTTGCCATGCATTTATTTGCAGGATTTAATTCTTACTTTGTTTGCTAATCGAGGAAATCTAGAACTGATGGTCTAATTTGTTAATTTGTTTTTGATCTGCAGCATAAGGTTCCGCTGTTATCGCTTGAAGCGTTGCATCATTTGCACATCTTTATCTTTGTTCTAGCAATTGTCCACGTGACATTTTCTGTTCTAACTGTAGTATTTGGAGGAGTGAGGGTGAGTATCATACTATTTATTTTCTAATGTCTATACAGTATATCCTTTCTATAAGATTTTGAGTAATATAAACTTATGTGTAGATACGGCAATGGAAGAATTGGGAAGATGCCATAGCAAAAGATAATTATGATACTCGACATGGTATACATTCACTACCCTTCATCATATACTGTAAAAAGTGTTCTATGGAACTTATTAGCATGAAATTGTTTATATAACATGAGGAGTTTCAGCATCCAATTTAATGAATGGATGAATTGAGTTTAAAATTCTCAGTTAATATGAAGTGTGATAGTATTTTAAATCATGAATTACAATGTGCAGCTCTAAAACACAAGGTCACACATGTTCATCAACATGAGTTCATCAAGACGCGATTTTTGGGCTTGGGCAAACATTCTGCCGTACTGACTTGGATGGTAAGTTGAAGTTTTTCTGAACCAAATCTTGAATTTCTTTTGGTTAAAAGTTACAATGACTGCTCAATGTTAACTTCTCCTTTTGATATATTTCAGCACTCCTTTTTCAAGCAATTCTATGGATCTGTCACCAAGTCAGATTATGCAGCTCTTCGACTAGGTTTTATAATGGTATGCTACATGCATTTTTAGTTGGTTTAGTTCTACTTAATTATTTCTATATTTTTAGTTTAAGATGGTGCATGGCCAGCTAATATGATACTTGTCCTTCCCCACAGACACACTGTCGAGGAAATCCAAAGTTTAATTTCCACAAGTACATGATACGCGCTCTGGAAGATGACTTCAAGATTGTTGTTGGCATAAGGTAATTGATTATTGAAGAGATGAGATGGAATAGTGTTAGATATTAAAGTTTACTCTTCAATTAGCATATGAATACTTGTTTTGTGTATTAATGTCTTCTATTATTTGTTGCAGTTGGTACTTGTGGGTTTTTGTCATCATCTTCTTGTTGTTGAACATTAATGGTATGCCACTCCAATTTCCTCGCCATTGCTATATACTGCGCAAGAAAAAAAAAAAAAAATATATATATGTATTGTTTCAGAATATATGTAACCTGGTATCTTTTTATCTTCAGTTAAATACAAATATGCACTTTCTTTCTGGTGGCTGTTGATAGATCTTGACGATACTTTGTTTTCCATTTCTGAAAGACATTTGAGTTCAAAAGACAATAAAATCTTGTTAATGCTTCTCCGGTGTATTTCTTCATACTTTATATATAGAGGTCTGGCTGAAAATCTAATACTAGCTATATTAACGGTCCAATATATTTCACATGTTGGAGGTGTGTACTGGTCTGAATATTGCAGTATTCGGTTTTTATTTCCAAAATTCTTGATGCAATATTCTATCTTTTCTGATTTATCTTTTACAAGACCATAACGCTACTTGGAGAACAATGTAACTATCAGTTTACACAAGTCGATTTTTGTCTGGATTGCAGGTTGGCATACTTACTTTTGGATTGCTTTTTTCCCTTTTGTTGTGAGTATTCCTATGACCCAACACTATTCTTATTTGCATGCTTTATTTCTGTCTCCTTTCCTCCTTTCCCCATTTAAAAAAAAATTATTTACATACTAATGAGGCGTTTTATGTGAAGCTTCAAAATCACAGATTTGCCAATTTGCTGATTACAAAATACGAACATCTGCATGCTTTTGGTTCATATTATTAGCTATCTTAGGAATGTGTCAATTTTCTAACATAACTGTCTGTCTGCAATGTATAATCTTGATTTTACCATTATGACATCATCATGATGAATGTTCTGCAGCTTTTGCTTGCTGTTGGCACCAAGCTGGAGCACGTCATTAACCAGTTGGCCCATGAGGTGGCCGAGAAACATGTTGCTATAGAAGGTGAACTGGTCGTGCAGCCGTCTGATGAACACTTTTGGTTTCGTCGACCATACATTGTGCTTTTCTTGATCCATTTTATTCTTTTCCAAAATGCTTTCGAGATTGCATTTTTCTTCTGGATTTGGGTGAGTTGACTATTTAACCTCTCAATTTTTATAAGCCAAAGATCTATTTTCCATTGGTTAAACCTCGTATTCGCATTGCTTTTAGGTTCAATATGGCTTCGACTCCTGCATAATGGGACAAGTCCGATACATTGTTCCAAGACTCATCATTGGGTATATACCCATTTTCACCCTTCAATCTTCTGAGTGTATGTTTTGATTCCATGAAGTGCTAATCATAGTTTTGTTTGTCAAATTCTCAGTGTATTTATTCAGGTACTCTGCAGTTACAGTACACTACCACTCTACGCCCTTGTTACACAGGTGGTTCTTGCCACTTTGCCTTCAATACTCCATTTTTCACTGATAACTTACACTGACACTCTTTTTCTTTGTGGATGAAAGATGGGAACCCATTTCAAGAAGTCGATATTTGATGAACACGTGCAAGTTGGGCTAGTCAGTTGGGCACAGAAGGTCAAGAAGAAGGGGTTGAAACCTGCGCTTGGTGGGGGCTCGACTCAAGGTGGTTCGACTCAAGGTGGTTCAACTCAAGGTGGTTCGACTGGAGGAGGTTCGTCTTTAGGAATTCAGATGGCTGCGCTTGGTGCTCGTAAGGAACCTACACCACCACAACCACCATCTGAGGTTCAACCTGCTAATGGTTCCTAAGAACTATAAATAAACTGTTTACTTACAAAACCAACAACATAATATTCAGATTGTAAAACAACGTAGCTAAATTAGAGAATTGAATTCTTGGCAAGACACTTTAATTTTTTGTTGTAATTTAATAGATGTAAATGTGTATTAGAATGCCTTTTTGGTCACTTCTTTTATCTCCCAACTTGAAGGAAAACCCAACTTTGAAATGCGAGTGCTTGCTTAACAATTCCTCCCAAGTTGTGTTTGTTTGATCTTGTGACCATTGCATTAATTTTGTATTTATTTTAGGTAAAATGCATCTTTAGGTTTTGAAAGTATTAACCTTTATTTCGAAAATACATTTTTTTTTTGGATATTTTAGGGTATGTTTGTTTCGGGTTTATGTAGGATTGGGGAAATTCGGATTTTGAAATCCTGAGATTTGTAAATAAAGGTGAATAGTTAAAATCTGTGTTTGTTATGAGATTTTATAGGGTAGGATTATTATTGTAGATGTTAAATCAATGCTGGAAAAGTTAGTAAGTGTAATATTATATTATTAGTTGATGTAATATGTTGGAGTATATGGTTAATTATAGTGTTTTTTTTAGATAGAGTAGGTTTTTTGTAGATTTGATAATTCTTGACAAAAATTCTTAAACAAACACGAATTTGAGATTTTAAAATCCCAAATCCGAATTTGTGAAACCCGAAACAAACATACAAAACACCAAGTTAATTGAGTGGTTTCCGAGCTTGATCTCCATAATAACTGATTACATTGGCTCATAGATCTTATTAAGTTTACAATATTTTACTATTTACCTTCTACTTATTTACATGTGATTTTGTATATATAATATAGCAATCAAACAAATAAAGATTTTGTTATACGTGTTTGCATTGCTGCAATTAATAAAGATTCTTACTATTTACTGAATTTACAATACTCGTCAAGATTTTTATTGTTCAATGACTTTGCAATATCGAAGATTTTGAATTTCAATGAATCATTATCCAATCATCTCATTCTATCCAAACAAATACAATCCAATTCCACAAAATTAAATAAATCTACCACGTTACAGTAGAGTGTAATAAATTGTATTTATAATAGTAGATTATTTATTTGTTATAGCGTGGAGCCATACATTCATGAAATATTTTTCTAAAGAGTCTTAACTAATCTAAATTATCAATTATCATATAATCATATTAGCCCAAGGTGGGAATTAAAACACGAGTTATTATAAAATAGAAATAGAAATTGTTAATATACTGTATCAAGGTTTTATTATTTTGCTATTTTCTATAAATAAATAGGAAAATGGGCGTCTACAAAAACGGGCCGGGTCAAACCGAGGTGGTCTGAGCGGGTTAGGGGTTTTGTGGTTTAGGGGAAAGGGTTTTTCTCTGCTGAATCACCTTCTTAGGTAGCCGCCCTTTCTCTCTGGAAGAAGAAGAAATCAATTTCACTCTTCTTCTTCTTCTTCTTCTTCTTTTTTGTTTCAGTTTTATTCTGAACACGATTTAGTTTGTCTCCGAATCTGAATCATAAACCGGCAATGGCAACCCTTGTTCCTCCATCGCCTGCCGCCGCAACCACTTCACCGGCCACCGGTTCGATTCCGGCACCCGTCGAACAACCCAACGTGGATTATTTAAATCTCCCTTGTCCCATTCCATATGAAGAAATTCACCGAGAAGCTCTCAGTTAGTGATTTTCTTTCCTTTTTCTTTTCGTTTGCTGCATTCTTTCTATTTATTTATTTAATCTCTGTGTTGTGACTGCTTCTGCATCTTGCTATATGTAATCGTTTTGTTTCAGTTGCAATTCTTGTAGATTGGGATGTAGTTATATTCTTGTATATAACTTCGATTGTTCAATTTCGAAAGTAGAATAAGTTGCTTCATTTTAGTTCTGTCAGGATTTTGTAAGCACAGATCACAAGTTAGCCTTCGTGCATTAGTGAGAGCCCAAGCTGGGTAATATATTCAGTTTCATTCTTTACTACTCACTTATAGATCATGTTGTTTGGTTTACTTTAGTGATTTCATCTGCTCTTTGGAATTAAAATGGCTTGTTTGACTGCTGTTTGAAGTAAAACATTAGATATTCTGTACCATTAGATATTAAGTTTTACGTTTTTTTTACCAAGAGCATTAGATAGTATACTGAGTACTGGTTGAGCATGGAGTGCATGTTAAAAACATGATGCTAACTCAATTGTTAACAATTCATCTACATGAAGGATGCTTTTTAGCTGATTTCATCAGCTATTTTAATTTTTACACAGGTTTATGAAAGTTTTATTTACCAATCCTGTGTAGGATGCCTTATACTATGGTATTCCTGTGAAAATCTGTGAGAAGAAATTAGTGGAACAAGTTACTGTAACTAGAATACTAATATTATTTGTTATTATTGGCAGTGTCCTTGAAGCCGGAACTCTTTGAGGGGTTGCGCTTTGATTTTACGAAAGGACTCAATCAGAAATTTTCTCTCAGCCATAGGTGGCTTCCTGGTTCCTTTACGATATTACTTTAATCCTGTACTTCTTTTTTGTTTGTTTATTTGTAATTATTTTCTTTAGATTAGGGTGTTTGTCTCTGCCCAATGCTAATTGATTTTTTGATTTTGATTTTCATCAGTGTGATGATGGGACCTACTGAAATTCCTTCTCAATCATCTGAAGTTATTAAAATTCCCACTGCTCACTATGAGTTTGGTGCCAACTTCATAGATCCAAAGGTGTGCTGCAGCTTTACCATCTCTTTGTGGTTATGACAGGATTACTTGATTTAACCCTGAAAGAATTACTTGCTCCTTGGCAGTTGATGCTTTTCGGGAGGGTACTGACAGATGGGAGATTAAATGCTAGACTGAAGTGTGATTTGACTGAGAATCTTACTCTCAAAGCCAATGCTCAAGTAGGCATACCATGTCCATCCACCTATTCACAGAAGTTTAAGAATTGGCAACTGCCCAAGAACCGTTACAAACTTACAGTATTTGTCTGTTCATGCTAGTAGATAAATAATATCTGTTTTTTCTGTTTTTGCAGCTTACGAATGAGCCACATATGTCGCATGGCATGTTCAATTTTGATTATAAGGTAAATTTTATTTAACTAGTCCTAATGTATGCTGTGTGTAGTTTTGTAACATGCACGCATTCATGCAGTCTGTTTTATGATTATTGATTCCTGAATACATTTTTTTAACTAATGCATACATTAATATTGATGCCAGTCTCACATTTGGATGATGTAAACAATGAAGCTAATTGCATGCATTTTGCAAATTTGTACAGGGATCAGACTATAGGAGCCAGTTTCAACTGGGTAATGGAGCCTTATTCGGTGCAAGTTACATTCAGGTAAATTATCTGATACTTAATGACAACAACAAGCTAAGCCTCGATCCCACTATATGGGGTCGGCTATATGGATCATATTCGGTCAAGACTCACACGTTCTCATTCAGATTTAAGTGTACCGTATCATTTTTTAGTAGTCATTTTCCATGTCGTTTTAGGTCTTTTCATTCCCCTGTTAATTTGAGTCAACAGTTCTCTACTTTCTACATGTTGAACCAGAATATCAAAAGGCCTCCTGTGTACATGTCTAACATCTAATCTTGTCTGTCTACACATCCATCGCAACATTCTCATTTATGCTGCCGTCTTTTCATGTTCAAATTTAGCTGTCTGTTCAAATTTATTTGTTCTAAATAACATGTTTGACTTGATAACTTGGGAAAAGCCACAGATGATTGCTTTTATGTTCCTTTGCAGAGTTTAACTCCTCATTTATCCTTGGGTGGTGAAGTATTCTGGGCTGGTCAACATCGGAAATCTGGTATTGGCTATGCTGCACGTTACAACACTGATAAGATGGTATTATTCTTTTTGGAATTTTCGTTCCAGTACTTGGCTTAAAGGCAATGTTGATTTCTTTTTCATTGAAAATTTTGCTCTTTTAGTTCCATGTCCTCAAGTCAATGCATATGCGTATGAAAAGCCTTGTTTGGTGTTTTTGCATGTGATTGAGTGCTGGTGAATACTATATTCAGTATATTAAGATTCTATGAGCAGAGATTAAAGGACGATAAATTTGTGACTCGTGACATCAACCTTTATATTTGCAAATTTATAATTTGTGTCTGTGTGGCAATATCTTTGTGCATGTCTTAGCTCCTCATGTTGAAAAGTTGTAGTCTGAATAATTGAGCAAATATGCTTCGGTTTAGGTTGTGCTGAGGATAATAATAGAAATATGTCTAGTGACTGAAACAAGTAGACTACAATCAAACAATTTCAGATGCTGAGGCCTGTTATTTCAGGTGATAAAATTCTTGAGAATAATTACATGCTTATTGAAATGTTGAATACAAACTCGGAATAAGTGTTTTCCTATTTAGGGTCTTCCCTTTTCTTTATAGTTGATACAGTTGAGTAAAGCAGTCGAGGATGTCTTCTCCTTGCTTTTATGTGCTGTGTATTTAATAATTGAAGTCGAAAGCAGATTCGCAGAATAACTCCTAAATATGTAATTTCTGGTTGTTCCTTCCTCTGCAGGTTGCAACTGGACAAGTTGCTACCACTGGAATGGTTGCTCTGAGCTATGTTCAGAAAGTATCTGAAAAGGTAGTCCCAGTTCTTATCCAGGGCATGTGCTGTGAATCTGTATGCCATTTTTATGTACTGTTTTATCCGTCAGTTAACAACGTCTTTTAATGTTTAGGTTTCACTAGCGTCAGATTTCATGTACAACTATATGTCTAGGGATGTTACAGCCAGCTTTGGATATGATTATATCCTCCGGCAGGTAATTTATTTTCTCATGATTTGAAGTTTTTGCACTCTACCGCTCTTGCTTAATGCGTTTGGTAGTTTTTGCTCCCTTTTGAGCAATTTGGTCATTAGTTTTTAGTATCTGATATACTCTATAAGAAAAGACCTATTATGATCATTTGTGCAAGTATGAAGTTTATGTGTGTTGTTAAGAAACACGTGGAATATTAGTTGAAATTGGAAAAATTCATTTTTCAGTCATCAAACTTTATTCACTTAGCTGTTAGGCTTTTCTTTTGGTTCGCACTGAGGACCTTGTAGGCAATATGTTATAATGGTCTGTTGAGCCCTTCAAGTCCCAAAAAAATCTTAAATGTGAACAAAAAAAAAAATTTAAGGGCTCAATAGAACAAATAAAAGTATGAGGGATCAATGGAACAAAAACATAAATGTTGAAGGACTAAAAATTAATTTATCCTATGAAAATTCGTCTTTCAACTTACATCTTGTTGAGGTCATATAATGTCCATTCGATCGTGAGCAACTTTTCTGGTGTCTTTGGCAGTGCCGTTTAAGAGGCAAGATTGATTCTAATGGTGTTGTGGCTGCTTTTCTGGAAGAGCGGTTTAACATGGGTCTTAACTTTCTTCTTTCTGCTGAGGTAAGCATTGATGGGCTAAACAATATTTCTTTTTCGACTTTATATATGAAGTTTCCCTTTTCCCCTTGTAATATTAACGTTCTGGATGACATGTCTTGCAGATAGATCACAAGAAGAAAGACTACAAGTTTGGGTTTGGACTCACAGTGGGAGAATAGAATATAAACTATACTGATTCTGTGTTTCCATTTAATCTGATTGTTGCAAGCATATGAGCTGGTATGGGAGATCATTCTCCCGTTCGATAAGCATCAAAGAATCGAGTTTTGTTCTTTTATCGAGTTACATTATTTGTTGGATAGCAGCTACAGCTTCTACCACAATCAGAATCACTTGTAAGTTGATTTTGCAGGTTGGAGATATTGATTCTGTAGATTCCCTTTTTACCCTTTATGCGTAATTGGTGAAATAGAGATTTATTGGTTCAAATTAATTGCGTTGTTGCATCAATAAAAGTTCTCTATTGCCTAATCTTTGGATCAAATTTTTGAGGTGAGAAAATTGTGCTTTGTTGCAATTATGAATTGAATACATTTGTGCTCTTTTTGATATTTTTATTGGTTACTAACAAGTTAGAAATTTTCTGAAAACATGTATTATTATTGTTATCCATTTCTTAAAAAACCTGCGTTTACTCACTTTTCAATCCACCAAACACCCTAGAAGTAAATTGGTGTAAAATATGTTAACATAAAAAAGTTATTTTAGTCATTAGCCCATGACTAGAAACATTTATCATATAATCTTTTCCATGTTAAATTTAGTTTACATTAGAAATATGGTTGAGAGTTCAAATTCTTTCATACCCATCTATTCTGTTTATAAAAGAATTTTTTTTTTATTATGAAATTTTAAGTCTATTAACATTGGGATAAAATATGTTGAAAATATCGATTGTGCTAATATATCCCCTTATTTATCCTGTAATTGACATTAAATAAGTTAATAATTTTTTGAAAGGAAATGTTAAATTATTTTTGATGGGGACTGATTAGGACTGGAGAGATTTTTATTTAACTAGTTAACAAAAAGTTGGGTTTAATACTGTGTTTGGATATAATGGAATCCCCACTTTTCAAACTTTAATTTATAATATTGTGTCAGGTAATTGGATATATTCCAAGTGCCCATATATTATACAATTGAATCATTGATTTGTGTTTGTCCCCACTAGTGCACGACCTAAAGTCTCGAATCCCCATACCTATCCAAACTTGCGTCGCCACCTTATTTATTTAAATGCTTCATTAAATGAGATTCAATGCACCTTTATGTGCTATATATTTGTCTCAACCTTCTAATTTTGACAATCTTATCACTATCTTTCAAAGCTATGACAAATGAATTTACGAATCAGATATATATATATATATATATATATATATATATATATTTTAATATTTGATTAAGATGACAAAATATTTTTTCACATGCAAAAAAGATGTAAAACGTCTTTTAAAGAATATATTCTTAATATTTTGAAACTGTACTATATAAAAATGAGATTATTTCAATAAATGACAGTATTGGAATATTCCATGCTATCCAAGTGGGTCTTTATCCAAAATCTTAAAATTATTTTTTTGATCATGTAGTGTAAAATACATATTCTGAATTTATATGAAGCTGATAGTGACCCAATAGAATGAGTCATTATTATTGATAAATATATGGCATCTATGCAATACTTACCATTAATTTAACACTTTCATACCTTCTAAAATGTAATAAGATTGAGTTCTAATAAATGACAAATATTATATTCAAAAGGACAAGTGGTGTGACTCCTAGGCCCCAGGTAGTCTTGCCCACTGTCTTATGTTTTGTGAATGGACATATCCTGCCACCCAGTCCTATATAATTTCTGAAATTCAAGAAATCAATATATTCACATAATTAATTAATTATTTCCTTTTCAGAGAAAGAATCTGGAAAATTTAAAGAATAATAGCAGTAATTTGGGCAAGAAGAGATGAAGGGTCAGGATGTTGTCACCAGTCACAAGGACTGAAGGTG
Organism: Scutellaria minor; assembly: GCA_954870855.1. NCBI lineage: Eukaryota > Viridiplantae > Streptophyta > Magnoliopsida > Lamiales > Lamiaceae > Scutellaria > Scutellaria minor. Next base: position 11,626,626 of record OX940725.1, on the reverse strand, counting down.
AAGCTGACAAGTGGCTTTCAGCTGATATATAGTGAACTCAATATTGGATAAAGAGGGGCTGCTGCTTTTACTCTAAAAGGGTTTTGCTCTTATTATTTTTTTCTTGTCATTCTTGCTTTCACTTTATACTGATACCTTTGGTGGATCTCCCTCTTCTCAATATTTCGACTTGTTCAGGTAACCACCATGAATCTGATCTGTATCAATACTTGTCTCTGTGTATGTGATTTACCTAGGAATGATGGGTTTTAATGTTCTTGAAGATTTTATTTTTCTTTATTTGAATGAAAAATAGGATTTTTTTATGTGGGATTCATCATTATTTTGTGTGTGTTGTTCATGAAATTCATGGATTTATAGATTTCTAATATCTTATAGATTAGACTCTGCTATGCTTCAGATGATTGTAACCTGGAAATCTAATGTGTGTGTGTGTTATAGTTCATGGACAAATGACTAAGAAGTATCAAAATGCTTATTATTATTTTTATTTTTTCAATAATGGAATTTGTAGTTTACATGAAAGATCTGAAACCTCTTTAATTTTCTTTGATGCACACCTAAATAAAAACCATATAAAAAAAAAAGCTGTGACATTTTTGTGGGCTCAGAAGGTGATGATACTGAGTGATTTCTCTCAATGTCTTGCAATTACTTCCTGTATTTGTAAACTTTAGATTTTGCCCTGTTTGTTGGTTTCTCTTTTCCTCTTTCCAAATAGTTTTGCCAAACAAAGGTCAGAAGCATGATTTGCCACTACTAGTTCGTGGTTAATAATGACCATATTTATATGTTTAAAGAAAAAAAGTGATTCTTGGTATCATGGGACAATCACAACTTTGTTTGATATGATTTATGGGATCTTCCAAGAAGAATATTGTCTTGTTACTGCTTTGGATTACAACTACATTCTTAACTGAATCAAACTAGGATCTTTCTTGAATCTTGAATGATATGTTGTTATTTAAGGCACAATGCAAGGAGGAATTCAAGCAATCTTCTCACTCAAGAATGCCGTTCTGCGCCACATGCGCGTTGTTCCTCCAGCGATGCGAGCTCATATGTTTACACGCCACGAGTCGACCTCAGCTGCTCGTATTGAAGAGCACGGCTTTGAAAGCACCACAATTTCTGATGTTCTGAAGAACAAAGGGAAGAGTGCTGATGGGTCCTGGCTTTGGTGCACCACCGATGACTCTGTCTATGATGCTGTGAAATCGGTACGCATCTTCTTTATTACCATCTTCATTCTCATATCAATTTGAATCTTATGAACCATTTTAATTGCAGATGACCCAGCACAATGTTGGTGCTCTCGTTGTCGTGAAACCAGGCGAGCAGAAGTCTGTTGCCGGAATTATTACAGAAAGAGGTCCTAAATTGCTCAAGTTTTAAAATTTCTCGTCTTAATCTTGTGTTCTTGATTGCCTCCAATCTCGTCTTAAAATTTCCCATTTCCCACATACTACATCGTTTCTTGAGTAGTTTCTTAACGCTAATATGTTGATGTTGATCCAGATTATCTCCGGAAAATCATAGTTCAGGGCAGATCATCCAAGTCGACTAAGGTCGGAGATATCATGACTGAAGAGGTATAATAACCATGTTATTGTGAGAAGTTTCATCGAAAAACTTGGCATTACAATGGACTCTGAGATTCTGAACTATAACTGTGTGGTGATTGCAGAACAAACTTATTACAGTAACCCCAGATACTAAAGTCTTGAAAGCCATGCAACTGATGACTGGTACACTACTTTTCTTCCTAAAGTATTTAACTTGTGAAAATCGATGATGACAATGGTTTTGATCGATTCTTGGAACTGTTGATTGGCAGATAACCGTATCAGGCACATTCCCGTGATCAATGACAGTGGGATGATTGGGATGGTGTCCATTGGAGATGTGGTTCGAGCAGTTGTGAGCGAGCATCGTGATGAGTTGAACCGTTTAAATGCCTACATACAAGGAGGATACTAGATGATGACGACGACGACGACGATAAGCAACAACATGGCACTTGCTCTTGAGTGGCCTTTCAGTACTGTAAATATTCTGCTTTCATACATTTTCTGGAATTGTCTTGAGATGTTATTTCAAATAATACATGCAGAAGCAACTTTGCCTATCTTTATTTGTCACTCAAAAGACAGCTCGTTATAATTTTTAGATGTTCCTTTTGTTATAATCCTATTATGTTTTACTATTTCTGCTGTTCTTTTTTTTTTTTTTTGGTTTAATGTTCTCTTATTTTATTTTAAACCTGAACCAAACCAGAAAAATAAATCAAAAATCGAAATGGAACCAAACCAGAAAAATAAATCAAAAATCGAAATTGTAAATCGAATTGAATTGATTTATAAATTGGTTCTGGAATTTAAACCTGAACTGAGTCATTTGGTTTTGGCTCACCCTGTTGTAATTAGTCAATACCGAACAAAAAATCGGAAATTGAAATATTCCATTTCACTAAATCGAAACAATCGAATATGTAATTGCAATTTTTACCAATTGTCACAATTGCAATTACATAACTTTAGCGATTCTGATTTCAACCAACCAACGTAAAACTGATACAATGTTAATATAATATAACATGCCTTAAAATGCGTGAATTTAATAAACTTACTTAAAAATATATTTATTTGGTAATTTGAACAAATTTTGGTGGCGAACAATTTCATTCACTATTTTACGTGAGCAAATAAATTATCATGATAAACATCTGAATGACTTTCTAATTTCTATAGATTAATTTTTAAATAATATTTGCGATCTTTTTTTATTTTAAAAGCAATTTCCCACCGCCCAAAATAAAAAATAAAAGGGCAAGTGTAAAGTGGGGCCCGGCCGTCGTTTGTTGAAACCCCTACTCAACACCACCTGTCTCTGAGTTGAGGGTTTCTATTTTCTTTTGATCACCAAAACCTGAGATTACATTAAATTAAATTAATATTGCCATGGGATTATACCACAAGATTCCCCTCCAGTTCCTTCTCTCACTCTCTCTCTCTTCAGAATTTGACCTCTTTTGAGTTAATACGATAACTCCAAAACTTTGAAGTTCTACCCTGTTTAGAAAACTTTTGATTAACTGAAACTTGTTTTGAAGATTCATAACCCAATTGATTAATATATATGGATTAGGGCGAGGGGTTTATGGTATTAGATAACTCTGTTTGCCCCAAACTCCGCAATTTTACTGAATTGCCGCCAGAAAAAGGAAACGGAAGAAAATCCTGGTAATTTCTTTTGTCTTGTTCTTGGTATATGAATTAGAAGAGAAGCGTTTTTTATTAGGCTAATTGGATACTTTAACCAGAGTAAAATGATTGTTATTTAGCTGGAAAAGGTCATTAATGCCGTTGGACATGGGAGGTAGCAGTGCTGATGCGGTTGAGCAAACCTCACCGGACATGTTGAAGAATACGCCGTCAAATATAAGGAGATTGGCTAATGAGATTGAGCAGTGTGAAGAGAGGCAAAAATACCTTGCGCACACTAGGAGCCCCTCTGATGGCGGTGACGTGCGGTGGTACTTCTGTAAAGTTCCTTTAGCAGAAAATGGTGAGTGCCAAAGGAAACTTGGATTGATTCTTGTCATAATGATTGTCTCCAAACTATATTTTGTTTTCCATTTGCTTTTCTATAAGCTATAGTTTCCCATTTGCTTGTCATACCATAATTTGCCTAGACTATGTTTATGAGTTCTTATTACGTCATTATCATGTTTTTTTCATTTGCTTGCCGTCCACCAAATCCTGTTATGAGCATGCAATATGAAGGAGAAAGTTGAAGAGGCACTTGTGGCTATAGTTAAATGATATAGTTGGAACTATAATGAAAGACGGGAATTTGCCTTCATTCTCGTCATTTTAATTAGATTGATCATATTCATGTGTTTGCTGTAATTTTCTCTCTTTTTTCCAATCCACTGATGGTATCTTGATAAACTCTCTGAATTTAAAGGTATGTATTTTTGTTTCTATGGTGTAATATGTTGGGACTTCAGAAGTCTCATATGACATACAGTGAATGTGGCGTAAATCAGAGGAAAACAAATTAGTCTATGGTGTTACTTATTGGCAGGAATGACATCCTAGTGTGGAATTTTTTACTTGGAAATTTTCAAACAACTGTTGCTACTGTGTCACATCTTTTATGTAATCTAGTTTTTGCAAATTAAGCCTTAAAGTTTGCGAACTTGCATTCTGATCACTCAGCCAACTGGATTGATTCATGACTATAATTAAATCTCAGACCATGAACAGATATCTTCTGCTCAATGATTTACAGCAGTATGGCCCTAATCTGGATAGCTATCGGAGGATTGAATGGGCCTTCCTGTTTATTTTAGTTTGTCAGAGAGAGGCATTTTGTTGGTCGTGACAGTCTGTGTTGTTATGTTACTCTTTTTTTTTTTTTTTTTTTGCAGATCTTGCTGCATCGGTCCCTCAAACAGGAATTGTTGGGAAAGGTGAATACTTTAGATTTGGTATGAGAGATTCTCTGGCGATAGAGGCATCTTTCTTGCAGGTCATGATTTATCTCTTGTTGCTTACTGTACTTTTGTAACTGGGAAGTTACTTTATGTAGAATAGTGCTGATAGATATTGGTTATATTCACAGAGGGAGGAAAAGTTACTTTCAAGTTGGTGGAAAGAGTATGCAGAGTGTAGTGAAGGTCCTAGAAGGCAGCCTAGTATTGTTTCCAAGTCAAGCCAAGAAAGTCCTTCAGAGAGTCCTGAATCATGCCAACTATTCACAACTGAAGATGAGAGAGTTGGTGTCCCTGTAAAGGGAGGGTTGTATGAGGTAGTCTCATCATCTGTTGGCCTCTTATTGATTCATGGTTTATTTATAAATGAATATTGTGAAGAAACTTTTCATCTGTTGCCCCTGAATTAAAATTTTTTGTTGGTAGTTAGTAATAATAAAACAAATTATTGTCTAATGAATGCATTTTGTTTTCTCTTTTTTTTTTGAAAATGGAATGAGGTTATTGCTACTCCTGTAAAAAATAATATCTAAGCTGACAAATTAGTAAAATAAGATTTTTCCTTCCCCTGCCTGCTTGGCCTTGGAAGGTGGAGGATAGCTCTTTATATTATTCTTTTTGGCCTGGGATTTTACTTATCATTCTCCTATCTTTGGGTTATGTGGACTTTATGATTGCCTATTCAAGATAGTCTATTACTCAGAACTTGCATTTACTAACACTCCCCACCCCCCCCCCCCCCCCCAAAAAAAAAACAAAAAAAGCGCTTTTCCACAGTATGTAGCTTTTTATTGACGAAGGTACAACCTTTTATGAATCATCAATTCTTACTTGTGCCCCTCAATTTATTTGTTGTTTTATACAACTTAAAATCTTAAACGTTTTGTGATAATGGCATTATAGAATTTTCAGTTAAAGAAAAGTTTTAGGAATGTGATGGGAGTGCCAAATTATCCTTTTTCTTTACAGGATTATTGATGTAGTTGTGTTAAAGTGTGTAAAAGAAAAAACTCTTTTCTCCTAACTAAAAATGCAAGTTTTCAACAGTTGTTCTTATATGAAAAATTATAACTGGTTTATATCTCTGTTATATTAATATACCCATCTCTCATTCATATCCTAGCTGTTGAGTTTGAAATACCTTGGATGTGAACTGATTTGCTTTCAAAAAAAAAAAGAGAAAGAAAAAAAAAAAGAAAGAATGTTGAGTAATAGTATTTGTGTAGGTAGATTTGGTCAGAAGACATTGTTTTCCCGTTTACTGGAATGGAGAGAATCGAAGGGTGTTACGGGGCCACTGGTTTGCTCGTAAAGGTGGCCTTGATTGGCTTCCTCTGCGTGAGGATGTTTCTGAGCAGTTGGAGTATGCATATCGAAGTCAGGTGTTCTCTAATTCTTCCATATGGTGCTCTTTCTGTTGTTTAATAGATTACAAAAGCATCAGTGAGACTGCTTGATTACTTAATTTATTCTGCAAGTATCACTTTTTTCTTTTTCTTTTTTATTAATTTTTTTTTGTAATTAACAAGGTTTTGATAAAATCTTTTGAGCCTTTTTTATTGTGATTTTTTTTTTTTTGGGCTATTTCATTTTGGCACTAAGTTTTTCTGTCTGTCTTGGCTGAGTCTGGAAAGAGTAATTATGAAAGCTAGGATTCCTTGCATTCAGGTTTGGCATCGAAGAACTTTCCAGCCATCAGGTCTCTTTGCTGCTCGAATTGATTTACAAGGCTCAACCTCAGTATGACCTTCATTTAACATAAAAATTGTCTCTAGTGGTTACTCTAATGAATTATAACTATTACTTGTCCTTTGGTTGCAGGGTCTGCATGCCCTTTTCACAGGGGAGGATGATACATGGGAAGCTTGGCTAAATGTTGATGCTTCTGGGATTTATAGCATTGTAAACGTTGGGAATAACGACATTAAATTGAGACGTGGGTATGCTCCATCACAGTCAAAGAAGCCAACACAAGTAATTCTTATTACTTCTAAGAGTTGTTTCATACTAAAATATAGCACTCCTATTTTTTTGCTCGCTATTGATAGCTTCCCATTGACTTCTCTTAATCATATTGTTAGAAACACAACTAGAATGGGGGTTGGTTACAAAACCTCGAGCCTATTAGGACCCCTTAGTAATGGATGAATTTACGACATTCGTATAAGATGGAGTAATTTGTGAGTTGCTTTGCAGTAAATCTCTGCTCAATTTTTGATTTGAGAATGGAACAGAAGATATTTTATGGATCATGCTAGATCTAATTAAATGACTTCAGTTCTGGTACAAGTTTTGGCTGCAGAACTATTTTATATTTGCACGTCATGGTTATCTCAGAGATATTAGGTGGGCCTATTAAAGAGAATCATTCAGTGCTTCATTGCAGTTGAACTTATGAATGATAAACGTAAAAATGACGTGAAAGGAGGTCTTTTTCTCCTATCAAGAATTTATATTGCCAGAACTTTTTGACCTTCAATGGGCTTTATTGTCTTTGTGACCTTTTGTGTTTGCTCATTTTGTTTTCACAGTGCAGAAGTACATGTTTTATGAATTTATATGGAATCCTTTTTCTTGCGCACATAGCTAAATAGGCAGTGGCACTGCACATTATTTCCGATTTATCTCAGGATGAATTGCGTCAGCAAAAGGAGGAGGAAATGGATGATTACTGTTCACAGGTATGCTAAGTAATGTTTTGAATGCAAATCATATGTCCTGAATTTCCTTGTATATAGTTACAGTTCTTAATGCTAGTATGACATGAATAGGAAAGCTTGTGAAGATAAAAATAGAAAATATATATGATTGTGACTAAATTCATGTGGTCCGCACATAGAGGTTTATGCTACAGTGGATGAGGGAAGTAAAAGTTGGTTACAGTTGTTGCTGTGAATTGATTTGCTGACTGCTGGCTTGTTTCTCTGCCAGAAAATCAGTCCTCTCTTCTTTCCGATTCTATTAACTAAAGTTGGAGTTCCTGCACTTTTTTATTTTTATTTTTATAATGACGTCATTCTCATTAACTTTTATTGGGAACTGTTCCATCTTTGAATCTCCATGTTGGACTCAGTTGATTGGTTTCCCTGATAGGACTTTAGAAAGGCCCTGAATAGATTGTAAATTTCGTACTTTGTACTATCACAAGACCAAGATCCGGAAGGTAATTACTTCGCTACTATAAGACACGGGATATGGGGTGAGTAAGATATAGTAATCTCAATTTGGATGTTATGTGCCATACAAACAAGATGATAAGCTTGAGAAATTGATCAGGAAATGAGCAATATGCCTGAGTCTGTTTTGCCAGTATCTGATGTTTCTGAAATGGCTATTTATATTTCAACTACTTAATGTTTATCTGAAGATAAATATCTTAAAAACATCTATATGGTATCTGAATGTCATATGTATCCTTTTGTTTGTAGTGGTGATACTGTAAGGCTTCTCATGATTGGATTTGAACGATCTATAATATCTAAGTACTTAAAAATGGTTTTTGAGGGCTTAAGCTTATAAAATATAATTCTGTCAGTCTAATTCTAATAGCAAAATGTTTCAATTTCTGTTTTTCCTTAGCCACGAGTTCCATATCTCTGTTTTTCCTTTCTGTTATATCTGTTATTTGATTTTATCTGTTTGAGTCTTTCAAGTTAGTAGGAGTCTTTGGCCCATGGGCTTTCGGTTAGGGTTAGTATTTAGTATTTTGGATTGTCATAGTATTGTTATTGGAATTGGTGTATGCTTGTGCACATTGCGTATTTCAATTCTGTGGGCAGATCATGTATTGTAATCTGAGTTGTTTTTAGTGAAGTGTATAGTTTGTTTATCTCATTCCCTTTACTCTATTCTCTTGGTGCGTTATGCTTATAGATTTCCTCAAAGATGTTTGGATTTTAACATTCAGTGGCTATATCTTTCTATTTATTAGTATTAAAGTGTTCCTGCACATTTGGTGTGTCAATTAGCTCCTGTGAAGTATGTATCTTTCTTAGTACAAGTAATTCTTTTCTACGTAGGTTCCTGTTCGACATTTAGTTTTCATGGTTCATGGTATTGGTCAAAGGTTGGAGAAGTCAAATTTGGTCGATGATGTTGGAACTTTTCGCCATGTAACAACAAGCCTTGCAGAAACACACCTTACTTCGCATCAACGTAGTGCTCAAAGAGTTATTTACATTCCATGTCAGGTAATTCAGTGCACTTCCATTAATCATTGCGCTCAGTAGTTTGCATTTGCAGTTTCCTATTCTAGTTGCATTGTTCCAATGAAACCCGATAATAAAATTCCCTAATGCTTCTTATTGAACTGAATCTGCGTTGATCTGATTATTGAACTGAATCTGCGTTGATCTGATTATTTCTGTTTCCTCATTTGTAACTGGGCGCGTTGAACCTTACTGATCTGATGAGGGTATTTTGCTGTATATGGTCTTGGTATATTATTGGGTTTATGAAGTTAGCTCCCTGCTTATGATTTATTGTTATTTCTTTTCTTCACCAGTGGAGGAAGGGCCTGACTCTCAGTGGTGAAGCCGCAGTTGATAAAATCACTTTAGATGGTGTGCGAGGTCTACGTACCATGTTGAGTGCAACAGTTCATGATGTCTTATACTATATGAGTCCGATCTATTGTCAGGACATCATTGACTCGGTACCCCTCAATTTAATTGCTTTCCAATCATGCCTCTGTTGTTTTTTCTCATCAATAATTTTTGGATGCCTCTTATGTCTTGTTTCGTGATATTATTTTGAGCACTCAAATACATATAGCAGCTCTTTGATTCTTTTATCGTGATTGTTTAATTTTTCTTATTTACTTATCATGAAAAGGGAATTTGAAACTGAATTGCTTTCATGTATTATATCCTTCTCTTAGTGAAGTGAAAATACTCTACTGATGCATTTATGTTGTGCTAAAAAATCGTTCCTCTTCCTAACTTAGGTTCATTATCTTGCTGTAAGGTGTTTATATTCTTTCAATGTTGGAATTTTATCCAAAATAAGATTCTAATATCCATCTCTCCCTGAATTTTTTCCTTCAAGGAGGGGAATCCTCCGAGGCATGGTAAATTGGTAGTTACATTCTCTTTTACATTGTAGGGAAGGAACCCCTTGATAATGATAATCTTAAAATTATGCATCCGTCCGGTTAATGTTAGGGGTTCTTAACTTCTTATTATATCATCCAAACATGGCTATGAAAATCCAGTTTTACCTTCAGCTTTTTGTCACCTGAACCTCACCTCGTATGGATTTTGTGGGAGCAGTTATTTCCGAGATTTGTTCAACTTTTGTGATGTTATTTGATCAATTTGAGCTGTACTCGTGTTATTTTCAGGTATCCAACCAACTTAACAAATTATATCTGAAGTTTCTTAAGAGGAATCCTGGTTATGATGGAAAGGTATATGGCTACTTAATAATAGAAATTTATTATCTTATTCAATGATGAATTGAATATTTGAGCTTATTTCTTGAACTGAGTTGTTCATCATGGAAGCTACTTTTTAGGTTTCCATATATGGTCACTCTCTGGGAAGTGTTCTATCTTACGATATCCTTTGTCATCAAGAAAATTTGTTTTCACCCTTCCCTATGGAGTGGATGTACACACAACAAAAAGAAAGTGAGGTGCCTTATTCTGTAAGGAATGATGTATCATCCAACTGCAAACCCATCTCAGGCGTTGGGGATGAGAGCTCTGAGCATTCCGGAGCTGAGAACATTGTCAATCGTGCTGATAATCCAAACTTTGTCGAAGAACATATGGAGGGAGTTTGTATTCAATTGGGTCCTCCTGCATCATCAGACTCGGATGAATCAACTACTATAGATAATAGCTATGAGCAGACAAATAATGCCTTGGCATCAGCTGAAAATTCAGATGAAACTCTTAGCAATTCAAATAGTAAAGAATACTATAATGGTGAAATGAATGATCCCAATAGCAGTAATAGTGAGATTATACCATGTGGTGACAGTCCAAGTGGTAAGGATGTCGCTTATGATGAGAAAAATGAAACAATCAAATCACTTATGGAGGAGGTAGTTACTGATGACTTCTTTCTGTTTCTTTTTGTGATACCTTAATTCATCCTCACAACTGTCTTATCTCTCAGATTGATAAACTCAAATCAAAAATCAAAGAATTTGAGGCTGCATATGCTGACAGAGGTATGAGTTGTGTGATTCATGATGGACATCTGAGGCTATTTTATACATGTTCAATGTAGACGCTTCCTTTTTATTTTATTTTTTAATGTCCGGTGTTTGATGTGAACAACTACCAGTAAAAGCAAAGGATGGTACGATTCCAGTGAATTTATCTGGTTCTAAGAGTGTTCAACTTGGGCATAGCGATTCGTTGAAGAGTTATACCCCACAGATAAGATACACAAAACTAGAATTCAAAGTAAGTTTCTTTGATTTCTTTTGCTCTGAGATCATGGCCTTTAGGACTTGTTACATTTAGTAGTAGTATGGATATTCTTTAATTTCATAAAATGCTGATCTGTATATGAGTGCTTGGGCAAGTGGATCAGACTTAATGATAGTCTGCTAACCAAAATCTCAGTTTTGGTTCATCTATTGCCTAATTTCTGTGAATGTTATGCTGCAGTTCTTTTTCTCTCCTTAAATGTCCCACTGTCTTCCGTTTTGTACATCTTTGATGCATAGGTTATCTTTGATCAGTAGTCTTGATTTTGATGTCAGGTTGACACATTCTTTGCTGTGGGGTCTCCCCTTGGAGTGTTTCTCTCCCTCCGTAATGTTCGTATCGGGATCGGTAATGCTCCTTTTGCTTTTACTATACCTTTTCTCTTTCCTCTTTTTTCACTTCTTCTGTTGAAGTGTATCAGATAGCTTTTTAGAATAGGGTGTCTTGGAGAAGACCACTTTTGGCATTGTAATTTAAATAAAGATTAGTTGATTGGTTATTATGGTTCTTGGTTCTCTATTTTCACACAAATTACTGATCATTTGACCTTATACATGCTTCTTTTCTTGTTTTTTATTCACCTAATGTTTGACAATACCATTTTATTAGTATGTCTTAAATCTACCCTATATATAATTACTGGAGATTCTCGGTACTATTTCACCCACAAAATTGCTTTAGATATGCACAATTACACAAGTTCATATCTGCATTTTTTTGAGTAAAAAGTTCATTTGCATTTTATTTTGATTGTATAGACAGGTATGTAATGATTCTCCGGAAGTGATGATTCCTGTCTACATGTCTGACTTGTTAAATGCAACTCATCAATTGAATTTATAATTTTTGGCTAAAATATATTATTTTGTCTCGGTTGGTAGGCAAAGGGAAAGATTATTGGGAAGAGAGAAATATTAATGAAGAGATGCCAGCATGTCGTCAGATGTTTAACATTTTTCATCCCTTTGATCCTGTGGCATATCGGTTAGATTTACACTTTTGATCCCAATTTTTTTGAGTTTGTTCTTTTCTTCTTCAGACAAACCTCATATGAAGTGATGCTAATTTGTCATACAGAATAGAACCACTTATCTGTAAAGAATACGTAGACAAACGTCCTGTTATTATTCCTTACCACCGAGGTGGGAAGCGGCTCTATATTGGTTATCAGGTAAGGAACACAGACATAGTCTTCAAAATACTATCTTGTGCTTCATCCTATTTCTGTGCTCATATAATGTCATACAGGAATTTAAAGAAGGATTAGCTGCACGTTCTCAAGCTTTTGTGGATCACTTGAGCACAGTCAGGGTTGGTATCACTTGATGACCTGTTCTTTTTTTTTTTTTTTTTAGTTTTTCTCTATTCCAATTTCTACATTAGAAATTACCTTAGTTTTAGTCATTGTCAATTTTCTTTCCTGAATTAGTTTGTTTATCGTCTGCTCTCTCCCCTTACTAAATATTTTGCTTGTGGTTTTTGTCAGGATGGAGAATAGCTTGGTAAATATGTATGTATTGATAAGACTTAGTACTCCTTCTAGTGCCACAAGAGTATCCATTTGAGTGGTGATAACTAATTTTCATGAATCAGAAACACTAAATTTCGGATGTGGAAATTAAGTTGGTTATTAGAGTTTCTCTCTCTTAATAAAGGGGATTTTCTTGTTGAATATTATAGAACTAATTACAGTTTAGCTAAATCCATCACTGCCACAGATTTTGACAAGATAGTTTGATGTATGCATTTTACGTTATAATTAATCTGTCAGCATATGTTTTTAATAATTTAATTGATTAATCTATTGAGTCTTACTGTAAGCTGCTTTGAAATAGGTTCGAGTGCTCACAATCTGTGAATCGAGAAGCAATGATGGCGAGGCTGGTAATTGTTCTCTCCACTTTTCCTAGCATCATGGAAAATTAGTTTATGTTAATGTGATATGGTTGTCATGCATCAGACATCATAAGCTTTTACTTCATCATCTTTTATTCTCGTTTTGTTCAAGATTTGCCTGATCTCTTGCAGAGGAATCTGAAAATACGCAAGAAAAGGAAGAGAGATCATATGGCTCAGTTATGATGGAGAGGCTAACGGGAACTGAAGATGGGCGAATCGATCATGTATTACAAGTATGTAATTTTTCCCGTTTGATGACTGTGCACTCCTGAGCCAATTTTGCATGCATCTTCATGAGTTGGAGCTGTTGCAATTTGACATTACTCTATTTCAAAACATACAAATACCCTTGGATGTTTCCCAAGAAATTACACTTGTTGAAGGGTTTGCAAGAAAAATTAGAACCTCAGAGGGTGATTGTAATATCTCAAGGGGAATTTGTAATTTCAAACCATAATAGCTATGTTATTGTGTAAAGGCTAAGTCTCAAGAGCAGATTTTTTAATTCATCCATTTCAGAATACTGATCAAAAAGTTGAGTGGCTTTGGTTTCTCTATCTCTTACTCTTTCGACATTGCAGGATAAAACTTTTCGGCATCCATTCATTTCTGCTATCGGGGCACATACGTAAGTAGCAATATTATGATCCACCCTCCTTTAAGATGTGAGAAATTACTATAATTGAAAGCACATTTTGATTTTTTTTTTCTCAACAGAAACTACTGGAGAGATCCTGACACGGCTCTTTTCATATTGAAACATTTGTATCGGGATATATTAGAAGACCCCAGCTCACCTCACAAGCCACTAGAAAGCAGCTCGAAAGATTATCAGAACAGCTCAAATAAATGGTTCGATCCTAGGGAAATCGATGAAGAAGAACTTCCTTTGACCTTTGCTAGCCGCGTCTTTGTTAAAAATTTCTCCTACAAAGCCAAGAACGTGATGAAGAGCTGATGATAATCTGTTCATATTGCACAGCAAAAAAGAGTTTTTATTTCAACAATGGCTCGTTTCTTGTCATCATACCTTAGTAAACACGACGTTTGACAGCATACGCCCCTCATCCGACTTGGTGTTGGTTGGTTTTCTGTTTTGAACTTACAGTGGCAGGTTTTCTACTAATGGCACACTAAAATCTAGCATTTGGTGAAAAAGGAAATTGTAACATAACAGAAGACAGAGAGTTTGGAGTAGGAAATTGATAGAAAGGGGAAAGTATGCTTGTATAGATGTATCTTAGGTGACTTTCTTCCTCATCATAGTAGAAAGTTGGAAATGAAATATTGTAGAACAAATATATTAGATGTGAGTTCATATCATACAAGTCCATATACATCTAATTTTCTAATCAGTATAAAGAATTGATGTATATATAATATACATGTGTGTCATGTTTATATGAGTATGTGTTACAAACATAAAAAATATGTAACTCATTAACAATTGCAAAGAAATTCAGCAATGAATTGTCTAATCAAGTTTTATATGGTTTATCATGATTTTCGTATTCAAATGGTATACTTCATTTGTGCTGTAGAAAAAGTGACATTTCAAAACAAATTGCTCAAAAAGATGAGTCGTGTTGTAAAAGGTAAAGTTGGTTTTTAGCTGGAAAAACATTTAATGGACAAATGAAGGAATATAAATCACACTCCGTATTCAAAAATAAAAAGTTATAATATGATGAAAACCTATTATCATTGTTAATTGTTTCTTTTTTTGGATGTATGGTGTTTTATGAGTTGGAGTGTTGTTTAATTGGAGATGAAGACTGTTACATAATTGATATTATAAGTTTTTTTAAAATAATTGAAAGTGTCAGTTAGAGAAGAAACAGATAAAAACTCAATAAATATGACAATCAAACTTAAATTTATTTTTAAAGAGAAAAAACATCATCTTCAGTGTATATAAAATGAAACTTGTTCAAAGTTTGCACATTAATTGATTAAAATGAATTATTTTTTCAAAATAACGACCGTAACCGTAGAGCTCTCTTTCGTTATGAAAGTGAAATTACAAAAAAGGGCATGAGTCGGTTTCCCTCCTGTTTCATAATATATTCCCATTTTCACGTATCTTCCTTCTTCCTCAGGTCAGCCTCAGGTGAGTTGTAAATTCTAGAATTTGTTCGTCACTCTTCATTATTTTAGTCAACACCAGAATTCATTGCTACTCAATTTCGTTTACACTTTTCCCTAATCATTGTTTTCGTCACCACTACTTGTAAATATTTGGATGGCTGCTTCTACACCTTGATTCTTCTTCTTCTTCTGGTACCCGAATTTTTTCTTCTGTTTGAGGGTTAAGTCTGATCGTTGTTTTGATTCTTCAACTTCGATTTTTGCAGGGACAGCAGGAAATATGATGTGGGATTTTGAGGGTCATGCTACTCCGGCCAAAAAATTGCACTGGCTCTCGTCTGTTTTTCTTGGGGTTTTGATGTGCAAGACTGTGAGTGTGTGTGTGTTTCGTGATTTTTTTTTTTTGATTGTATTGTGTTTTCTTGCACGTTAGTTGTTTGCTCGGAGTCTCTGTTATGTTCCGTGGAAACTCATAATTTTGGTGGTGTTGATAGAATAAGCAAATTTATATGTCTTTGGATTATTAGGGTTCTGGTGTTTGCTCTGCCTGATCTCTTCGTTTTTCTGAGATCACCTTCCTCTTTGATTATGGGAAAAGTCAATAGTTGAGTCGAAGAAAGATTTTCGGATGAGGGATATGATCATTTTGCTATTTTGGAAGATATGATATTGTTGTAGTATATTCAAACCACACTTTTTTATGGATTTCTATGTGTTATTTTGTTATTTTTCAGTATTTTCTGTGTGTGTGTGTGGGGGGGGGGGGGGGGGTGTAGGGTTTTGGTTATTGGAATTTTAAATAGCAAATTGTGATCTGAACCACATTTCCTCCCACGTATTGCAAAACAGTCTTCTATTAGAGAGATCTGAGGTTGATAAAGGATAATTGATTGCTACTTGAACATTCTCTTGACATTGAATGGGATGTTTGATATTCTTGCTTCAAGCAAGCACATTGGTTATGTTTGATCCCCTTTTTAAAGAGATTCAGTTTCCTGGTTCTAGGTATATGAATTAACAGGAGTAATTAGCCCTTCGTTCTTGAAGGGATACAACAAGCTTAACTACAATCAGAAGCTTGAATGGAACAACAGGTAGCCCTTCTTGGTGATACAGCATAATGTTCTTTAATTGCCTTTAAATTATTGCTACCTTGAACTTGGTATGTTACTGTTGGCACTATTGTACAGGGGATTCTCCACTTTCCATGCTATTGTTGTTGCTGCTGGTTCTCTCTATCTGTTGCTTGTTTCAGATCTCTTTGTCGATTCTCAAGATGGATTGTTTAACAGATCCTCAACTTTATCAGACACCATAATGGGGGTAAGCTAACTCTATTGTTAAGCTTTTAACTGTGTAAATCATTACAAACTTGTTGAAATCCTATGATTAGTATGTGTAGGTTTCATCATGTAACAGAGAACATTTTTGCCGTGTCTTCATATTAAAAGAGTATTAGACTTAGTAGTTGCCTTTGAGTTGTGGGAAATTTGTCGGAGTGAATGGTCTAGATATCTCAATGACCATCTTCCAGATTTTTCTACTGATACTCTATTGGGCCAACACACTCCTTTATCACTACTAACATTCTCTTTCCTGTTTGATTCACGACAACTTTGGTAATTTTATTGTATTTGAAGTTTGTTATTTGATGTTACAGGTTTCAATTGGGTACTTTTTGTCCGACTTGGCATTGATTGTTTATCATTATCCAGCTTTAGGTGGGATGGAGTATGTAAGTATGAGAATCCCGGCAGAATTTACCGAATTTTCCTTTTCTGGTCCATTTTTACTCTTTGTGATTTTCAACCTCATCATTGTTAAAATATATATAACGGTCTACTGGATGTTCCTTCTTATGTAAGTTTTTGAGATGTAAGTGCATTTATGATGTTTTAATTATGAATGTATGGTTGAACGGCCTTACCGGTGTTGGCTATTTATTTGTTTTGTGATGATGGTTTTATGTGCTCATCTGTTTTGCTAGGTTGTACATCATTCACTCTCTTTGGTTTCTATCATTCTGTCCCTCTTGAGTGGTGAAGCACAATTCTACGTATTCCTGGTTCTCTTCACTGAAACCACTACCCCATTTGTTAATCTGAGATGGTAAGCTGGGGGAACATGAGTTTTGCAGACTCTCTCTCTCTCTCAGCATTAATTATTTATTTACCACTTATACAGGCATCTTGAAGTTGCTGGGCTGAAGAATTCCAAAACTTACATTTATAATGGTGTGGTGTTGTTCTTTGGGTGGTTGGTATGGTCTCTCAAACACTATTCAATGTCAGAAAATTCATTATCTGAAGATTTAACCAGAGAATGGAGTCATAAAAATATAATGTTCTTAGCCAGCCATGTTTGTAGGAAATAATTCATACATATGCTGTTTTGCTTGATAATATATATATATATATATATATATATATATATATATATATATATATTTTGGATGGCAATTAGCATGCTCTTTGACAAAATAAAATTTTATCACCATAGTTTCTCATTGCACTATGACTATTTTAAAAGATAGAGGAGGATCCTTGTTTTGTCTATGACACAGAAGTTCATTATCTGTTCATTTCAGTCCTTTGTTTGTACATTATATATTATGGTGGTAATGTGTAACTAACTAATGATTTTCAGGTTGCAAGAATCATTTTGTTTGTGTACTTCTTCTACCACATGATTTCCCATTTTGATCAGGTGAGTGGATTTTTACGGGCTATACTTTACACTAATGTAAAGTAGCAAATGCTATTCGGAATTGATTTTTAAAAAAAAATCCAAATCCCAAAATATCCTAAAATGCTCGCTCAACATCATAGTTAAAGTTGATACAAGATTACTTCATCAGATGTTGTGTTGGGCAATCTTGTATATATACCATGTAATGACTGATCCGGACTTGGAGGAGAATTGCCTTTCTGCTGGCATTTTATTGCAAGTTCCGGAAATTGGTATAATTTGGAATTTCTTTCTAGAAATTATGGACATAGATATCTTAAAGAGTCCCTCTTCTTGTCTGGCGTTCAAGGGATGATGTTGTCTGAGTCGCTTGGGTCGTTTAAATATATAGGATAATCGGAGGTGTCTTTGGAGAATTTGGTTATGGAAATACATTTATGGAATGCTAGGCTTACTTCAAAGTGTCGATATTAACAGGAACATAACATGTTTCAAGTTAAAGGGCAACTACATTTGCTATGAATTGTAGACAAATGGTTTTCTTATATGTTTTTTTTTTCAGGTGAAGAAAATATACCCGTTGGGCTTTTACAGCTTGATGTTGGTAGCTCCGGTGCTATCAGTGATGAATGCGCTCTGGTTTTGGAAAATCAGCAAAGGTATGATAAAAACCTTGAGAAAGGCTAAACACAGTGAATAGTGTTGTGAAAGATGAAATTCTTTAGAATGTATATTCTTGAAATCACACTGTACATACATGGTTTAGACATTAGAAACTGTAAAAATCACATTTTCACACTCCAAATTTTATGTGTACAGAGATGATGATGCCCTGTTATTCAGAATTTTTCTGCAGATTTGTTATAACTTGATCATATGTGATGTGATGCCATAATATTGAATGTTTATTCAGAAAAAAATGTAACCCAATAATTGTGGTTGAGGATGAACTTCAATATTTTTTCTATATATAGAGCTGATTACATATTACAAACTAAAAAAACTCAACCATGATCTATCTGTCTTGTACTTGGCAGTGGGCACCATATCCATTCTTAGGCTAATTTAATTTGATAATTTCGGTTCTCAAATTGGTTTGTTCTTCTATTGCAACTGATGCATGTTTTTTTTTACTAATATATACTCCTGACTTAATGATATAATGGTGTTCAATATACACAAAAAATTAAAAAAAATATAAGATTTGCTTTTCCACAACATCCTTAATTTATATGAAAAAATAAAGTGTAGTATAAAAAGTAACAGCGAGGCAGTTTGGTATATAGAAAAGAAAAAAGAAACATTTTATGTCAAAGTTATCCATCTCTTTCTAATTTTTTGTCCTGCATTGCAAATTGATAGGTTAAGATGGTGGGCACAAAATCCAAGCCAATGTCATAGCGGGGATATTGTGGGACCCTACCCTATTCTTTCTACTTTGACAAAATCCCATCTATCTTATGAGTTATGGGAAAGTTCCCTTTTATTCTACAAATAAAAGGGACATAAATTAAGAAACATTATTTAAAGGATATAAAAATAAATAGTATTCTTCTCTGTCTCAAATTTTATCCTGAATTAAGAAACATTATAATTAAACAAAAAAGCTTTTAAGAACCTTGTGGTCTATAGTAAATTAATAAAGATTCTGCAATCATATGGTGTAAAATAAATATGAAAGATATTAAATATGTAAGTCAAAAAATTAAGAAATAAATCTATTTGGGATAATTATTTCGGATAAAATTGAAAGAAAAATAGAATTATAACAAAAAAAATGATAATAAAAAAATAAGATTCAACCTAAAACGCACTCAAACATTTACTACAAGGGGTTAGAGTGTAGATTTCATAATTTTATGAAAGTAGGTAGTTGAGCTTTATGAATTAAGAGCCATCGAAATTGACAAAGAAACTACTACTCGCCTTCTATGTGGACTGTTTTGAGGATGGTGCCACGAAGTTTCATAAATTAAAATAATTGAAATTTTATTTTATTGATAACTAAAGTGGGTGTACAAAATACAAATTGCCTTTATAACAAGAAAATTATTTTGTGTAATGTGCATCACCACAAGAGACTTGTTCTTTTCGTGCTCATAATTATATATATTTGATTTTATTAGTCGACATAAAATATATATATGCAATATATATTGATAAAAAGAAAAAGAAAAAGAAAAGTTCGAATATTATATTAAATGATCTGCTAATAACATTGTGTATATAATAATAATAATAAATTATGAAAATATCACTGTTAATTAATAGTTATAGCCTATAGGAGTTTGGGCCGGTCGCTTTGGCACCGGCCAATAGGTCAAACTCCAACACTAAATTTACTTCGTTTGCTCACGCAAATATTTTACAAAAAAAAAAAAATATATCCAATTATGTGGTTTGATTTGAGATGAATAAATTTAGGAGTATGGGGATAGTTTTTAAACTAAAGCGTGATAATTTCAATTCATAATTTAAATTATAGTTGAATTAAATTTTAGATATTTCACGAGAAGAAAAAACAAAATTTAGGGCATAGCCACATAAGCATACCACCAAACACTTGCATAATAAAAAAAATAAAAGCAATAGTTTTAATTAAGTAATTGAAAATAGGAGAGTAGAATTTATTCAAAACTTTCTTAAAGGTAACTGATATGATTTTTATGCCCGAATAATTAAAGGTACAAATTTAAATAAGATTGTTTTATGAATTATATTTTGTGAGTCAAAACTCTATTAAGTAGTTTTTATCTAAATCTTACATCTAAATCTTTTAAATGTGACTCAATCTCACAAATATAGAAACGTGAGAGTCTCACAATAAAATAACTTATAATTAAAGAATGAAATAGGAAAATTGGTAAATTAATATTTAAAAACTATTAAGCGAAAAAAATTTGCCTTGTAGTTAAAGAATGAAAGAGGAAAATAGTTGTGTGGTAAGAAAATAGAAATGTTAATTTTAAATAAAAAAGTAAATACAAAGAAAATTTTAATTGGGCAGGCAGAGCAGGCTTATCTAGCAACACGCACAGTGTGGAGAGCGCGTTGGGGACGGGTCGATCACTGATGAATGTGCACGTACACAACGATATTTAATCAACCGCTGATTTTGAATCGGAAAAGGGGAACCATTTTGAGAATTGTTGTCAGTTGATGAATATGTGGAGAAATCCTGCGACGAATTTGTTAAGGCATGCGTTCAGGGCTGCCGCCCGGCCCGTATTGGCCGGGCCCGGGCCCGCCTCCAGATTTCTGGGCGTGTCGGTTCATCATTATTGTAGCGCCGGCGGAAATGGGAGTGGCGACGAGAATGCGATGACATTTGCGGAGGCGAAGAGATTGATGAGGCTGGTGAATGTGGACGCGCTCAAGGAGAAGCTAGGAATGGAGGAGAAGGAAGTGATCTCCTACGCTGAGCTCTTGAAAGCCTGCGAGAGCATTGGGGTAGCTAAGTCGGAGTCGGAGGCCGCCGCCTTCGCCAGAGTTCTGGATGAAGCCGGCGTCGTTTTGCTCTTCCGAGATAAAGTGTATCTCCATCCTGATAAGGTATTTGTTTTTTTTTTTTTTATGGATCTTTGGGTTCTGAAATTTGCTGATTCTTTTGTGGTTATTTGTGGGGAAATGGAGCTTTTGTGGGGTAAGGTTGATTTAGTGTTCCGAGTTTTGATTTGTGAGTGTGGGGTTTATGAATAGGGGAAAGTTAATTGTGTGAACCCAAATGACCTAAAAAATATGAAGGATAAAGAGTAGAGGGGTTCCATATTTTTGTGATTTTGGACTGAGTAAACACAGCAATCACAAGATCTATGACTAGATATTGTGTGGATGTTGCGAGAATGAATTCTTGACCTTGACTAGTTTGAGAGGATTGATTGATATGGGTCTTATGATCAAAGAGTTGAGCGGAAAGTCCGTGATGTATTGATGATGAAGAAGAAGAATGGAAAAACTGAACTCGAGAGAGATGAGAAGATAGAATGAGATTAAGTGTAACTTGAAGGATACCCACCACTAAACACACATCTTCATGCTTGTAACTTAACATGTTTTATCCGTGACACTGTTTTCTTTATTGTTCTCTTTGGCTGTGGCTGGAAGAGATTTTAATTCTTCATGGGTATCTGTCTTATATAGGGCATAAATTGTAAGATGCTCTTTCAAAACACACTTAGCATCTTGAGCCAACTGATCTCCATTATCATTGCTCCGAATACTGGATATACCATGGTCGAAACACTATAAGATTAGCAAACTGGCGTACATACAGACCATCCCGGAAATTGCATTAGCAATATCCCATTCTCCGACCTCTTATGCACAATTGCACAGCCGTAGCCTAGCAATTTAGTGATGTATTTGTGTAGGAGAATTTCCAGTGGATCTCTTTCCGAGCCCCTACCTAATATCCCGAAATACGATAATGCTCACTTGTCATAGCTGTGAGGATTGCCATATACTCCTTTTTGTTGACAAGTCCCACATTCCTGGACTCAATGACTTGCTATTTATATAAATAGAATGCATTTGAGTTATTTTTGGTTCAGCAAGATTTATTAGGCAGTTCTGATATATTGAAAATATGACTTCAACATGCCTTTTCATGACCTTTTGTTCAGGTGGTTGATTTGGTTAGGAAGGCAGTTCCGTTTGCACTTTTAGGTGAAGACGACCCATCTAAAAACGAGCTCAAGATGCTGCAGGAGAAGAAGGACGAAATTGACATGCTGGCACACAGGCAGGTCCGGCGCATATTGTGGACTGGATTGGGGCTTGCTGTGGTACAGGTTGGGCTCTTCTTTCGTCTGACATTCTGGGAATTTTCTTGGGATGTGATGGAGCCAATCGCCTTCTTCACGACCACAACGGGAATAGTCATAGGCTATGCCTACTTCTTGGTTACCTCAAGAGACCCGAGTTATCAAGACCTGTTGAAGAGACTCTTTCTCTCTAGGCAAAGGAAGCTATTGAAGACGCATAATTTTGATATTCAGAGGTTTGTGGAGCTGCAGAGAAAATGCAAGTTGCCATTGGATTCATGTGCTCATATCAAAAGGAGGACAGGGGTAGATGTGAAACCAGAGGATCTGTTACATGATCGGTGATATCAAATTATCCACCTGCTTCGACTTTTACCCTTCATAGAAATTACTTTCCTAATCAACCACAAAAGCTCCTTTTATTTTTTTGAGGGAGACCATATATAACAGAAGCTTTCTTGGCTGGTTCAGCCAACTTTTGGAATAGAGATTAGAATTTTCAATACTTCTTTCCTCTAGACTAGAGATGACTCAGAAAGGAACTGTGTTGACAAGAGTCGTTTGCTTAAGCTTCTAACAATTGATGTCTTTGTAACAGATGCCTACTTTTGCCAAATTATTCTAATGTTTTCTTAGTTATGTATTCCTTGCTTCCATAATATTTGAAGGAGAAGGAAAAAAAAATGTATCTGTAATTTATTTGGGGGCTCTTACTTTCGCAACCAAAAGCCAAGTTCGACTCTCTAAGACAGTAAAATGTGTTTTTCAGTCACCAAATATATTATGTTTGTAGCTGGACGCTAGAGTTACTAGCTAAAGCTTTTCGCTCAAGATCAGACTATTCCTTGGAAAAATTCTTGGGGGTCAAATTACTACATAAATCTCATCGATGAATAACGGTAATGTAACTTTGTCTATACTGGAGCAACAACAAGCTACCGAAACATAAATTGTTGGAACTTATTTGCATAATACTATGCTGAAGCTGTTTGATACTCTAGCTGGACAAAATTATAGTTGCATCATCTAGTCCTGTGATAAACTGTCGTCCATATCATGCTCCATCACAGTTTGTTACTTTGTTGATTGATGCTTTAAACAGGGTAGGTCAAATTGCATATTCTTCTGTCATCAATGTAAATCTGTATCATTTAAAACCACACCATGTTTGATCATGTTAATTTCAGCTCAGGAGGAGCACATTGTTTACAGAGTACTTGTGCAGCATTTTAATCTACATATACGGATAAATGGGGAGAGTAGCCTCAAGATAACAGTTTAGTTGTGGTCACAGTTCAGTTGAATAGTCTGTCACTTGAGGATGTAGAAGCATCATACCAGAGGCATAAGAATTGTCATATTCAATATGCTGATTGTGCTCATGAATGCTCTTCTCCATAATGTAAGTTAACTGCGGACTCTGAGACGGTGTTATCAAAGACAATGCATTGGAAAGTTGGGTTCTGAGAGTCAATGTTTCTGCAACAACTTGATCCAATTCAGATTGCAACTGAAAAACGTGCTTTTGGAGAGATGCGATGAGGGCAATGCAGCCATAAACTGGCTCCTGGAGCCTTGCTGTCGCCTCATAGACCAAGCTGGTAACAGCATCTTCTCTATCACTCACAGGTATCTCCTGCTGATACAAAAGACATACAGGTTAGAATATTGTTCCTACTATCTCCTCTTGTCTCTTTACATATTCTTGCTATAAAGAAGTATATACATGAGCAAAAATGAGATACAAGTACCTTGCAAAAAATGGGCATATAAATAGATACTCCTATTACAAAAAAGACATACCTCTTTCCCTGAGTTTCAAGACCTGTAGAAGCTCAAGACGTCTCTCTCAAGCTCAAAATAGTGATCACTAGTGTTTCAACCATGTCACTATCTCAAGCTTCTACA
Source organism: Scutellaria minor (assembly GCA_954870855.1). Taxonomy (NCBI): domain Eukaryota; kingdom Viridiplantae; phylum Streptophyta; class Magnoliopsida; order Lamiales; family Lamiaceae; genus Scutellaria; species Scutellaria minor. The sequence goes on along the minus strand of OX940725.1, from coordinate 11,602,340 downwards.
GGTCTCAAGACACATGGAGAAGATTTTGCCTTTTACAGAAAGAGTATCTTAGTCATTTAATTATATCCCTTTTTCTGTAACATATGGCTGTATTTCATTTTTTCTGACTCAAGAGGATCAAAAACCTATACCTAAAAAAAAAAATCCAAGAAAAGAGTGGTAGTAGTGAAAATTACTTGCAGCATTTTACTGATGTTACTGGCACCAAAAATCCGGTGAACGGCAACGAATTTCTCTGGTTGAGTGGGAGGAAAGTGGGGGAGGAAGAGGCAGTCTTTAGTGCAACGTCGCCGGAGAAGCTTGCATGCTGCACATGGCATTATGCTTTTGCTGTGAGTCTCCATTGCAGATACTTCTAATATCTCTCTATTGTGTGTTTCATGTGTTTGAGACATGGAGAGAAAGGCCTTTTTATATATTAGTCTGGTAAATGATCTAGAGAACGACCTGGAAAAAGCCATCTTTGGAGAAATCCAGGTTCTTAAATGTTTTGATTTATTTGTCTGGTTTCAGTTTTTGTCTTTTTTTGTGATCCAATTGAAGTTAACTCGTGTGCTTAAAGAATCAAAATATCACATTAATATATAAGATTTGGTGGGGCGGCTGTCTTATTCAAGACAGATTCAATGAAATGGAAGTTGCTGGAACATGAAGATTTTATTAACAGAGACCAGCTGCTAGAACATCAAGGAAATTTTTATTGCAGCATGTGAATTAACAGGACACTTCACTAATAAATAAAGGGATAGTGTTAGTGTGTCTAGATGAAAACAAGTTACAATTTTTTTTTTTCTTTTTTTAGTAAATCCAAGTTTAGTGATGTTGGAATGACAATGCCATGATCTCATCTTATATCATCTTTCAATAATTGATTCCTACTTAATAAATTACCAGCCGACAACAGTTTTAATCTTTCATAGTGTCCAATTTTGCCTACATGTGCTGACATAGGCTATGTGTAAACATATTTATTTATAGATTACTAAAATCTAGATGTTGGATACAAGGATCATGAAATAGCCAATAGTATCAAGGAAATAATCTAACCCAACTACAAGAGGCGAAGAATCGTGCCATTGATTCATAATAATGGCTCTTGATCAAAAACATCTCAGAGCAACAAAGGGGTTAAACAATTCTAATGCAAAATGCAGTTGCAAAACACTAGTTTCCTATATGAATAGTTTTCTGTATTCATCTGCCTCTTCAGTCATCTCTTCCATGCTTCTGTCCTTCCTCTCTTTGTCAAGATCGAGCTTCTGCTTCAATTCCTTCTCCTTCGCATTAATCTGTTCAAAGCATTAGTCGCAGGAGAAAAATCTAAAACTGCAAAAGTAGATTTAGCGAGATTGTCTTACAGCATCATAGATCTCATCGTTTTTCTCAAAATCACCACCTTTGCGTGGGAGAATGTGAATGTGAACATGAGGAACTGTCTGTCCAGCCTGTGGCCCATCCTAAGGTGAAAAACAAATGTCCAGACGTTAAGACTTGGAAGAAACCATAGGAAGAAATGTTGCCACTCTTAAATAAGAAATAAAAAACATTCAAAAGTAATTGAAACATTCTAGGTATTAACTTTCCCTATGCATTTCTGGTTTACCGTTTACTCTCGCAGGTAAAGTGGAAACCAAAAATGTCAGCTGAAAACAGGTTTGCCCAGCTAGGAAAAGGTCCTACTGATATGTGTTCCTTCTGTTGTGCATTTGGAAGACAGAAACTTTGCTAAACTACATGTTTGGATGCACAAGAGAAAAATTTAAACTTTACATAGTGTTTAGGACCCTGAGATAATCAAACAGTAATAGTCAAAAAGAAAACAAAAATAACAAATTGTACAAAATATGGGTTTCCATAATGCCGAGCTGTAACTTGGGGTTTAATCACAGGTAATTTGGAAACCAACAATGAACAACCTCCGCTGAAAACAGGTCACCTGCTAGGAAAAAGATGTGTTGATGAGTGTGATATCCACACATTGGAGGACAGAATCTATGTTAACTTACACGCTGGGATTGAGTCATTGACAAATAGAAGAATTTATATTGCTATTTCGTACATAAGTGTTAAGGATCTTTGAGACAACTAAACAGTAAAAGTTGAACAGAAGTACATTAAAGAGGAAAACATGCATACATATGGTACATGAACAATATCCATTCTCATATTGAGTAAATGTAAAGCAGATAAAGGAAAAAGATGAAATCAGTATGAAAGAATATGCTATGGAAAAAATTAATGCCATCCTTCGTCTTACTTGGATTGCAAATGTCAGTGAAGAAGCCTTATGATAGGACTCAAGTTGGCGACCAATCTTCTGAGCCGAAAGCCACAGATCACTAGTTTCATCAGCAGTAAGATCAAGGAAGCGCTGTACTTCACGTCTCGGGCAGACAAGCACATGTATGTTGTGTCAAGTCAATCCAATTAGAAAAATGTGAATATGGAAAAGCACCAATCTTAATTTTTTTTTTTTCTCTATTTTCATGGGGCTTGAATACAAACAGTGCAGATATTCGCACAAATCAAAGAACAAATTAAAAACCTTTTAGATGTTTCTTATCATGAAAAGTAAAAGCATGGCAACACATATGCAACTTAAGCATAAACCAAAAATTTCTTGATGACGAGGCACACTTGCTAAACCAAAATCTTAAGATGAGTTCAAGGATATTTGTGCCATTTATCCAAAATACATCCAAATAATCATGGTTAACATGCGAAGCTCGTGATAAAAAAATTCATTTGGTGATGCCTAACCAACAGAATTAAAACACTCATATTGTAATTTTATGCCGCTGATCAAATATTGACAGAGGAAGGATATGACCTGTAACAAAAATCAAATACAAACCATGATCAGTAAAACAGTACCGGAGAAGATACAAGGCATGAGAAACATAACTATGATGAACACAGAGCTATTTCTCAAAACATTAACTATTGATCCTTTTCTCTTAGGTTTTCTGCAACCCAATTTCACATGCACAATTGTGTATTTAAACGGGAATCGTGATCAAGAGTAATTCATTACACCACTAAGGTACTAGGGTGTTCATAAACAAATACCTAAAATTATCATCCAAATCACAAATTAGGTTTCCAAATTAATGGTAAAAGTAAGATCATCAGAATTATGAAACGTAAATGCTTACCAGGAACAAGAGGACGTAAATTAACCAGAGCATACGAAAATTGAGTAGAGTAAAACACTTCTTTAGAGTTGATTTTGTATGGGCCAAATGTATAACTCTCAGACTCCATCTTCACCTGCAGGTTTTCAATTCAAAAACAAACGTGAAGCACAATTAGGGCTCGATAATTTCCAGTTCACAACATAACGACGTAATTAGTTAGAGTTAAACTTCAAAAAGAGACTTGCCTTACGAGTGGTGTGAGTGAAGGAGGAGGAGCTTCTGGGTGAAGGGAAACCTGGTGAGATCGATGGCTGGTAATGGCGGCGGAAGAGGCGGCGCGTGGTGGAGTGCAGGTTCAGAAATGAGGTGAGAGAATATTGGGAAGAACGAAAAGACGGAGACTTTAACATGGAGATTGAGAACACAGGTGGCGATTTGGTGCTCTCTCTCCAGTTGTTATGAACAAGGTTTTATTTTTATTATTTATTTTTTTTAAAGAAAAAAATAAAAAAGAAATCTAAACTTAATTTTTTAATCACAAAATAGAGCTTTGTAGGCATAGAAAACCATGGGCTTATTAAGACAAAGAAAGGCCACTAGGGATAAGGAGAATCAAGAACGGTTAAACAGGGCAGATAAGGTTGCTTTTTTCCTCTCTTGTATTTTTCCTCTTCTATCTTCTTCTTCGTTCACTCTAAGTGAGAGAAGCTGCCCCCTTTTTTTCAGCTTTTCAGACACAATTAACTGCCATGTTAGCTTCTTCTACCTTAAATCTTGGGTCTTTGCTCAATGCTCCCACCCACAACCCCATCAAACCTTTTCTTCTTCCACCAACCAAAAATTTCTTGAAATCCTCAAATCCCATTTGCAGCAGTTTCTTGAATTCGAGGAGTTCCATGAAAACAGCAGTTGCCGCGGTTGATTCCTCTGATCCCATTGCAAAGGTATACAAATCCCATTTTCTAACTCCCATGTGGTCTTAATTGCTGTTAACTTGTTTGATGTATTGCTTCTGAGAGAGAACAGGAAGCAGAAGAAGGTGGGAGGAAGAAGTATCATTTCCTTGTGGCGAATGCAAAGTTTATGCTGGATGAAGAGGAGCATTTCAATGAGCTCTTATCCGAACGCCTTCGAAATTACAGTGAACGCAACAAGGAGCAGGATTTCTGGCTTGTGATTGAACCTAAGTTCTTGGATAATTTCCCCAACATTACCAAGAGACTCAAGAGGCCTTCTGTTGCTCTTGTTTCCACTAATGGGACTTGGATCACGTAAGATGAGCTCATCTTTCTATGCCTACGTTACCATGATTATCTAAACTGCATCTTGTTGCTGTGATTTTGATCTCTCTTGCTTGTCTTGTTGTATAGATTCATGAAGTTAAGATTAGACAGAGTTCTGCAAGAGAGCTTTGAAGCAGACAGTCTTGAAGAAGCTTTGGCTTCCAATCCTGTTGATCTTGACTTTGGAAAACCTGCAAAATGGACTGCCCCTTATCCCAAATATGAATATGGATGGTGGGAGCCTTTCCTCCCCCCCAAAACATCCATGGTATGAAGTGCATTGCCTTTTTTTTTCAAATTTTGTAAGTGTAAGTGTTCTTAGTCTAAGAGATGGTATTGTAGATTCATTTATATTACTATGCTTTTAAGTTTAGCCTGGACGAGTACGTTGAGTTCAAACTCTATCTCTGGCTTTTCGTCTCATACATGATATGAAAAGTAAAGCAATGTGAAGTTCATCTTTATATGATTAATTCTGTAAGAGTTGATCGTTTATGAGAATGTGCTTTTACTGGTTATTGGTAGTGATGTGGAGAGTTATCATGCTCGAAAGTAAGATGAACATTAAAATAACATGAAAAGTGGTTATAAATTGAGTTGAAGCATGATCGATAATTGGTATTTGTCATTCAATTGAAACAGAAAAGCACTTAACTGACAAAATTTAGTGTTGGTTGTACCACAGCCAAGAACCCTAAATATGTAAAGACAGATAGATCCCCTGTCCTAAAACATAATTAGGGTTTGATCCCTTATCCTAAGTCATATAGTTTTTCAATCTTCATCACTGCTGCTTATTGTCTGAAATAAATGGCACTTTTGGTAGTTTCTGAAGAAGCTTTTCATCCAATGTGCTGTATTGTCTCTTGAGTTTGGCCTTTGCCTTTAGAGCATAAGAATCCACTTGATCTTCGTGCTTCTCGTACAATGGGGTCATTGTCAGTATCATCACACAAACTGCAACCATAAGAATCCACTTACATCTTGCTTAGTTCCTGTAATTATTCAAGATAGACAAGATAGACTAGAAGAACACTCACTGATGTACACGATGGTCAAGAAGTCGAACCAGCTGCCAACAACAGAGACAGCCCACAAGGCGAAAATTGCCTGTAATAACATTACATAAACATAAGCCCACGATTGCATAGTATGTTGAAATAGTTATAGACTGTAGAGAGACATACAATTAGGAACTTCTTTAAATCCTTTCCAGAAGCCACATCCCAGATCATACTGATAGCCTTGTTGCAGTTGTCCCTTAGTAAGAGAGCTATATTCGTGCACAAATCCTCTGGCAACTGAACCTCAGGGAAGTTTATAGGTGCCCTATCAATCAACGTATAGAGTCATAAAATCCTTAGTATAATCGGTACTGAAACTAGATTGAGTGTGTGGAGTTAAGATACAGACTTGTGAACGTAAAAGGAGAGATTGGACCACAAGAAGAGAGTGGCCAAAGCCAGTATGAGAAAATGGCAAATGAAAGGAATGAGATGATAGCCTATCCATTCGAATAGAAGCCATATGACTGTTGAACCGGCTAGCAATGCAGCAGACATCTGCTTGTTCCGCCATAGAATCACATCCGCGGCTGAAAATAAGCCTCATAGTGTCTCAGATGAGATAGAGAAATGGTTCCTTTACACATTACATGTATACATAAACATACGCAGGATGGGTCGAGTTTTCTGATTTTGTCGTTTCATGAATTCATTTACGCATACATTGAATCATAATCGGGAAAATGTGGAAGATGAAAACATACGCTTGCCACCACCGAGGGCGGTATGGACCGGTTTCTGGCGGCCGAAGAGACGAACTTTTTCTTCCTCGAACTCATCTTCATTATGAAGCTTTTCATCTGATGAGTCTGAAAATTCTTGATCCATTTTCACTAATTCTTTCTACATCACAAAAAATGAGGAGAAAATAACAAGAAAATGAACAAAGAACAAACCCACTTTAGTCTTGGATGATGGATTACAGATTTGCAAGAAATTAATCCATTTCATACATTACAATACACAGAATACGCTAAGTCACATATTTAGAATTAAAAAGAAAAGAAGAAATATAAGAGATGAATCAATGCATGTTCATAAACAAAGAAAACATTCTAAGATAGGATGTGATGAAATTACTTGTAGGATGTGTTGAGATCTGAAGAAAAGCCTTTTGATATTTGCTTCTTTGTTGCAAGTGGTTTTGTGTGATATGGGTAACTGAAATGTTCAATGAGCCTAACTTACTAAGAGCATATTATGTTAGTGGGGATCCAATTTAACCATATATTGCCCTTCATTCTCGGCCATTTCTTGTTTCATTTTTTATCACATTATTTTCACTTGGAAAAAGATAACTGTGTAATCACCATTCTACTGTTAACTTCAATCTAACACTCATTTCTACTGTACATTTCAAATATTATTTATTGTCTTACAAAAAATGTCCATTGTTTAGGGGAAGTGCGTTAAATTATTTTTAAAATCAAATGATCCTATACTCTTTAATTTATATATATGTGTGTGTGTGTGTGTGTGTGTGTGTCATTTCGAAAAATAGAACTAAATGTGCAGTTTGACAACATTCTAAACAATTTATGAGTTGGTTTGGTTTAAAATTTAATTATTGTCGGAGTAAACTTTTTATTAAATCGATAATTCTTGCATCAAAAGATTTTCCTAAATTAACTATTATCTTGCAAGTTGCAACTCAATATACTATTATCTTCAATAAATAAATAAATAAAACATACAAAATTAAAAACTTCAAATCCATCCACAATAGCTTTTGGGCCGAAAGCCCATTTTCAATCAATTAGATTAGTTCTTCGTAGAGGCTGTAATGGGCTTTTTTCTGCTGAAAATATTTAAATTAAAAAAAGAAAAGGAAAAGAAAAGAGGAGTGCAGTTTCTTTAATTCTACGAGCTTTCATCAATGTGGAATTCAAAGTTTGAAAACAGTGGATTGGAGAAACCGTAGCTCCGGCGATGGAAGCGGTGGCGGAAGGGCTGTGGGCGCTGTCGGAACACCACGAGCAGAGAGGGGAGATAGGGAAGGCTGTGAAATGCCTAGAAGCTATTTGCCAGAGCTCTGTCTCGTTTCTCCCCATTGTCGAAATCAAAACTCGACTCCGCGTCGCTGCTCTTCTTCTCAAGCATTCACACAACGTCAACCACGCGAAATCTCACCTTGAACGCGCCGTACGTATTATTCCAGTGGTTTTATCGACTTTGGACTTAGTGCTTTAGCTTCAGTTTGTTCTTTTCCTAATTCGAGTTAGTAATTTTGAACGAATTTTCTTTTTCTTATCTTTTTTTCTTTCGTTGCCCCCCCCCCCCCCTCCCTGAACTGTTCACTTCATGGTGTGATCTTGTATAGCTTACATGTAGTTGAGGCGAATTTAGGTTGATTAGCTCTGATTGTGATGCAAGGGTAATTCAATAGATGAATGATTCCTTATAAGCCATGAGTTTGGCTTCTTTGGAAGAAGTGTTACTTCATCATCTGATGGATCTCAATTTGGTGCAGCAACTTCTCTTGAAGTCAATTCCTTCTTGCTTTGAGCTGAAGTGTAGAGCTTATAGCCTGTTGAGCCAGTGCTACCATCTTGTGGGAGCAATTCCTTCACAAAAACAGATGCTAAACAAGGGTTTAGAACTTTCTGCAATTTCGGGAGATGGGTATGCCTATTTAGAGTACATGAAGCTTTAGCCCTTCTGCCTTGGATTGCTGCTTAGATTGGCAAATGAATTTTTAGTTTTTCTGTATAATTGAAATAATATGTTGCATATAAAGCTGTGATATGATTCATCTTACTAACATTATATATGAATTACATAGAAGAGGACATATCCTATCTTCTAAAAATCTTTTCATCAGGATTAGAACAAAATTTATTACTTATTCAAATCTCCTGGAAAAAGCAAATGCCTGTTGACTGTCTGGATGCATTTCTGCATAGTAAGAATCATTTAGAGTCTCTATGCCTGTAACAGCTGAAGTTATTGCACATGAAGTTCATCTGCCAAATATAAACACACTTCTCACCATAAAAAGAAAATCCATTATTTATGGTCTTTTAGTTTTCTAACAAATTATATAAGAGGTAACTTGTAAACCAAATATAAAATCTTATTACAGACTTCCCCAATGTTTTTGGATATTGGCATATAGCTTTTTTAAAACTTTTGAAGGGAATGAGATTATCTAAAGATATGAAATAACTGTTTTCCTCCTTAAATGTTACGATTCAAATGCATGTTGCTGACATCTCATGTACATCCTCTATATTTGGTTGATCTGGGAATTCTGCTTTGGATCTTCACACTCTCCACTGTTTTTATGAGTTATTATCTTTGCTCATGTAATAAACTGATGGAAAACTCCCTATGTTTTTTTTTTTCCTTTTTCCAATCAGATTCTAATTAGCTGGTTTGGTATTCTCATATTACTTTGTGCTTTGACAAGTGTGTATTAACAGCTGGAATATTATATCCTTCAAGGTTTACAGGGAGATTATGGTCTTGCAATTTTAATTCTCAGCTTGCAAATGCCCTGATAATTGAGGGAGACTACAATGGTTCAGTTTTGGCTTTGCAACAAGGACTTGCATTTACAATGGAGATGTTTTATCCAGAATTGCAGGTTTGTCTTATTGTTATGATGGTTTTTATATGTCAGATATTATATTGGGCCAAAGGGATGGCATTTTGGGAGGTAGACAAAACCCTTGTCTGGAAGTATATATGGTGGTTTTCAATCAAGTTTTTGGCTTTGATCTTTTATTAATGGCATTGTATACATTATATCAGGAATTACATATTACTCTTATATAAAGTTAACCTCAATTGATGGTCATGACATTCTTTTATGTGCTGTTGCAAACCCATTCTTATGTTAAAATTGTTCAATCGCTTTTTCTGTTTTTTTACGTTCACGCTAAATCATAAATGTACTTTTCATGTTTATTATATTTCCTGAAAGATAATATAAATACTTCTTGGCATCTGATTTATATTATTGGATCAGATGTTTTTTGCTACTTCAATATTGCATGTGCGCGTGATGCAATGGGACAGTACAAGTCTTGTAGAGGAATCTGCCAACAGATGCAATCTTATATGGGAATCTATCGAGCCTGAGAAAGTAAGCTATTCCCTCACTGTTCTTATGTTATTATTTCTTTTCCCTCTTTGGCTCTTTCCTTCTGTGGTATCTAAGTGCAAACGAAATTGACTCAAAACTTTAGTGGACATCCCAATGATTGCATCTATCATGCGACGTGGTCTTTGTAGAATAAATAACCTTACTATGGATGATTTTCTTTATGATTGTAATAGTTGATTGTGCAGTTAAGAGTGCAATGTGCTATTAACATCCATTAATGTGGACCTCACATGCCACATAGTCATCCCATTAACATCAACATTCTATTAACACACACCCACATCCCTTTTAACATTAATACTCATTACTTTGTGGGTCCCATTATCCACCGACCTATATTTATATATTACATCAAATAAATACATTTATAAATTTAAAAAAAAAAAAACAACCAAAAAAGTCAAAAAAGTAACATGTGGGGTCCATTGATTGTCCTTTGAACATGTTAATAGGGATTAACACATTAAGTTGGCCCTGGTGTTATTAGCACCAGCCTTTTGGTGTTGAACATTATTGTGGTGTTAATAACACCACAATAATGTCCATTGTGGGTGCCCTTATAGAAGTTACCCTTTGAAGTTTTTGAAAGTATCCACTATAATAAGAATTCTATTGATTTATCATCATTTAATGACTTTACACTGGCAAGTGACGAACTAGCAAAGTGTTCACCTTGTTAATGTGATGGCTTCAGATCTCGTTACTGAATACTGAGATTTTTTTCCCTTGTTTTGTGCTCCTCTCCTTGTATCCAAAAGAAACAACACTGCCTTGGTTTACTGTTTTACCATGAGCTGCTGCAATTGTTCTATCTACTCCGGATATGTGACTACAAGACTGCTGCTCAACGAATTGATAAATTAGATGCTGCTATGAAGTCTGATTTGGAAAGGATGCAACATGTCCGAGACCTCACCAATGAACTTGGTGCAATTAATCAGAGTCTCTCACACTCTGACTTGAACTACAGAGACAGATCTGCCCTTTCTGAAAAGCAAACTAGGCTTGAGGATCAACTTAGTTATTACACAGGGATGATCTCAACCGGAAAAACAACCTTGGAACCTGCATATTTTGGAAATGTGAAGCGAGCATGTGCTGATAAGTTGGAATTGGCTCCACCTCCTATTGATGGGGAATGGTTGCCCAAAAGTGCTGTGTACGCATTGGTAGATCTTATGGTGGTTGTTTTTAATCGGCCAAAAGGGCTTTTTAAGGATTGCCAGAAGAGGATTCAGTCGGGGTTACAAATCATCCAAGGTTGGTTTCGGAAATTGATGGGAAATTTATTATCTTCCACTTTCCTTTTGCATTTTGACGTTATTAGTGGAATCTTTATTTTGTCCCATCATTTACTTGATCACTGGCGAATTTGATTGTCTTGCCTGCTCAAATGCATTTACAGATCATTATTCATGAAGAACCTTTGAGGACTCGATAATTTTTATGTTACCTATCGCAGATGGCTGACTAGTAAAAGTAGAACCTTATATATTCTCTATTTTTATCTGATCATACTGTCAAAATTATTGCATCTAGATGTTCTTGAAGTTAAAGTAGGGTGAAAGAAAAAATAAATTATGTTGTTGAGTTTGAAGTTGGACATGCATCTAGTCAGTATGAAGAAGTGACATTTGTCTCTACTTTCCTAGTCAACATTGTGCTGCAAGGTGATCGATTGCATGTTGCATGGCAAATGCATAATATGGGCATCTAGGGTATTTGTATGTATTATTTTCAAGTTGTGACCTGCATGACCAGGATCTGGCATTTTGGGCAATATCCTTAATTATTACTATGGAAAAGCATATACTCATTTCTAACTGGTGGATGATGTCGAAATAAAATCATTTGAGAGTTGATAGTTCATGGGTGGTAGAGAGTTTTTACCTAAAATAAGGATACTTAACTTAGCACAAAATTTGATATTTTCTTTAACTTGCAGAGGAGCTGGGGGAGTTGGGGATTACTGATGGGGCCAAAGGTAAGGTTTTGCTTCATGTTATATGTCTATATTCTTAAATATCCTGGTCAGCCGTGAAAGATCTCCACAACGCACACACATACACAGAGGATTACTGTAAGCTGATGAGAGAGGGAGGGCTGATCATAACCTTTTTAGTAGTCACTAGTCAGAAAGAGAGGATTACTGTAAGCTGATTATAACTTTTGTGGTGGTCAGATGTCGCAGTTTTTTTATATATTAACAAGCCACTGCCTAAAGGATAATTAACACATGTTTTCTGCATTAAACTGAATGCAGAAGTGGAGTTGCAACACTCTGCAATTTGGATGGCTGGTGTCTATTTAATGCTTCTAATGCAGTTCCTTGAAAACAAAGTAGCAATTGATCTTACACGTAGTGAATTTGTAGAAGCGCAAGAGGTTAGTTACTACATCACTGTTGTAGCTTTGATTATGCTCTTTCTCTTTATCTATATTACAGATCAATAGAATACCTGTTGATTGAAACTTGCAGTTTAAGCATAAATAATATTGCATTAAGAGTAATATTAAGTGTTATATTGCTGAATTTTCACTAGAGTTGTTTTTTTTTTTCTCTTTTCTTTGTTTCATTGAATGTTGACTTATTACATATTGTTAAATATTACTTCCCTCCATCCAAAAAAAAAAAAAAAAAAGGAAAGAAAGAAAACAATTTCCTATTTCAATATGTCCCTACAAAAGAATTGTTCAAAAGTCAAAAATTAGTTTTAAATTGAAATTTCTATAATGTTCTCAAAACAAACTTGTAATTATTCATGACAAACTTTGGATAATGGATTTGATTATTAAATGCCAAAGCATAAGTGAGACTTGATGACTTAACAAAAGGTTGTACCTTCAGAATTGGACAAAAATAAAAAGTTGTACTTTGGTGAAACAAGAATCTTCTTTCAGGAAGGGAAAGAGTATAGCTTTTCCACTATGTAGATGCTGATATTATACTGGAGGGAAAGGCTGGAAGCCAGTTTTGAATGTGATATTTGCTCAATTGAAACCTGAATCCCCCCACCCTCATACCCATGCCCGTCAATTAGTGTATATAATTTAAATATGATAAATATGGCATTATTGCTATGTGTTACAAGCTTTCCGTAAGCTAGTGGTTATTTTATGAAAGGTGTGTCTTAAAAGGATTACTAAATATACGGTATGCAATAGAGTTGAAATGAAGATAAATATATGCTCTATAAGCTTGTGCATTATTTTAGGTCCAAGTCTATCATCAAGGTCGTTAGGCAAAATTTGTTGGGAGTGCTATGCTGTTAGTCAATGCAGTAATATCATGATAGTTGACTATTTATTATTTTCTCAATCTACATTTGATGCTAAGTACAGATGTCACAAAGATATCAATACAATTGGTGTATCTCCAGGCTTTGGTGCAGATGATAAATTGGTTTGTTCGCTTTCCAACCATCCTACAAGCTTGTGAGTGTATGATTGAGATGCTAAGGGGCCAGTATGCTCATTCTGTTGGCTGCTACAGTGAAGCTGTTTTTCATTTTCTTGAAGCATCAAAGGTAATATTGTGATTCTGTTTATACGCCTGCTGCTGGTGCATAAACATATTCCCAATCTCTCTCTCTCTCTCTCTCTCTCTCTCTCTCTCTCTCTCTCTCTCTCCCCCCTCCCCCTCCCCCCGCTTTCTCATAATTTACATACTCATTACTCGTGCCATATTATGCATTTTTTTCTCTTCATAACCATCGTCATTTGTGTAGTTAACTCAGAGCAAATCGCTGCAAGCCACGAGTCACATTTATGCAGCGGTCTCCTATATCTGCATTGGGGATGCCGAATCTTCATCGAAGGTAAAACCTTCCCCCTTTATGTTTTAAAATGTCTGCATGACATTGTTAAGATCTGCTAACAAGGCCTCACTATCACACAGGCCGTTGATTTGATAGGACCTGTTTTAGGTGTGATAGATTCTTTTGTTGGGATGCGAGAAAAGGCCATTGCCTTGTATACTTATGGATTTCTACTCATGAGGCAACAGAATCTACAAGAAGCCAGGTAGGGATCGAATGGTATTGTTTTTGTATTCTTTTATCAGATTCATCCTTTTTACCAATTTACATGTTTGCTAGTGCATTGCTATTGCCTCCTTTATCTAATAAAAGATAATCTCTCTCCCCTTTTGTTATGTATGCCATAACTTTGATGCAGAATCCGCCTAGCCTCTGGCTTGCAGACTACACACACTTATTTGGGGAATCTTCAACTTGTTTCTCAGTATTTGACTGTCCTAGGAAATCTAGCACTTGCTCTACATGACACTGGACAAGCTAGAGAAATCTTAAGATCCGCTCTAACATTGGCAAGGAAGCTCTACGATATTCCAACGCAGAACTGGGTTCTCTCGAACATGACAGGTACATATACATGCAAGGGTTTATGTTTGTTCATATTTTTCAGGCTCACTGTTATGATTATTCCTTATGCTGCTTCATTATATACATCTTGTCAAAATATCTTGAAAATGCATTACCATTGTCCATTGATGCTGTGTGCAATGTCTTGGAAAATGCAAATTTAAAGGGGAAGGGAAGACCTTGAAGGACTTATAGATAGAAACTAAAAAAAAAAGATGCAGGATGAAATTATGAATTGCATCTACCACCCATGAGGTGAGGTTTGGTCAAATTACTAAACAAACCCCAAGATTTAAGGAGATTACAATCAAGCCCGCAAACTATGAAAAAACTCACTCAATATTTGATTGAATCCTAGGAGTAATTTAGCTCAAACTCATTCATTTCTTGTCGAGACTTGAGATCATACTACCCTATCATCTTTCAAATTTAAGGGGATTGTATGTTGAAGATTTGGTCATTCAAAGTGTTTGGGTGTAATTTCCAAAAATCTCAGGGATCTGTAATTTGACCAACATCGAAAGAAGTAAAATGCAGCCAAAGGGATGCTTTACTTAAACATAAATGGGAATGTGTGTTATGACCGATCATTATGGCAAAAAATGATCCATATAAGGTGACCCGGTAGGATACAGGCTTAGTTTGGTATGCGTAGCTTGAAATTGCTTTGATTTTCTGAAAGCGTCTGTCAATTTCATTTATTGGAAGGTAATTTATCTTTTGCTCTTGACAGCATTGTACCAGCAATCAGGGGAGAAAGGAAGTGAAATGGAAAACCTCGAGTATCAAAAGAGGAAAGTAGAGGATTTGCAGCAGAGACTTGCAAATGCACGTTCATCCATTCATCATGACGAACTGGTAAGGAGACTTATCCTATTCATGACTATCTCTCACTACAATAATCATTTAGAAGTATGCAGCAATTACAGTTATAGCATTGCTACTCACATGCTTATCTGTCCATACTTGAAATGAGCAGATTGGCAAGGTAAGAGTCCAAGTTCATCAAATGAACGAACACGATATGAAACAAGCCATTGCTGGTCCTTCCAAGAGCGTCGATCTTGACATCCCTGAATCTGTAGGCCTGTTGACTCCACAAAACATGCCTTCATCAGGAAGGCTCATGGATGTTGACATTGGGAGGCTTGGGAAGAGAAAAATATAGTATCTCATTCCCACCTGTAAGTTAAACTTGTTTGTTTGACATCTAAAAATTATGGAATGGAAAAAAAGTAAATCTGAAAATTAGTGGCAGATAATGCAGAATTTCCAATTCTTTAATTGGTAGAGTCTGAGGTGTGATGGGGTGGTGGATTTATGACAGTTAATAAACCCTATCCCTTCTCCATCCATGATAACAAAAATCAGTATAAATCTTGATGCTCTGGAGCTAAATACCTTTCACGATGATTTAAAATAAAAAATGCATTGGGGGAAAGAAGATGAGAAAACCTCAAAGTTGGATGGAGTTGTTGGTCTTGTTTTTTGGTCGCTCACAATTTCTTTAATTAATCCAATAAAAAATGTCCATAAGTTATTGATCTAGTAATTAAGATTAAATGAAGCTAAGAGAATATTTAGGTGAGCCTATACACACTTTAAAATATTATTTTTAGAGCTGATAAGCTTTTCAATTTAAAAAAAAAAAAAAAAAAGATCTTTTATTTGATAGGTTGGTGAGATGTAAGTGCAGGGTAAAATGAGCCATGGTGAATCAGTTTGTGCGCGCATTATTCCATTTTAAAATTGACATAAAGCTGTGAAAAGCTTTCCAAAATCACTAAGAGAAGATAAAGTAGAGTTCCCAGCTCAATTTAAAGGCAAAGAAAACCAGAATAGTTAAAGATAAAAAGAAAGAAATAAATGTTGCAGCAACAAAGAATTATACAAAGATTATTGAATGAAGGAGGAAGGTGCATTAATAAATCCTCTCCATCTTCCCTATCAATTCTATGAACATCAAAACCGGTGGTTTATTTCACAATGCAACATGTATTGTTAAAACCATCGAGTTTTTCCAATTACAACCTAATTAAACATGTTTTTTTTTTTTTTTTCCCAATTACTAACAAAATTGCACAATCTACATGTTATTAGGAAGGGTATGTTTGTCATTTTGAATTAAAAATAAGACTTGTTAATACTTTTGTCTTTCCATTGGGAAATGCATGCCCTTCAAATTCTATTACAGGGTTTGCATATATAGACAAATTTTGTAGGTTTTCATTTGAAACTTTTTTTAATTTTAATCGACTGAAGACCTGAAACAATGGTGTGTTCTGGTTATCAAATTCGCATTCATCATTTCCAAATTTCTCCTCATGCTTTTTCCCTTCAACGTACTTTCGATCGATGCTAATGCCTTCAATGGTGTATACACATACATGTATATATATATATATATATATATATATATATATATCTTTGTTAATCAGTGTCCCATGTTTACCTATATTAAAGAAACTGATATTTAGTCGTGGACAATTGTACGCTGTTGTTTCTCAACTCAGGATTGAACAGTTTACTATATGACAAAGATAATCACTAGTGGTTCAACTAAAAATGTTGAATGTAAAAGAATTTGTAGCACCGATTGGTCAAATTTATCACTTCCCAATTACCTTCTATTTCTAATTATACTTTTGAATTGATGTTTCATTTTATTTATAAATGTGCATGTTATTGTTTATTGATTTTTTCATAGTTTTTCTATTCTGAAATATAGATATTTTAAAGGAAAGGATAATTTCAATTTTGGTCCGGTATATAAGACAATTACCATTTTTTGACAATCAAGTATTCGTTTTCTAATTTTGATCCTCTATATTTTAATTTTTTCCAATTTAAATCTTTTTTTGTTGGAACTTTCAAAATTGCCAATGTGGTCGTTGGAAAATTTGACATGACATCTAAATTCGGATAGCCACATCAATAATTTTGAAAATTTTGACGAAAAATTAAAACATAGAGGACCAAAATTGGAAAAAACAGATATTTGGTTGTCAAAAATTGGAAAGTGGCTTACTTACAGGACCAATATTGAAATTAGCCTATAAAAAAATGTTCATCTAGAACTGTTGTAAAATGTAGATTAAGATATTTGATGGATTAAAGATTCTAATTTGTGATAAAGATATGTAGAGTAATTCAATTAGAAATGTTGCATAAGGAAGTTTTACAAAAGTATTGATAACCTTAATTGGTTGATTCTAACTACCTCATATTTCAACATATAGACTTTTCGATCAATATCTATAAATTTGTATGTTATTTTTTTCAAAATTTATAATGTTATCAAATACAACTCTTTAGAATGACATATATACATTTAAGGTCAAAATACCCAAGTTTTTATTAATATAAAAATACTAATCTATAAAAAAAATTATATATGTGTATAAAGATAATATACCATTACATTATGTAATTAAAAAAAATTATTAGATGTTATATGATAAAGACAATATGAGCCAATAATTTGTATAGATTCGACCAAAAATGCATCTTTGCTCAATTGCTGATTGACTAATTAGAGCCAAAACATTCTTTAGATCAAGATATTATGAGTGAGCATTCACATCCCACCATTGGGAATATATCACATTAATATGAACCAAGATTTATTTGTGGTCTAATTAACTCCTTAATTAACCAAACATTATGGATAAAAATACATAACGGCTGTTTAAATATATCATTTTTTGTGCTTATGAATGGATTTAAATGAATTATGCGAAGTTATAAATAGAGTATCATAATTCAGAAAAAAAAAGGTGTATGGAATTTGGAGATAGGTAGAGGTGTGGTTGGGGCAAAGTGGTCATATAATTAGCAGTGGTGTCCCATCACCAGCTCTCTCTCTCTCTCTCTTGTAGATAAAGCCGACACTGCTGATTGCAATGCCCATATAGAGAGATAAAGACCAGAGAGAGAGAGAGAGTGAGAGAAAGGTAAAATTAGCATACTTTACTCTATGATCTTACAACTACATCATAACCTTCTTTATTTCCAGATTTTCGCAGAAATATACATTTTCCCATACGAATTAAGAAAGCGACTCCTCATATTCTGACTCTATATATGCTTCCTTTGTTTGCTTGATTTATGTTGTTTTCCTCATTCTCAACATATAAATACTCTCTCTCTCTCTCTCTCTCTCTCTCTCTCTCTGTTTTTGGGTGCATTGATAGTTTAATTGCTCCTATTTCTCTCTTATTTCTTGTGGTTTGTTTGTTCATCGTCTTGATCTGCTCTTTTTTCTTTTCTTTTTTTCTTATTTTTTATTACTCCAATCCACAGTGAGATCAGCTGCATATTATATAATATATACTTGAAGAAAAAAGAGTTTTTTTTATGTGGTTGGGTTAATAGTAGGTCAAAGCCATGCTTCATTTTATTGTCTTGTTTGAGATGTGTCTTCACACACGTGTTAATAATCAATGCCTGAAATCAGATTTGAAGGAGAATATATATGCGTTTCAAGGGAAATGTCTATTTATATTTATGGATAACCCTAAATTGCATTTTTAATTTGTTCAAGAAAATAATATTTTTGGAGATTTAAATTTAGTATTTAGTATTATAAGTCATGTACTATGAAGTATGAAGGATCCAAAACCCTCATTGGGTTCTGTTTAATTCTATTGTTGGTAGCTAGGGTTAGGGTTAGGGTTCATGCAACTATTTTCTTTCCTTGGGAACTACAATCTTTTATTTACTTTTTTTTTTTTAAATAAAGACTAAGTATACTAATATCTTATGTTTGATATCATCGTCTGTTGATTTTCTCATATTTTCTGATGCTGATCTGAAGGTTGGGAGATTTTTTTCAAGTGAGCAGGTATGAAAATCTACTTTTAATTCCCATACATGATCATCCCTAGCTATTATTTTGCCAAAAAAATTGCTTTCATTTATTGAGAAATTAAAATGTGTGACAGGATTTAAATGCCTTAAAAGTTGCCAAGAAATTGTTAGAAATCATGATACAAATGCATGCTAGCTATACTGGGTTCTGATTCTGTCAAATCAACACTTTGATTCCTCTTAATTAATTTATAATTTCTTGTATTGATACTATTTTCCAAATCCTGATATTTGATAGTGGATCAAATGGGTTTGTGGGAGCTTCCTTCAGTCCAGCCATGGATAGATTAAGGGTTTGAATTTGCTGCCGACTCATTCACACAAACGCAGTAGAAAAGAAATGTGTTTCGTACTATTGCGAATGAGTGAATGATGCGGGAGACAAATTTCACCCTATTCTCGTCTGTGCTTGGACTGAAGGGAGCTCCCTCTTACTATTAATTTCATTATTTTTCTTGATTAAATCTCATCTATGTATCTCACAATTGAATTTTCAATGTTGTTATTGTAAGGTGATCATCATCTATGAGATCACATTTGGTAGAATTTGGGGAAATTTTAAAGATGTTAGCAATGATCCAATGATCTTGAAAAATCTTGAGTTATCTATATATAGTGGCCTAATGAGATTTGGATCACTGTATTATATTCAAATTTCTAGTATTTTTTTGTGATCAAGGGTATTTGAATGGCTATTGTAAGTCTTGCTTTTGAGATCCATTTTTCAAATTCTACTTAAAGGATATATTGTGTATGTATACAATTTGAATCTCTTGTTAAGATTGTTGTTATGATTACTATATATATATCTATGTTGATGATTTCTTTTGTTCTTTGCCTAAACGGTTTATAAAAACAAGATGATAGTCTTTGCCTAAAACAGTTCATAAAAATTTATAAGACTACAAAATTTATACACTTGTGTAATTTAATGTCATAAGACAACAACTGCCTTACGATCTTCAATCCAAATATAAATGATGGTGCAGTTTAAAAATTGTTAAAAGAAAACTGATTTTTAATTTTTTTTTCTTTTTTTCAAAAGTTACAATTGGTGGGGATTAGAACTCAGAGACTCAAATTGAAAGATGAATTAATATACCATCAAGTGTTGTTTTATAATTATATGTTTAATTAATTAACTAGAGCACTGCTTGTTTAATACAACAATTTTATAAGAAAAGCTAAAATGTTTTTTAATAAGAATTTACTAATATAATTAATAATAATAAATTTATATATAGTTGACAAAAATTAGTGTTTAATATTTAAATATAATATAATTTAATAATTAATAATAAGATAGGTATGCATTTGTGTATGGTGATAAATTGACATGGGTTAATTAATTTGGGGTTCTTTTAACATATGTTGAAGTTATCACACATTATACATATAAAAAATGACATCAATTACTACACATGATGTAATAGATGTTTTAAAATAGAATATCAATAAAAATCATTACTACACATTATTTGTAAATTGTAGTTAATTAGGTCTTAAAATCAAAGCAATTCACTAAACTCGAATCCATTCCCTAAAAAAAGTTTGTGTAAGCTCAAAGTCAAGACTCTAGAGTCTACAATGTGGCTTTACTTAATTAGCCTACTTCATAAAGTCCGGATTAAGCCTAATTCTTTTTTTGCAGTCTATATATTCTTGGAACTTGAACTTAATATATAATTAATAGAGTATCTAATGACTAATTATACATTGAATATGGGATTCCAAGTGGTCTTTTCCTGTAATTATTAATCCACACACTTCACATTCCCATGCCACTTTATTAATTTTATAATATGATTGGCCGGGTGTGCTAGGCTTTACCTATTATTGCTTGTTATTTCCTAAAAGGGTTTTAATTTTTTTTTTTTTTTTCAATTTTAATCAGTATTGTTTTTGTTCACCCAAAATATATAGACTACCTCCGTCCCAAATTAATTGTTGTTTTAGCATTTTTCACACAAATCAAAAAGAGCTTTAAAATAACTAATTTACCTTTTTTTCTTTCTTTCTTTTTATATTTCCAATACCACTTTGAGATAATAAAGCATTTAATAAAGAAGAATAAATGGGGGCAATTTTGGAAGAATTGGGGAAAATGTTTCTTAAAATCCTATAATGACAAATATTTTGGAACAAATTTCAAAAGTTAAAATGACAACTATTTTGGGATGGAGGGAGTAAATAATATTATCTACTGTATGTAATATTTTCAAATTTCTTTCTCTTCCTTTAATTTCTTCAATAATAATAATAATAATAATAATAATAATAATAATAATAATAATAATAATAATAATAATAATAAGATTACTTTGCATTTCACATCAATATAGATGATAATAGTTATAACAACTTACGACGACATAATTTTATACTGTATAAATTAAGTGTATTTGGACGAGAGAAGTATACCCTACCTCTTCTTCTTATGATATTTTAATTTCATATCATCAACACTTGAGATATTTGAACTTTTATACTTAAAAATAAAAAATTAAATGGGACTTTTAAAGTCGAGTGAGGAATTTAAAAATATGGGTATAAAAAAGCAAACCAAACCGAATATTGAACCAATGTGAGGCTTAGAAGCACTTGGTTATGTGTTTGAATCCTTTTTTAGGAAACCTCATTTTCTTTTATTTTTTCATTAATTTTGTCGAGCCAAAATTATTAGTTAACTCCCTAAACATGGGGTGATTAGTGTGTGTCTGTGAAAGGTAGAGGTGATTCTGTGAGTTTAATTGAAGCAATAAAAAAGTGACTTCATTGTGTGGATCTATAATCAAAAGTACAATTGGGAAGGAGTTTCTTGCAATATGGTGTCTTTTTCGATGTAATTAACAAGCTTAATATGTCTTGTTTTTTTTTTTTTAATTACTTCACTGTCTGTAATATGTCTATAGGATGTCGTCTAGTAAATGACTCGAGTTGAATCTTGACTAGTTATTGAGTGAAGCCCAATAAATATACTACTTCGACTTCATTTGAATTAATGTTGTATCAAATTTTAAAAATTATGTTCGAATTTCTTTGATAATTAATTCGTCGAGCTTGAACAAGTTTCAATAAAACTGAATATGAATTAGATTCTAATAATTAAATATTTTTACTTTTTTTTTTACATACTTATCGAGCTCTAATTTGAATTGATTGAACGTAAAATTATGTTCAAACTTCAAACTTGTTTAATATAATTATCAAAAAAATAATTTTTTTAACAAACATTCTTGAATCGTATAGTCTGATTTGATTTTCAATCCTAATATCGAGCCTAATTGTATACAGGCTATCCAAAAAGAAAAATTCATTTGTCATCCCAACTTCAAACTACTCGAATTGCGCAATTCGAATATAAATAAATCATTGGAAAGCTATTGCGAAAGTATAAAATGGGTCATTAATTAAATTAAAATATAACAAGAAATAAAGTGGAATACAATGACTCATTATGATACAAATCACTTCAGGTACATTAATTGTAGGGATAAAGTTATATTCCTTTGTATTGCAAATCCTAAAGCAGAGCTAACTAAGAACCCCAGCAATGGCTATCCATCTAAACTGCAGATGTACACAATGTATAATTCAAGTAAAGACTGTACAAAATTAGATGCCAAATTCCCATCAATCTTGAGATCATGAGCACAAACACAAACACGAAAATGACACCATCATCGTGGTGCAATCGTGGGAACGGCGCCACTGACAAGATCACTGCCAGATACATCTTGTGAAACAAAGGGAGTTTTCATGGACAAAGACGAAGAAGGTGGAGTCACAAGTTTCCCAGAATCAGAGACCACCGATTCTGTCATGTTCGTGTCCGATTCTGGCAACATTAGCCATATGCTTTCGATCTCTCTATACACTTCGGTCATTGAAGGCCGTGAGTCGGTCTCTTCTTGGCAACACTTGAGAGCAAGATTTATGAACTTTTCGACACATTCAGAAGGATAAGACCCCATTCGATCATCAATAATTGAGAATATCATACCCGCATGATATGCGACCTTAACCTAATCAGATTGACAAGTGTGTTAAAGTATAAGTGTAGATATAATCACTAATTTAAGAGGAATCTGTAAGAAATGAGATGGTACCTCTCGAACGATGTTTTTGCCGTGTGAAATTGGATGCATTCCAGTTAACATTTCAAGAAATACAACTCCGAGACTATAAACATCGCTTTTATCTGTCAGCTTATGAGTGAGGAAGTACTCGGGGTCGAGGTATCCCTGCAAGACTCGGGAACGATCATTTTTAAGGCATGGAATAGGTAAAGAAAATTGGGTTGGTTTAAAAGGGAATGGGAATGCTCACCGGTGTCCCTTTGACGACTGTAGATACATGAGATGGCACGTCTCCTTCAAACTCTGGAACAGGGGCTAGTCGTGATAGTCCAAAATCAGCGACCTTTGCAGTGAATTTGGAGTCGAGCAAGATGTTGGTGGCCTTGATATCTCGATGGAATATTGGAGGATTGGCTTCCGTGTGAAGGTAAAGGATGCCTCTCGCTGAACCCAGAGCTACTTTTACCCTCATAGCAAAAGCCAGAGGCATTTTAGCCTTACCTGCAGTACCATACACATTAACACTTGCATGAGAGAGAGAGAAGGAAGGAGAGAGAGAGAGAGAGAGAGAGAGAGAGAGATTAGATTACAAAGATTATTTCAAGAATTACCTGATAGGTGATCTCTTAAGGTGCCTTTAGGCATGAACTCATAAATTAACATCTGCATTGTGAAAAAAGGCTTGTTAATGTGGATCTGGGCATGACTGTTTGTTTAATTTCTGATAATCTAAAAATTGTTTGGTAGTTTTGAACATGTGAAGTATGGTACCTGTTCACCTTCTTCGTCACAATATCCAAGCAGCGATACTAGGTTCCTGTGGTGCAACCTCGATAATAGTTCTATTTCTGTAAGAAACTCCTTCTCACCCTGCAATGATCCCTCTTGAGCTCGCTTTACAGCCACAATGGTTCCATCGGCAAGAACACCTCGGTGAACTTTTCCGTAACCCCCAGACCCAACCACGGTTGAGTTATCAAAATCATTGGTTGCCAGTGCTAATTCTTTATAAGTGAAATCCTTCACACCATCGATTCTGATGGAGACCCTTGTTGCTGAAACATAACATGATCAAAATATAAGCATTATATACATATAGCTATAATATAAGATTGTACGGTACTCACATGTACGTCTCTTTGAGGATGCATGGTGTTTCTTGACGTGGCGTCTCAAGATAAGAAGTGAGATAAGTGCAGACAGGGTAACTGATCCTGCAATTGTACCCAGAATAATACCTGCTAGTGCTCCTTTGCTTAAAGAAGACGATTTACCAGGGGATGCTGCAATATAACTATAAATTAAATGCTGATCCGAATGAAACCTATAATAGAATTTTACAAAAGAAGTAGAAAAGTGCGGAGTTTAAATATTTACAAAAAAGGCAAAATGATAACATCAGGTCTAAAGGAAAAGCCCACATGTTACATAAAAGCAGAGAAAAGTAGTAAAAATTTATTCTTTCAATAGACATTGATATAGGTCTGCTAATTCACATACCTTCTCTATATAGCTCTGAAAGAGTGAAATTAAGAAATTCGTAAGGTCCAAACACGGGACTATCGGGAATTCTCCATCCACCAAACATTTCACGAATCCACATGATCTCACTTCGGTTAAATAACCGAACAGTCTCATTGACATAAGGTGGAAAAATCTTTAGGTACATTCTAAGACGAGGTCCCTTTTGCCATGCCACTGAATGAATATCAAGCTGAGACGTATTCATTTCAAGACCAGTGCTTATGTACTCCTTGAAATGATCAATATATGGAACAAAATCCGAGAATCCTGGACTCTTCAACCGATATCCAACATACACTGGAGCGGCACAAAAGCACTGTATGGTAGGAGTTGGGGGGGCGTATTCATAATTTGGTGGGCATCCTTGAAGAGGACAACCATTGAAGATTTTAGTATTTAAGGTAATGCTGAAATCTTCGTCATGAGGCCCACAGAATTGAACTAAATTGTTACTTGAGCATACAGGATTTCCTACAAGCCTAAAGAGGAAAGAAGAACCAATGAGGATAAAATCCATTGACCAAGGAAAAAAATAATTGATAAAAGATGTTTAACGTGACGAACCCAATGGTGATATTGGGAGGAACGGTGATGAGGATGCCGGCAATACTTGAAAAATTATTGAACCCAAAATCCCTGCAATTTCATCAAGTATAAACACATGTGAACATATAAGGCTCGGTCTATTCCATTTAAAAAATTACCAAGGTGAGTAGAAATGCAGGATCGTTTTTTTCAGTTAAGAATATTTCATGATAGCGGAAAACTGACTAGTTTTATTCTCTAGTATGAAGGCTTACAGAATCATTCTTTCTGTCAAGTTTAATGTTCTATTTTGCCAGATACTGGAGGGAATAGAACCATTTAGTGAATTGACTGCAATTGACCTGCAATAGAAATTGATAAGATTGAATTTACTTGGATCAACTTGCTTTTTGGAAGTATAAATCAAGTAATCCAAATAAAAAGTTATACAAGTTCCATATAGAAAATTGATGATCGCTCACAATTTTTGCAAAATAGGAAGCTCTGAAAAGCTAGCAGGAATAGTTCCAGTGAGATTGTTGTTTGACAGATCCCTGCAGGATAGAATTAAATTTTGGTTAGAGAAATGAAAATCAAAGTTTTTGAAAGTAGTCTTCTACTGATAAAGGTTAAAAGCAATATTACAAAGTCAGAAAATGATTGCTTACATAGTTGTGATATTTCTTGAAAGTGCGCCTGTTGGTATTGGTCCACTAAGCTGGTTCATGCTTAAGTCTCTGAAATCCCAAGCTCCAAATTATCATATGAAAAATAAATAGAGCAATATTCTAGCACAGTAATCAACCACCCCATAGTTGTGGCATTATGATGTATGGTTACTCTCATGAGAAAGGAAATTCCAGATCTCATAAAAGTCCACAACTTAGAAATAAAGGTTGAGTTTCCAGTTCAGAAATCAACTCAGGGAATGCTGATGGATATTGACTTACACGTAAGAAAGGTTTGGAGAATTGCTCCAAGAAGGAATTGGTCCTTGTAAACTGCAGTTCCTGAGACTCCTGATCAGTCGACAAAACCAAAAATTACGAACTTTATTCCAAAAAAGGGAAACACTTCTGAATATGATTCATTTCTTCTAGAACATCAAACCTTCTGCAAAGAAAAAGAATAAACACAAAATGTTGCATTTGCTTACAACTTCAACAGCCCAGACATGTTGCCATATGAAGATGGTATCGTGCTCCCTTCAAAGTTGTTGTTATCAAGTTGACTGGAAATAAACAGATACAAAAAGTACGAGGCAGTGAGTTTTTAGGTCCCTGAGTTTTCTACATCAAATGCATTAGTAAAAGAATACAACAAAAAAGAAGCAAAAGAGCATTGAAATTTTTATTTAAAAGATAAAACCAAGAGAGGTTATTGATGATAAATTAAGGGAGATATAGAAGATTAAGGTGCAGTTACAGATATTTGTGGACCCATCTATATATACTTGAAAGGCAACAATGCAGCATAAAGCAATCAAGAAACTAAATGTATTGAATGAGCCGAAGATGTCATACAGTATAAGTAAACTTGGCATTTGAGACAGTTCTGGTGGAAGAGGTCCTGATAAGTTGTTATTATCAAGTAACCTGCAGAAACATTAAGTAATTCAGATTATCTGAATCAGATCATTTATTCAAAATGCAATGGAAATATTTAAGAATGTCTAACTCACAAGTGAACAAGAGCTGGAAGTCGAGAAAGCTCCGGTGGTATTTGCCCACTGAGTGAATTATTGTTCATGTGGCTGCTCACAACAAACAGGGTGATTAGATGACTGGTAGTACGGTCAAGAACCCCGTCAGTTTACTTTATAAAATTGAATATAAAAAATAAAAATAAATAAAAAATTACAAGTGCTTTGCTCTGTTCATTTTTGCGAATGATGCGGGTACTGGTCCTGATATGAAGTTCTGGTCAATTTGTATCCTGTCCAAGTTTGAAAGATTGCCAAGCTCATCAGGCAAGGAACCTGTCAGTTTATTTCCATTTAGAAGCCTGCAACCAGACAATAGAAACTCAGGTAAGCAATGCAGAACAAGATGCACCTTATATTGACTAAAAAACTTGTACATAGGAATATCAGAAAACAAAAGAGGCCGTTTCAAAGTCCTTTACGGTGCACTTTCTGACATGATTGCACTATTCAGTATAGTTTTTGAAAATCGATGACTAATTAACAAGCATTAGAAAAGGAGTTGCTTCCACTCACAACAATTGAAGCGTTGTAATGTTGCCTATCTCTTTGGGTATAGTCCCCGTTATGTTGTTCCACATAAAATCCCTGCCACAAAACAAACAGAAACTCATTATACAGAAAAAGGCAAGACCACCACTAGGTAATAAATAAGTGCATTTACTTCGATTAGAATATGAAATACGTCACTCACATTATCTTCAAATAAGATAAACGTCCAAGTTCTGGAGATAAATTTCCAGTCAGGTTCTTATTCAATAATGTCCTGTTGACAGAAAGGCATCATTGGAAAACAGTTTAATCCATGACAAATAGGATCATATTCCCTTTGCTTAACTCAAAAAGATTATATATTACATAATTAGAATGGGTAGTCAAAGACTCAAAGTAGTAAAAAGAAATGAAATCATACAATTCGCCAACATGAAGGTAACCATCATCAAGTGTTCGATTATAGCAGACAATCCCTGTCCAATTTGAATTGCATGGATCTCCCCTGTTCCAACGGTCAAGATGTCTAAATGGATCACCCAAACTTCTCCTAATAGCTCGCAATGCGTTCACTGCACATACTAGTCAAAGTTAATCACGATTTCAAGCAAAAACGCGCTTGAAAAAGGAGCAATTCATATTCCATTACAGGACATTGAATGCTAAAACATGGTTAATCTTAACTAGTTGAAAATCAAATAAGCTAATAAGCATACATCAAAGCATTCAAATGAAGGTATTAGACATGGCATTAACCTTCATCCGGATCGGTTCGCTGGCCATCAGCACCAATAAGCAACAAATACCAGCATAAACACAAGACTAAACTCATCCTAATCGTCAGCCCAGGCATCCCAAGAATCTCCATAACCTCTAAACCCTAATCCCAAACCTGAAAAGGGAATCAAATTCAGAACTCAAACCACAGACCAAAAACCTAATTAAAGATGAAAGAAACATACTCAGAAGAGGGGGGAATTTCAGCAGCAGGTTTTTGCAAGAGAAGAAAAAGGGGTTTGAAATGGTGGAGGAGAGAATAAGAAGAAAAATGGGGTTGACTGATTCTCCATTGTTGTTGATAGTGATGATGATTAGAGGAGCAGCCATCTTTTTCATTAGGTTGATGTATTCAACTGTAAAATATTGAATTCTAAACACAAAACCCCAAACCAAATTTTTGCTGGCAAAACATATTAAAATGAGTAAAATGAGGATTGGCTTTATTGACTTTTGGATGTAGAGTTGTTGTTGAACGCCTTTTCTTTCTTCAATATATACTCTCCCACTGTTGGATCATCATTTAATAATATTAAATAAAACAGATTGGTGAACATTGTAAGAGAATGGAATCTTCCCAGTTCACATTTTCACCATTGCCTTCCAGTTGGACCATTTTTGCCACCTAAGCTTTGTATATCTGCCACAAGGATTTCAGGATATTGAACTTGAACATGTTTTTTGTTTTTTCACATGTTTACTATTTACCCAAACAAGATTCTGCAATAAATAGGATTTTGTTTTTCTCATTGGAGTATTGTCTAAAAACTATCCAAATATTTACATCTCATGATTAAGCTTTAAAATAAAAAATTTATAGACAGTATATTAATGTTGAGAATGACTGCGTCATTAAATATACATTATTGTATCCTTGGAACTAGAAGAAAAAAAAATTGCATCTTATAAGTTCACGTTTTATATTTTTATATATATCATTATATTATAAATGTATATTTTGTATTGTATGTGTACTATAATATTGTTACTGTCGTAATACAGTAGAAAAGCATTTAAATGTGGGTCGGTACGTGTATGTATATATTTAACGAAATAAGGATATTAATTGGGTGAAGAAATCAAAATTAGGTTTTCTATCCCCTTCGCCAAAGTCAAAATTGATATTAAATACCACTTGATAATAGAATTGCATTCATTTGGTCTGAATGTTGGCGTGTAATAAGCAACAAAAAATAAGGTAATATCCGACTAACTACGTTCCACTTAAATCCTAATTATTAAATTTAAGTACTTAGAGATGCATAAGTCGTGATGAATAAATAATACATAGGTATAAATATATTATTAGATTACTTACAGTTTGTGTTGTCAAATTTTTTTAATTTAATACTGTATAGTATGAACTGTATCTTTAAGAATTTCCTCTCAAAATCTTAAATATGTATAGAAATTGATAAAATACTTAAATTTAATTAAAGTATTATTCTTGTGAAATTATTTTATGGATTTAATTATATGGGACAAATTAATCTACAAACCCAAACTTAACAATCGAATTTAGAAAACTGAGTTTAATTTATGATGATGGATTCCTATCATGAATTTATATCTAGAAAAATTGTCATATGAATTTTTGTGTTGGATTTATACTTAGCCAACGTCTCTATAAATTTATCTTGGACAGTCAAATTTGTGAACTTCTAGAAAATGAGAACGCATGTGTTCTATTTTTTATTGCAAAATAATGTGATGTATTTTATGAGATATGTAGTGCGAGTATATATATATATATATGATAATTATGTATAAATAATATTTCTCTATACATTGTGTGCATGTCTTAAAATGTCCATCACTAATATGTAAAGATCTCATTTCTTTAAATATTACAATTTAAAATTAATGATCATATTGTATTTTTAACACATCAGATCTAAATAGATTAAGATATGTTAATGGTGGATATGATAGCAATCATGTTCAAATTATATATTTGATGCAAATTGATAAAAGTTAGAAGGCTATAGCAATCAACCATAAATGCAAATTGATTAACAATGATAATTTCGGTTATATGGTCATATAATCAATAAATGCAAACCTGTCTCAAAATTTCAAAGTAATTATGTCATAAATTTGTAAGAGCCTAACTAGTAATTTATGGGCAAAAAAATTAAATAACAAATAATGAATCTTAATATCAATTAAAACCTTCATTAATTAAGTTGACATCCATCCAAGTTATTACTAATATTTTACTAATTATCAGAAAGATAATACTTCATTCGTCCAAAATAATTGTCATTTTAACATTTGAAATTTGTCCCAAGATATTTGTCATTATAGGAATTAAAAAAACATTTTCCCTCATTCTTCTTAAATTGTCCTCATTTATTCTTCCTTACTAAATATTTTATTATTTCTAAATGAGTGTTGGAAATATAAAAAGGAAGAAGAGAAGTCATGGATAGATCGATCATTCATTGAAATTATAAAACATCAAAACTGAAAAGAAGACAGATGGTTTTCTGAAACCCAATAACAAGAGAATTCTCATATATAAGTTTTAGGAATAATTATAACATGTGATAATTATATGATATTTGAATCTTAACATACACGTTTTTTTTTTTTTTTGCATTTTACAGTTTTGAATATCTTATTTGTACATGTATCTAACAATCAGCGATTAGATATTATTCAAGATGACAAAATACAGTAATTGGAAATTTCATACAACACATTATAATAAAATTTATATGATGAAATCTGCATGATTCAAATAGAAAAATTGTAATTATCCATAAGTTGTAACTATACTTGAGAACTGAGCCTATAATATTCAAATTCCGTGACCGCGAGTCTTATGGTATGAGACGTGAGCAAAATTGATATTTTGTTGCCATCCGTGGATTGGGCCTTGGAAGTAGACTGAGTGGCCCAATTGACCCAATAATTAGGCCGACCAGTCCATGGTGAGCGTAGACCAATTCAAACCCACGACTAAAAATCAAGCCCAATTTTTTAATTTCAGATCTTTTCTTCGACATTAATATAATTTGTGTTCCTTTCAAAAATAAAATAAAATATAAGTTTGTGGGACTAATTTTTAGTCAATCTACATAATAAATGTTTTTTTTCCTAATATTTTTAACTTTTGTTCCTTTTTAGCTTAGGTTGAGTCACATTTTCCTTCATTTGGTAATAGGGGCTAAATATTGTATTACTTCAGACTTGCAACACAAATTAATATACAATTGTAATTGAATATTGAAAATTATTAGGTCACATTACTTTTTTCACTACCACCAAAAATTCGTATATATAAGTTTCAGGTCGCATTATACTTATCATTAATTGTACCATATAATTAAGTCGTTTTTGAAATGGTAATCCATTTGCTAATCAAAATGCATTTCTTTTAGTCAATGTAAAATTTCTAGATTACTTTCTTGAAAACCTTAAATTGAATGTTTTAGTTGTTTTCCAAATCCACGCAAGTGTGAAAACTAAATAAAAGTAAATCATTTTCGAGACAAACTAATTAACAGAACTATTCATCGAAGAAAACTTTCTTGCTAAATTAATCTGTTAAAATCAATATTACTTCAGTATATACAAAAATGTTACATCGATGATTTAGCAATTGTCTTGAATGATAGGGCTAAGTAGAAGATTCAAATGCTAAATGTTAATTTTTCTTTAATATGAAATTTTCACATCATATGTTTTCATAAATATAATTTAGTAAAATAAATTTTCAATTTATCTATAAAAAAAAAAAAAACAATTATTGCAAACTTATATGTAGAATTAATGTGGAATATTGTAATTGTAGGATGACCTATCTCATAAAATAAGATTTGTAATAAAAAAATATCAAAATGATATTCTTTGTTGAATTCTAGAGCCCGGCATAATGATGCAATGTCCATGACTTATTGAATCTTAGAAGATAACTATTGTTTTATTCTTTCACAATCGTCAGTAAGTAATTACGTAATCACTCAAAATTTTAATTAAATCATACCAGTACATATTTTAATTATATCAATCAGATCAAACTTCTTTAAATTTTGTTTACTTTGACATGTGTATTTTTGGTGTCATATTTTAGTGTTTTCGCCCCTAAATAAGTATAGCATATTTATCATTGTTGCACTTTGAAATCTGGTATGAGTTATAAAATTTTATGAAAGCTTTTATATAAAATATATATATATATATATATATATATATTAGAAAGACATATTTTATATATAATTAATCGTTAAATTAGTACTACCCATGATTTTCATATATATAGATTGTGTCTTGATTGAGTACCTACCCATGATTTTCATATATATAGATTGTGTTTTGATTGAGTGATTTCAAATAAAAAAGTTGAAATGAATGTATTTCAAATTAACTAAAATTATTAGAATGCAATACTCAAAATCCATATTAATTACTCAAAAATAAGTGCATAATGAAAGTAAGGATTCCAACAGTACATGTTATGGTATTAAGATTAAATTTGTATCCTCGAAAAAAAAAAAAAAGTAATAATAATGATAATAACTAGCTGCTACCAACATTAATAGGAACATACCAAAATTTATTTTATTTTATAAAATTGAATGAAATTAATTAAATTTAAATTCTTTAGTGCCTATATTTTTTTAATGTGGAAGTAAAGGTGCTCAAATCTAAGAGCGAACTTATGTTTAGATACATTTACTGTTATACCAAATTTATAAGTGTAGTTTTGAATACTTTTAAACTTCAAGTTCTAATCGTAACAATCATTTTATAAAGAATGATAATTCTATTTCATGAAATGGAATTTAAATATTTATGTCATGAAACTAAAATAGTGAAATTGAAATTGTCATGTTTTGGTATGACAAGGCAGAAAGAAGGGAGAAAGAAAATTGTTCCACGTGAGGTGGTGTTGGGAAAATAATTGGACAACCATAATTGTTCGAAAAGATAGTCTACCAACTCTTAAAATAATCGCACCACCTTCATCATATTACATGACTTTAGTATTGAAAGATGAGTCCATTTGAGAATTTTTATTAATTGGACAAGTACTAATCGATCGTCATATATGAATAATAATGAATATTAGTTAATTAGACTCCCAAATGTAAAATGCACGAAATCTTTTAGTATAATAATGATTTTTACGTTATAATTGGAAAGTTATTTGGTGTACTAGGTCTTACCTTACACAATAATGTACGAGTTTCTTTTGATTTTTTAGCTATATTAAATGATAAAAACTTCTATGCACGGATCGACTCGGCCCGCCACACATTTGTACGCGTCTACATGCGCCATCAGGTCGTGGACAAAATCCGCCCAAACATATTCTTAGGTGCTAGACTTTTATATTATGTTAACTATACATTTTAGTTATGTTAGTTATACCTTTTGTAAGGCTAGTTGTATCTTAGCATTTTTTTTAGACAGACATATTAACCTTTCATTCCTTTTAAGTTATAATAATCATACCTTTTAGTTATGTTAGATATATTTTTTTAGTTATGTTAGTTGTACTTTTATATATTATATAAAAATATGACTATGTTGATATAAAAGTATGAGTATTATCACATAAAGGTAAAATGTACAAATTGTGGCGAAATTAGGATTTTTTAGAGTTAAAAATATTAAATAAAGGTATGATATCTGGACATAAGGGTGTGACTAATATAGCATAAATGTATGACTAACATAACATAGAGGTTATGACCAAAAAAAAAAAAGTAAAAGTGCGCGGATCTGGGTCAACCCAGGCCCGACCCGAATGCATGTGTGCATCAGGTGCACAGGGGAGAACTCCAAAATCAAAGAAAAACCACGATCCATAAAAGAATACTACTATGTGAAAAATTCTTATAATCACACAATATTCTTCTCTCCACCACTATCAGAAGACCTTTGAATGATTCTCGTCTTTCTTTCAACACTATCCAAAACGAGAAAACAAGAAAGAAATTTGATTAAAATCAACCACAAAACTAAAGTGTATTGATTGTTTCAACATCTTTCAACACTCTCCAAAAAGAGAAAACAATAAAGAAATTTGACTAAAATCAAACACAAAACTAAAGTGCATTGATTGTGGCTCATTGCTTCAAAAAGAGAAAACAAATTTTTTTTTTTTGGACTAAAATCAAACACAAGACTAAAGTATATTGATTGAGGCTAATTGAACATACATGTGACAAAGATACGTAGTCTCCTTAAATAGTTTTGAGAAGTCTCTTCCCCTTTATTCACAAACCAACGTGGGATAAACATTTTTTTTTTATATTAACACAAACTCATCACGTAAATGAAAGAGTTTATACTCTATACAATAAAATACTATAATTTAATAAATTCATTAATTATTTTCATATTATTAAGCACATCACATAGACGCCATTATATATACAAGCAACATATGGCAAAATATATGCGTGTGTGTAGAGCTTGTGCATGTTTTGGATGATAAGGATAGAAATGGATTGACATTCTCCTTTGTAAGAATATTTATTGATCAAAATAATGATTAATTGGATAAATGACAATGACAAGTTATGAGATTCTAAAGTTCCCGACACTTAATCCTAAATATCATAATATTTGCATTTTAAGTTATATGGTCTTTTTCGAGTTCTGGTATTTAGTTTTTTCTCGAGGCCGCTTCTAAAGAAAGTAGTACTTGTTTAATTTTTTTTTTAATAAATTATTAAATAAGTAGGTTAGCTATGGATCTATTTAAAAAAAGAAGAAAAAAACTATCAATTCAAGATCTAATATAACTATCATTTAAAAGTTCATACAGGTAAGGAGTAAAAACATGCTTAGCATATTGTAATTATAATTATTTTCTTAAACAATTTTTCTTCATACGTGCGAAATTCACCAATCATAATTTTCTGGACCATCGTGTTAGAAAATATTTTTAAAAGATTAGGAGTTGCAAGTGATGTCAAATAGAGTTATATTTTTCGAATTTCAAGTCTCAAATTAATAATTTTTGACTCAAACTCTAAATTAATAATTATCTATATTTGAGACAACCCAATCGCACTTTAAATTTGCATGCTCTTTTTTATTTAAATACCTACCTAAGTATAGACGATTTTGATTTCATATATGTGTATTTCATTCTCAACTGCCAAGGCATATGCATATATATCTTCCAAAGGTGCAAAAGAGCAGGATTCTGTTTATGTGTAAAAGCCCATAATACTAATAAAATGAAAAAGTAGAGTAGGCCAATAACTGGGCCTAAGCAATAATTGGGCTAAGCTGGCTTCATTTGGTAGGGCCATGAAATAGTAGATGTGACCTATAAAATTAACTTTATTTTGGAAGTCAATTACATCCACAAGCTAATAAGATGAATGGTCCCAATTAAGGCCCACTTATCAAAATCAATTCCAACTGTTTATCTCTAATTTCTCAATGTATTTCCTAGGTTGCTTTCTTCTTTAACCTTATCTTCATTTCACAAATCAATCAACGACTATTCTAATATTCTTATAATTTGTTACAATTATGTGATTGGTGTCCTTTATTCATATGTATTTTCATCATCTACACATATCCTCTGGATAACATATACATGCCACATATAGTGGTGAATACAAATACATTAAAAAAAATATATATACTCACTATTAATTTATATCCTCAGTTAACAAAAAATTATTCTAGTCAAATTATAAGAAAGTGATACATATTTTTTAGTAAAGAAAGAGGTAAATTAACACACGTATTCTTACTAAAATGTGGGTAGATCCCACCAAACATAAAATATAAATGACATGATTAATCATGCATAATTGATATGAGTTACATGAACCCTGTGAAACCATGACTTATATATGTACATAATTTATGTTTTTGTGAATGATTAATACGGTCCATGGTTTGTGCGACATGAATTATATACGATTAATGTCAATTATACTTCGAGACATCCAATGTATGAGTTTTTTTTTTTTTTGAAATCACACTCATTAATGACATTTCAAGGATCTGGACTAGGTCAAAATCGGTTTTTTTAAGTCGATGCTAATTTGTTATTTTAAAAGGCTATTTGAAAATTAATTGAATCTTTTACATATAAGAGCATCTCAAGTAGTTTGCACTATTTTAGTATGAAATTTGTACTAAAGTAGTGCATAAACAATATTTCATTTCCAGTAATCTGCACTAAATTTTAGGCAGAAAAGAATATTTCATAATATTTCTAATTATTGATTTATTTAATCATATTTAAAAAAAATGATTAACATATTTACACATTATTTAATATAGTTTTATTCTTTATATTTTAAATTTTGAAAATTTAATACACACGGAAATAATAATCGAGATTTTTTCGAAAATTTTGATGGACAAACATGTTAATTCACTAAAAGAAGAATATCTTATTATATATGTAAATAATAATAGAAAATAGATTTGAAAAAGATTTAATAATTTTATAAATATTATCTATCACCAACCTATATATAAAACTAGCTAACCTTCGTTTCTAATTGCTAACCTATAAATAAAGCAATATTTTATGTAAGATATTCTTCTTTTTTCATGTACATATGGGAAAAAGAACTATAGGTTAGACAGTAGAAACGAAGGCTTGATATTTGTATATATAGATTAGTAATATGGTAAATATATATAAAAATAGATTCATTTTCAAAATCTAATATCTATTATTATTTATTTATATATAGGTTAGTGACTATCAATATTGAGGAAGGCTTGATATTTGTATATATAGATTAGTAATATGGTAAATATATATAAAAATAGATTCATTTTCAAAATCTAATATCTATTATTATTTATTTATATATAGGTTAGTGACTATCAATATTGAGAAACGACCACCTGTGTGAATTTTAAATTTTTATATTATCATCCACGTCATTTAAATTATCACCTGTGTTACTTAAAATTTTTATATTACAATCACGTTCAAAAATTAACATTTATATTATCTGTAAATTTATATAATTAACAAACATAAAAAAAAAGAAAAAGAAAAAAAAGGATATAGCATCGAAATAGTCCGGTGCTACATGTGGCACCACACTGTGCATATCTTCACAATAGAGCAGATAATAACTCTGTGCTGGGAGATGAGAAATAGCGACCACCGCCTCTCTTACGCACTATTGGGCTTTGCTCTTATAAGATTTTATATTTTATATTAGTAGAACACATTATATGTAAAATATAATGTTATCACGTACTATATCTGATATATATAAATGATTTAATATAAAAAAAGATAGGAATTAAATTAAAGCACATGAGACATAGTTGTATCGATCACATTGAATGTATACATGTATATGTACAAAGAAGAAAATGATGCAAGCTGTTGTTTGCAAGCTAAGAACTCTTAGAGGGCTCTTACTATCAACATCATGAAGAGTATATATGAAAGGGTAATACAAGAATTCACAACCCATGGATCACATTTTAATCAAACATATAAGTAAGACTTAAATCACCAAAAATGGGGTTTTGCTTATTTTTTCAGCTAAAAATTAACTGTGCCGAACGGATCAAAGAACTTACACAAATTCCACGTATATATGTACGTATACTTAATTTTGATTTGACTTAAATATTGTATATTTTTTAACGAATTAATAGTTGTGTGTATTCTTGAATTAATGAGTACACATGTAGGGTCGATTCAAAAAGTTGCAGTATTTTAAATGAACTGCATCGATCTGATAAATTAATTAATTAATTAAGAGAATGTTTCAGAATCATTCATGATGATAGTGATGTAATGGTTTGTCGATGCCTCACGAATTGCTTTTAATTTATTGAAGTATAATTGCACATTGTTATTTTTATTATTTTTTTTGACAAACGAGTGATGGCAAAAATTGAAAAGATTGTTTACCACCCCATGTCTATGTTTATCGTGGGCTGAAGGAGGATATCGTAAGTTTGAATCTGAGACTTGTAAGAGAATTTGCATGTAGATTTGGATTTTGAAAATTCGGTGTGTATTTTGAAATTTTGTAGAGTTAGATTATAATTAAAATGCTATTTTCACATTAGGATTTGTAAAACAAAAAAGTAATATTGTATTATTTTAGTTTGAAAAGATAGATACAATTGTTTTTAACATTGTTAAAAAAGAAAAAAAATTGAAAAATAGGATATAAATATAATTATTAGATTGTGTAAATCTCAATCAAAACATGACTAAGCGTATCCAAAATCCTAAATAGCCAACAAACATAGCATAAACCATTTAACGTTTTTGGAAGAATAATGATTAATAGTCCATTTTATAGATAAACATTTTGTGTAGTAATTTGAGATGAGTTGAACTCTTGCATGTGATTTGGGTCCAACCGTGAATGCATGGAGTACAACTATGAAAAGTGCAAAGTATTATTTATGTAGGTGGATATGTGTAACAATCAAGGGAATGGATGGAAATCAGGAAGATGCTACGTGTACAGTTGTGATTAGCCTGTTTCAGATACGGTGATGGCCCACAATGTGCTTCAGTTATCCTGTCTGAAATAGTACGTAATAAAGCAGTAGAGGGGGCCTATATTCAATATTACATTAAAATAATGACGTGGCATAAGGGCAACCAAGATCTTAATTTGGGGCCCAATAAAAGAGAGCCACTTATTACTTGAGTGGTAGAGATCAACAGGTTTCCAGCACACATGACTTGACCTAATTTAATAATCCTTTTTTCTGTCTATAACAGGGCCCAACTAATCAAACCGGATACTCCTGCCAAAATTTAAGTCTCATTTATGTGCTATATTAAAACGATATAGTTTTGATATTGAAAAAAACTTATAATTTATAATCATTTTTAATTTAAAAATTAATATAACGTGTTTTGAAATGTGGTACATATATATTTTGGTATAGGGGATCTGATTTGCCAATTAATAATAGTGGAATTCTAAATTGGGTTGGATGGGCTAAATTCTATCATGAAATTCTAAATTGTGTAATAATGTGGATAACGAAGATTTATAGATTGATTTTGACAGGAAGAAATTCGTTCATTTTCAACTCAAGCCAAACATGTGGTGTGGGTATGTTTGGTTTTTGAGTTCGCAAAATACGGATTTGGATTTGGATTTGGATTTGTCAAAGTCCGGTTTCTTATTTGTGTTCGGATTTGCATAATCCCAATCCCATCATATTTGACCCAACTTTGTTTAATCCTACACTTTATTAATGCTCATTTTTCCTAAGGGCTCGATTGGTTCGTAGGTTGAGTTTGTTTAAGTTGGTTGAGCTTTTTGGATTTTTATTGTTCATCGAAGACAAAATAATACTTTTTGGATGATTGATATGTAGGTTTGTAAATGTGGGTTTAAGTTAAATTGGTGATTGGTATGCATGGTTAAGGTGTTTGCAAATATGGGTTTAATGGTAATTGAGTGATTGGTATGTTGGTTTAAACTGATTAAATTAGTTAAAAGACTGTTTTGCCCCTACCCCAAAAAATAATAAAATAATTAATTATGTACAGTGAGGGCAGTTTGGTAATTGAACACTGATTACTATTCATACAACATTAAACCCACCAAAATTGGTGGGTTTAGAAAAGGGGAAATAACACACCATAAACCCACCATAAGCCCGATTTGTAAGTCCGGGTCGGCCCAATTTTTCGGGCCATAAACCTTCATACCAATCACGGGGTTAGGTTGGTTTATAATTCCAAACCAACCTAAACCCGCCAACCAATCGAGCCCTAAGTTTCTTAAAAAATGTTATAAATAACTTTTCACGATAAAATGATACTGTATGTTCCAAAATCAATATTATCTTAGTGAAATTATTTTTGTACAAAATGAATGTTTTTATACAATTTAAAGAAATATTTGTCCATATTTTATCAAAAAAATGATCATTTACTATTCCTAATTTAAATTAAATGAGATATAGAGTAATTATTGAAAATTATCTATAATGATTTTACTAAAACAAGAATAGATCAATATTTTTATAAGTATCTTTAATGTATGTGTAAAATTCTAAAACAACACTTATTTGGAATAGAGGGAATACAACAACATCAAATAAATTTAACATTTTCTAATGTGAAGTAACATTTTATTATTTTATCTATAATCATAAATAAAAGATTTTCAAAACCAAACATACAAAAGCTCAATCCAAATTCCAAATCAAATTTCAAAATCCAAACACATCCTTAAGGGTATGTTTGGAAAGGGTTTTAGTGGGTTTGAGAAAATCATGAATTTTGTAGTAAAAATGAATAGTGAAACGTATGTTTGTTTGAAGATTTAGTAGGATAAAATTATATTATAAATGTCAAATCAATATTGGAAAAGATGAGTTGTTTTAATATTTTATTGTGAAAATGATGTGATATTTTATTATGAAAAAATATATTTGATAATGATTAAATTATTGTAATATAAGTAGTAATGATTGTATTCGAATTTTTTAATTCGAATTATACATTATAATTTTAAAAGACGAAAAAATAAATATACATTAGGATTTTAAAGTTCAAAATATTTTAACGTAAAATTTCTTCCAAACTTAACTTGTGACAAGAATTTTAGGTTGCCCCTTCTACCCTTCACCGAATAGAACTTGAATTTTGATTAAGACAGTAAATTGCTTCACATGCACGTACCAAGTGGAACGTCGACAAATCAAATCATAAACATGAATACATCTCAAAACATTGTACCTCAGTGTTGACCCAAAATTTATATATATATATATATAGTCCAACATTTTATTTTCATTAAATACAAGTCCAACCCATTTATTTAAGTTTTTTAAGCCACATTTATATTAAATACAAGCTCATTATAAATTTGTGCAACCACATTTATTATAAATACAAGCTCATCAACCAATTTCTTTATTTAATACGCAGCCACAAGTTTGCGCAGCCAAATTGACATTTCCTTGCTTTTTTATTTGTTTTTCTTTTATCTTTCCTAAATATAAATATAAACATTGAAGGATAAAGAGACAACTCAAGAATAATTTTCATCAACAACAAAGATCAACTCTCTTGAAATTTAGATGTTTCATCAACAACAAATATCAACTCTCTTGAAATTTAGATGTGGATTTCTTGAAATCTTTCACCACATTATTCAAGGTAATGGTTTTTTTAATTCATTTAGTATGTTTATGAGATATGTATGAAAAAAGTATTAATATTTGATCTTTATACTCTTTTTTTTCATAAATATTCATGGGCTCTAATATTTTAATCTACACTAAGATGGGAGATGATTTACTTGAAGATTCTCTAATGTTTTATATTGAGAGAGATTTTGTTAAAAATATAGATATAAACTCAATTATTGATGAATTTTATGTTTTGAAGTCTCGTAGGGCATAACTTATGTAAAGTTTGAAATATTTTTGTTATATATAAATTTTAATGTGCCGAAGTGTTTACTTTTCAGTCCACCCCACTATAAAATCCTGAATCCGCCCCTGGTTTTAGTAAAATAAGTTGAGTAGGGCTGGCATGAACCAGTTGCACGGATCTTAAGATCCGTGCACCACATATCCGACCCGACCCAGACAGAAAATTATATATACTTTTTTTTTAATTAATGCCCTGATCCCTCAGCTCACCTCAGTTCACTATCGCGCTAGGTTTTGATTTCTATCCTGCTGTGCCTCTCTTCTTCTTCTCTTCTCTCCTTCTTTTTCGTTTTTTGTCTTTCTTTCTCGATCTCTTCTTCTTCTCATCTCTTCTCTCCTTCTTCATTTTTTATCTTCTTTCTCGAAGCACGACGTTCTCTATTTCTCTCAGACCTCCTCTTCTCCATATCACGATATGAGGCTATTATTTTAAAAGTTAAAAATCCATCTTTATCAGTTCGAAAAATATAAATTTGTATCTGATTTCGTGTTCTTAATATTTTATGATAAATGATCATTCAAATACACATGAAATAGTTGAGTTATCTACTAATGAAGATGAATTTATTGATGTGAATGTCTTGTATATATAACTGATACATTTTAGTTCTGTTTATAAAGGTATTCTTAATAATACATAAAAGTCACCTTATTGTTTATAAATGGTATTCTTAATAATACATAAATGTCACCTTATTGTTTATAAAATGGTATTCTTAATAATACATAAAGGTCACCTTATTGAGACAAAAAACTTATAAAGGTATACTTAAAAATACATAATGGTCATCTTATGAACACATAAAGGTATATTTAACTAAATCTAAAAAAAATGCTAAAGTACAACTAGCCTTACAAAAAATATGTCTAACATAACTAAAAGGTATGTCTAACACTACTAAAAGGTATACTTAACATAACACTAAAGGTATGACTAACATAACTAAAAGGTCTGTCTAACACAACTAAAAAGTATAGTTAACATAACATAAAAGGTATGTCTAACATAACTAAAAGGTATGTCTAACACTACTAAAAAGTATGCTTAATATAATATAAAGGTCAGACACCTGGAAGCATGTTTGGGCGGATTTTATCTGCGACTTAGAGGCGCGTGCGGACGTGTCCAAACGCGTGACGGGCCAGATCGGAATTGGTGCATGGATCACAGATCCATGCACAATGTGTATATAAGTTTTTGTCAAATAAGTTTGATAAAGTTCGTTGGATTTACTCCCAATTAAGATGTATACACAGCTTGATACTCATTCCATGTCCTAAAGTTCGTAATCCAATAGTCCATTATGCATTACTTCTTTTGTTTAAGTTATTAAACTTATTTAAACTCCTTCTAATTTGAATTCACTGCCGTTAAAAACTTTTGTCACAAATTAATGAATATAAAAATAGAAAAAATACACATCCGACTAATTAAGATATTTAGGAACGAAAATGATAAAATGCACACCGTGAATAACTCTTAATATATCCACCGATAACGTGTAATGATCGCATCCCTCATTATATAAAAAGTGAAATTAATAAGTATTCTAGATTTTTGACATATTAGTCGTGGACACATTTTAACGTACACACGGTGGGTAAGTTAATTTGACTGTACGTAGGAATCAACTTAATTCCATAAAAATGATCGTGTGGAATCTCTAAATTAAACTAACAAATATTAATAGAGTTAATTTAAAAATAAAATTACATAAAATATAAAATAACAATTAATTAGAAACAAAATTTAAATTTATGACAATTGAGATTAGAAGGAATATTGTTTAATAGACCATGAGAAACTATTTAACATTGAAATATATAAAATGACCACACCGTCCAACATTTAACAGACACGGTCTATATATTCCGAAAATAAAAGCTTATTACACAAAAAAAAAGGATAAAAATATTAATACTTTTTTGTTGTGATGAAAAAATGGACTGTAAAATTGAACAAAAAAGTATATTATAACATTAATCGTAAAATTATTGATCACATTCCATATTAATTTAAAAAGAAAATCTTTATGAAGTTTGTATTAATGTTCTTCATTTGTTCTAGTTTACAAGTTTGATCATCCATTGATTTAGTATTTTAAAATAGCAATATTTGGCTAAATTATTCGATATTTTTTAAGGAAAAGAATAAAATTTTATAAGATCATTAAATTGATCAACTCACAATTTATTTATAAAAATTACTCGTGAAAATGAGTTTAAATCATAATGATTGTTTGGCGGGCGATGAGGTGAATCTGGAGGGCAGAATAGACAAAA
This sequence comes from Scutellaria minor, assembly GCA_954870855.1. Classification (NCBI taxonomy): domain Eukaryota; kingdom Viridiplantae; phylum Streptophyta; class Magnoliopsida; order Lamiales; family Lamiaceae; genus Scutellaria; species Scutellaria minor. Next base: position 11,558,723 of record OX940725.1, on the reverse strand, counting down.
GGAATCTTGCAGCATGACAACTACAGTAAGCAAGTTGTAATGTGGATCAAACTCGAATGAGGTTGCAAGGATAAAATCCTGTCCCCCTAAATGCCAAAAAACGATTGTTGAAAAAACAATAAAAAGGTAATTATTTGCATGGAAAAAGCACCTCATTACTCGATAAATTAAGCTCTTTATATATAACCCATTAAAGCCATATTAGTCATCTGAAAATCTCTCTTTATCTTCTCCACTCATACATGGCTAATAGACATTCTCTTGCAATGGAGAGAACTGGGCAGTGGTAATTTTCTTGATTCTTCTCAACTAATTTTCCAGACATGATCTTCTTTTCCTGCTTGTTGATCTCACTTTTCTCAACAGGGTTTTTTCTCAAGAAATTCCAACTGATGTTATTGTTGTTGTTGGAGAAGCCCATTTTTCTCTTCACAAGGTATGCAACAAAACCCTAATCGATTCTTGATATTTTTAACCTGAAATTAACATTCTTTTCTAAAAATAATTTGTGGGCTTTGGCAGTTCATGCTTGTAGCAAAGAGCAATCACATAAGAAAAGTGATTTTGGATTCAAAAGAAGCAGATTTAACAAGAATAGATCTTTCAGACATACCAGGGGGCCCTGAAATATTTGAGAAAGCTGCAAAATTCTGCTATAGTGTCAACTTTGAGATCACAGTTCATAACGTGGCAGCTCTAAGATGCGCCGCTGAATATCTTCAAATGACTGATAAGTATTGTGATGGTAATCTAGCTGGAAGAACTGAGGATTTCTTGTCCCAAGTTGCTCTAACAAGCCTCTCTGGTGCTCTTGTTGTCCTTAAATCATGTGAAGACCTTCTTCCCATGGCAGAGGATCTCAGAATTGTTCAAAGATGTGTCGAAATTGCCAGCGCCAAGGTAGTTTCAAGACTGTTATTTAATGCTAGATTTCTTGTTTTTTGTCATCTCTTAGTGATGAGTTAAGTGATTGATTGCAACCCTTGTTTGCTTTGATTTTCAAGACTGTTATTTGGGGCTAGATTTCTTGATTTTTATCATCTGTTAGGTGATTAGTTAAGTGGATTGATTGCAACTCTTGTTAGCTTTTATCATCCCTTATTAATAAGTTAAGAATATTGATTCCAACTCTTGTTTGCTTTGATTTTCAAGACTGTTATTTGGGGCTAGTTTCTTGATTTTTATCATCTGTTAGGTGATAAGTTAAGTGGATTGATTGCAACTCTTGTTAGCTTTAATCACCCTTATTAATAAGTTAAGTGTATTGATTCCAATTCTTGTTTGCTTTGATTTGATTAGGCTTGTGTAGAGTCCAATTTCCCAAGCCGTTCGCCTCCCAATTGGTGGACAGAGGAGCTAACAATCTTGGACATAAGCTTCTTCGAAAGGATCATTGCATCGATGAAATCAAGAGGGGCTAAGGGGCTTACTCTAGCAAGTGCTGTAATAACATATACGGAGAGAGCACTTCGTGATCTGGTCCGTGATCACTCTGGAAACGGGGTTAGAGCATCAGATTCCGCGGACTCTGATGTTAGAACGCATCAACGAGAAGTCTTGGAGGCGATTGTGGGTCTATTGCCCTCAGAAAAGTCAGCTTTCCCCATAAATTTCTTGTGCTGTCTTCTTAGGACAGCAATTTTCTTGAGGGCAGACACTAGGTGTAAGAATGAACTAGAGAAGAGGATATCAGTGATTCTAGAACATGTTACAATTGATGATCTTCTGGTTCTGTCTTTTACCTATGATGGTGAGAGGCTGTTTGATCTTGAGAGTGTGAGGAAGATTATATCTGGATTTGTGGAGAAAGAGAAGAGTGTAGCTGTTTTTAATGCAGGGGATTTTGGTGAAGTTTGTTCCACTGCTATGCAGAGAGTTGCTAAAACTGTTGATGCCTATCTTGGAGAGATAGCAACTTATGGTGATTTGAGCATTTCCAAGTTTAATGGGATTGCCAATTTGGTCCCCAAGATTGCTAGAAAGGTCGATGATGATATTTATCGCGCTATTGATATCTACTTGAAGGTTAGCCAATCTCTTGCATTGGATCCATGCTGTTTATGTTATGATTCTTGATAAAGTATTCTTTCAGTATAAGTAGATTGATAGATGCGTACTATGTTGTCCTTGTTGCGCATTTAAGTCGTCTGAATTGTTGAATATGATGATCCAGGCACATCCATGCTCACAAATCATGATTATTGTTTGATTATGTTATGGTTCTTGATTTAGAGTCTAAGTTCACTACTTCACTATTTGAATCTTGATCTAGATTGATATGATTCTTAATTTAGGGTCTAAGTTCACTACTTCACTATGTTAAATCTTGATTTAGATTGTTAGATAGATAAGTATTTTGTTCTCCTCGTTGCGTATTTAAGTTGTCTGATCTGAAGTATATGATGATTGATGCAGGCACATCCGAATCTTGATGAAATAGAGCGAGAGAAAGTATGCAGTGTGATGGATCCACTGAAACTATCATACGAAGCGAGACTCCACGCTTCACAGAACAAACGGCTACCGGTCCAGATCGTGCTCCACGCCCTCTACTACGATCAGCTGAAGCTAAGAAGTGGTCCGGAGGATCACAAGACACCGGATGCCATTTCAACAAGGAATCAGCTCCAAGCTGATGTAACCCTTGTCAAGGAAAACGAGTGTCTTAGAACCGAGCTTTTGAAGATGAAAATGTACATACAAGACATACAGAAATCACAGGGGCCAACATCTTCTAAAGGGCCAACTGCTGTTGCTGCAAGAAAGCCTACATTCTTCTCATCTGTGTCCAAAAAATTAGGAAAACTGAATCCATTCAAGCATGGATCTAAGGATACTTTGAATATGGATGATGGAATGCCAGATTTAACCAAGCCCAGAAGAAGGAGATTCTCTATTTCTTAAGCTTTTTGATTGATTGATTGCATTTTTTTTTTTTTTTGGTGTGATTCATGTGTAAAGAGTTTGGTATTTCTGTTTGTTCATGTTATCAATATACTTCTTTGATTGCGGTTCATCATGTCGACCCCCCTTCTTTTGTTCCTATCTTCTTGAAATTGTTTGTGATATTTCATTTTAGATTTATTTTGTTATAAATATATATGTTTTTTTGTGTATGTGATAACATTGTTAATTAATTAAAATAAGAAGACAAAGAACAAGAACATAGTGGTCCTGTTTCTTAGGGTTCACCCTTGACCACTCAATGAGGTCCCCAATCCCACTAGATGGAAGTAGACAGTATTGCTATTGGGATATAACCAAAGTCACATAAATGGATTAGGATTTTGATTGATTGGCACCAGAAAAATTAATATTTTTTAATCTAGGAATATGGGATGGAAAAGATATTTTGTTTTTTTAATCTTAAATAGGATAGGATACTTGGACTAGAATTGTTGAGATTCTGAAATCTCGAATTCAGGATCTTTGTTTAGAGAGGGTGATGGGTGGTAGAGGTGGATTCTTCCCAATGAAATTGGGGAGTGGAAGAGAATTTCTTTAAAACTTGTATGATTCATGTTTTAATTTTGATCATCATAATTTTTATTGATAAAAACTTTTATATATTTGTTGTACAGTTTTGAAACAGTGCATTCGTCTTACGAGTAGTCATGTGCCCGCACGCGTCCCAAGGTTGTGCATAAATTCGCCAAATTCGATCACAAATGTTATACTTTTATGTAGTGTTAAGTATATATTTATGTTATGTTAGTCATACCTTTTAGATTTTTACATGTACCTTAACATATTTTCAGACACCTATTAATACATTTCATACATTTTAGTTATATTAGTCATACTTTTAGTTATGTTAGTTATACATTTTAGTTATGTTGTTGTATCTTTATATATTACATAAATGTATGTTTATGTTGATATAAAGGTATAAATAATATCACATAAATGTATGAGTAATATTGCATAAAGGTAAATATGTACAACTTGTGTTGAAATTAGGGTTTAGGGTTAAAGTATTACATAAAAATATGATATTTGTATATAAATGTATGACTAATATAACATAAAAGTATGACTAATATAATATAAATGTGTGACTAACATAACATAAATGTCAGACAAAAAAAAAAAAAAAAGAATATGCGCGGATTCGGGTCGAATCTGATTCGACTTGATCCGAGTGCATGGATCTAAGATCCATGTACCAGTTGCACATGAGACCTACTCATTTTTATTTTATAATAATCTATATTTTTGTAAAGATAGAGTACCATTTAAGCTATAAGACTGATAGTGTGTAGTGGTGGATTATGTATTTATTAAAATTGACCACTGTAATAAACAAAGTTTGATATTCCATCTGTCTTGAAAAGATAAATATGATTATTATTATGATTCGTCCTACAAAGATAGCATGTTACTATATTGATATGTCTTGTAATTTTCAATGACATATATGCCTTAATTAATATATATTGGTATCACCACACTTCAACTCTCTATATTGCTTTTTGAAAAAAAATATTCCATTCAATGAGAATCTCAATTAATTAACTTTAAAAGTATAAATGAAACTTCAAATATTTGAACTACATAAACTATACTTTCTTATTTTTTGAGAAAATAAGAGTTGATGTATTTTTGTGGGACGAATTGAGTAGTTGTTATTACTTATTCGGTTATTCCAACAAACAAGTTAAAAAAAAAAAAGGTGAAAACATTGTCAAGATAATAAATATAAAAAAATGAGTTGGTAACCGTCTTATGTGCGACGTGATTGTGCACAGTCCTGTCGTGGGGTACGGTCGACAGTGTGCAAAAAAAAAAAACACATACTTATAGCCTTAAAAGACATATTTAGAGTTGAAAATCACATATTTGTGTTGCGCACGGTCGACAGTGCCCGAGGCTCGACTGTGCGCCACACATGCCATTGTATTGTCGTGCATGGTTGGATCGTGATCCACGACACGACCATGTCCTGAGACACAACCGTGCACTGTCCCATCACACATGAGACGAGTGCACATGAGTTTTTATGTAAAAAATTAGTAAAAACTGTATTCATTTTGGTCCATACATTTAGACTATTCACTTAGGAGTAACGTGGATATAGTAAGAGATTATGGATAAAATTACCTATTAACATACATTTATAAATTATACATGCTTCTCAAACAAACCCATTTACTTTGTGTTGGGCCGGACCACCTATGTAGGCATTGGCCCATCATAATAAATGCATTTGATTCAATTATCTTCTTGTTTTTCAGGGGTAGTTGTAAGCCTATTTAGGAGCAATTAATTGTGGGAAATATTTCTTTTACGATCATAAAATCCATTTTCAAAATGATATTTGACGATCACATAGTAACTTGCCTTATCCACAAATGAAGAAAAAAGTATTTAACTTGAAAATCTAGTCTTTTACATATCTAGATTTATGCAATGAATCATTCTATCTTAGCACTTACACATGAAACTCATTCTATCTTAGCACTTACACATAAATAAATCTCGTCACACACACTATTATATTCATTTTTAAAATTATTTATTTCAACAACTCACTTACTCTCACTACATATTTTCTACATTTAAATATATTTATTTAACAGTTTCGAACATATGACTATATGCGGCAATGAGCTGATAAATATACAAAAATAAAGGCGGTTTAAAGGCCCAAAACGTCACCGTTCGCCGCTTTAGTTTCACCGACAATGGCGACAGGTATGGTTCTCGACCCTAAACCCTCACAACTGGGCCCACCACCGACACAACCCAGACCCGAATCCGACCATTCTGCCGACGCCGACGATGATCTCTACTCCCGCCTCAAATTGCTGCAACGCCAGCTTGAGTTCGTCGAAATTCAGGAAGAGTACGTAAAAGACGAGCTGAAAAATCTCCGCCGCGAGCTGCTGAGGTCGCAGGAGGAGGTCAAGAGGATTCAGTCGGTGCCGCTCGTCATCGGGCAGTTCATGGAGATGATTGATCAGAACAACGCCATCGTCGGGTCTACTACCGGGTCGAATTACTATGTTCGGATCCTCAGCACGATCAATCGTGAGCTTCTTAAACCCTCCGCTTCCATTGCTTTGCACCGACACTCTAATGCCCTCGTCGACGTCCTTCCGCCGGAGGCCGATTCCAGTATTTCTCTCCTCAGCCAGTCGGAGAGGCCTGATGTTACTTACAACGTAAGTTGATTAACTAATTACTATTTGTTTTGGGGATTTTTTTTTTCGAGTGGTGTTTTAGGGTTTATTTTACTATTGATGATGCTATCTTTTTTGGATTGTCAATTTCTGATGCTAAGAGTAGTTTTACCATGTGAGTATTATAGGAACTTTTATTTAGTTGTATCTTTAAGCAATTCGACAGTATTGTTAATTGAGCAATTACTATCTGTTTTGGGAATTTCGGATAATGGTATTTAAGGGTTCTTTCAATACTGATGATACTATCATTCAATGCTCATCTTTTAGTTAGATTGTGAATTTCTGATACTAAGAGTAATTTTACCATGTGAGCTGATTTATGAATCTCTATTCGTTAGATGCTAGTGCTACTTAATTGTCTGTTTATGCATCTCATTTATCTTTACACAGAAATGTTTTGGCAGATCTTCGTCCCTCACCCCTCAAAAGAACTATAGCTTTCTATGTCTCTTTTTATATGAACCATGTTTAGCTATCATTGATATGTATTATTAGGGTTGAAAATGAGAATCAGTCACTCTGTTGATTCTTTCAGGATATTGGAGGGTGTGACATTCAAAAGCAAGAAATACGTGAAGCTGTTGAGCTTCCTTTAACTCATCATGAGCTGTACCAACAGATTGGCATAGATCCTCCTCGTGGGGTCTTACTCTATGGTCCACCTGGAACTGGGAAAACTATGCTTGCCAAGGCTGTTGCTCATCACACAACTGCATCCTTCATCAGAGTTGTTGGCTCAGAATTTGTTCAGAAGTACTTGGGCGAGGTATGCTGTAGGATTCTTTGATTTTATATGTATGCATCTTCTATTCTTCAAATATTTGGGGCACATGATACTTCTTATATCCCCTTGACTTTTTAAGTAATTGTGCATTCTCAGGTGTTTCATATGACCTGATAAATGGTAACACTCAATTTTTATAAATTTCTGATGGGGCAATGTTCATTGGTAACAAATATTATAAATAGTACTTTGGAAACTTAGAATTGGGAAACAGCAGAACATTCTTCCTGTTAAGTTTTTACTGGTCGTTGGTTACTTATGACACTTGAAACAACCCTATTTTCCCCTGGAAAAAGGAAACTCATTATTTTCTGTTTGTTCAGTTTAAGATACAAATAAAGATGATACGTTTGCATTCTATTATCACACCTCTTGATATCTCTGAATTGTGGAGAAGTTTATAAACAATAGTTGATGTTACCTATCCCTTAAAATTGATTAAGTTAATTACATACTTTAACTTCGTTAACTATACATGCAGGGTCCACGCATGGTCCGTGATGTTTTTCGTCTTGCTAAAGAAAATGCGCCTGCAATAATTTTCATTGATGAGGTAGATGCGATCGCTACTGCAAGGTTTGATGCTCAAACTGGAGCTGATAGAGAGGTTCAGCGTATTCTCATGGAATTGTTGAATCAGGTAGGTATGAAGCTTATATACAGGACAATGATTGTAAAGACAATTAAGGGCTGCAAATTCCCTCCTTTTGAAATGGCATGTTACATTATATATTGAATTTGGCTTTTCACTGCCTGCTTTACAACTTACGAGTAATATCCAGTAGGTTGCTTGTGTCACCCAGTTATATTTTAGTGATCAATTTGGTCGGTCCTCTGCAGATGGATGGTTTTGATCAGACAGTTAATGTGAAGGTTATTATGGCAACAAATCGAGCTGACACGTTAGATCCTGCCCTTGTTCGTCCTGGAAGACTCGATCGTAAAATTGAGTTTCCTCTGCCAGACAGACGGCAAAAGAGGCTCGTCTTTCAGGTGATGCTTGAACACTTATGTTTGTCTTCCTTTGTGCCAAATTTTTTTTCTCTAATAGTTAAAATTGTCAACTCGCCAATTCTCCCCAACACCACCCCCCCCCCCCCCCCCCCCAACAAAAAAAAAAGGAAAAGAAAAGAAAGGAAACAAAGAGAGAATCCCCAGAGTCTGCAGGTAAGAGAAAGAGAGCCTCTAGAGCCTTTTCTGCATCAATTTAGAAGCAGATGTTTCGATTTCTCTGTGAATTTCTTTTTAGGTTGTTATCCTGGATTACTGAGGTTGATAATGCAATTAACAAATGTAGTATCATGTGTAGGTTTGCACTGCTAAAATGAACTTAAGCGATGAGGTAGATTTGGAGGATTATGTGTCTCGTCCAGACAAAATTAGTGCTGCTGAGGTACATTAGACATGTTTCAATAATATCAATTTTATTCTTTCAATATATGCCATCTCTTTGTTTAGGAGCAGTGTTATTAAGAACAGACATGAGTGTATCTGCCTGTACTTAATACAAGTCTATTTTAACCTTTTCAGATTGCAGCCATATGCCAAGAAGCAGGTATGCTTGCTGTGAGAAAGAATCGGTATGTTATACTCCCCAAAGATTTCGACAAGGGTTACAGATCTAATGTAAAGAAGCCTGACACCGACTTTGAATTCTACAAGTGATTGGTAGAAGTCCTTGCTCGTAAATTTGAATAAAATGCACTCTCAACCACTTGAATCTCTCACTTTATCCCAGCAACAAAGAGTGGGAGTTTCTGGTTATGTACTATACTAGCAAGTTGTAAGTTTATTTAAATTTTGTCTATATGTCAAATGATGGGCCTTTAAATCCTTATAGTTACTGACATGAAACATATAAATTATCACCATCTATTCCATCGTGCAAAGATGGAGCCCTTTATTTGAATTTGGGTAGAGATATCATGTCTTTCATCATCATCTCTATTGGTATCTTGACTTTGCTTTATGTAATGCAACCCATATGCATTTCTTTGTACGACGTTTCTAAATTTTACACTATAATGTAAAACAAATAATGTGGGGCGGTTGGATCAAATTGTCACACTTGAATCAAATTCAAAACATATTCTAGGTATATTAGTTCTCAAATCAAAAGGGATAATCCTCGATCGGTGGAATAAAATTTTAAGGAGATAGAATGTTCTAATCTTGATTCTTCTTTAATTTTTTTTTTTTTTTTTTAAGTTATAATCTTGGAAGAAATTAAAGAGGCAAAATGAAGCTAACATACGAAATGGGATGACTAGAAAAGCAGCTTTGTAGGACTCGTGCAATACAAAACGAAATAGAAAAAAGCAGAATTAGGGGAAATGCTATAATCAAAGGTCAGAAATGGGGCCTCTAAGATTCTTCAGATCAGCAAATAACATTAAGGAATTTTTTGGGGAGACATTAATTCTTCGAAAAATGATTACATCACCCCACTTTTTATCATCATAAAAATATTGCATGTGGAGGGATTAATTATATTCAGAAGTAGTATATATATAGATTCCTATAAAATTTCTTACGTATAAACTTAAAATTCGAAAGCATTTTGACATAATCCAATCTTCTAACTTATGAATATTGCAAGTGCAAATTATGTATTTTTTATTATTAATAAATAAAATTTCTATTACATCTTGAAGATGTATAGCAACTGTCTTTTTTATTTTCTGAATTCTGTTGCCTTTCTGTCTTTCTTCCATACCATCATGTCATCAAATGATTAGATTAGAAAAAACCTGTCAAAATAAAATATTATTTAAATATAATATAGGATATCATTATACTTTGATAATAAAAAAATAATTACAAATTAGGTTATGAGGTGTGTGACAAATTAAATCCTCCCAAACTACCAGATATGAGGTGTACTTTAAAATGGTGGGTTTTGTATTATGCTGTCTCTTTTTATTTGTCTTTCACCACTACTACCAATTGCTGCTCTTCTGGTAAGCTTAATTGGTTGTTGGACATTCAGCTTCAATGGTTGCACCTCTTTGTTGCTTTGTGCTTGGCAAGTATCCATGCAATTTTTTTATTCTTTTACAACTAAAGTTAAAGTTTTATGAAAGTGAAATTTCAGAATTTGACTTTATTTTAATGCATGTCTCCACATATCTCTTCTTATTTTTATTCTTTTCAAGTATAATTATTACATATATATAAATAATAAAGAGAATGAACACATGGTAGGGCCATGTTTAGTCCTTTCTTATTTCTTCTTACCTAAACTCGAAGAGTTTATGTCACTCTCTAAATAAAAAAATAAAATAAAAAGAAGAATTAGAACATTATTAAATTTGTACAAATTATTAAGACATTTTAGTTTCATTTTTTTTTTTTTTTTGCTCATACATCTAGTTTTAAGTACGGAAAAACAATAATGTTGCCAGTGGTTTTGCTTTTGGTTAAATATTTGGGCTTGTAAGAATTTAAATTCAACAATTTAAAACTATAATGATGTGAAGTGAGTTTAGGTTCTCCAATATAACTATTAAGATCTATCTATTTTTTATGTGGATTTTTGTATGTAACATTATTGAGCTGGAGAATACTAGAAAATTAAAAGCAAAGCCCTCTAATTAAGTAAGAAGATATATTGGTATTCACTATTAATTAATATATATTTTATGAGGGTGACTAGCTAAATTGAAAGGCCACACAAGGGTTTTAGATTGATCAATAATATTGCTCTAGTTTTATATTTATAAGGATATTTGTTTTACATATTGGTCTTTAGCCTTTTGAACTGGACTTCTTAATTATATACTTTTTTCCATATAAAATACAACATATGAAAGTTATATTATACCAAAAGTATTATACCATACACTATTTAATAATATATCCATAATTCTGATTAAGTGCCAACTCGACTACTATATAAGAAAGTAGATATTCCTACATTCTTAGTGAATTAAAAAATATATAAATATATATTATATCTTGTCACATTGCCCAAATGAATTCAAAATCAGCATGATTGCAGAGAGAGAGAGAGAGAGATATAAGAAGGTTAGTGCCAGAATGTTCCTTCATCTTTAAACAAACAAATACTATAATTATACTTTTATAATTTGTTTGTTTGTGATGACACCCAACAAACCCTCAACAGTATTCACCCACCTCCTTTTTGGACAATTTTGTTTCACCTATTATAAATCCACATTTTTTTTTGGGTGTGTACCAATTGAGCACCAAATTACATTTCAAATTTCAAATGCATATGATGTCATTTTTTTTTTTTATAAACTAAGTTTTGAGAATCCACATAATTAGATCTCTTTTATTGTCAATTCAATTATATATATATATATATATATATATATTAGAACTCAACAATATAAACATATAAAACACAATCAAATATTTATTTTTAACGATAGAATTATTATTTGGTTGCCACGTAATGACAAACCAATATTTATTAATATATTGCCAAAACTGTAGTCACTCTCATATTTTATTTTACAACAAACATATACAACATTCCATGAGGAATTTTAGGCTGGTATATATAGTCAAGAAATTGAAGAAAACTATTATATGATTTCACTTTTAAGGTTTATGTCTCTTCAATTAGCAATTTAAGAATTTTGTGGTCTTATATATACACATTAATTAACTTTGAGGATTAAAATGAGTTGAATCTGATATTATGTCAATTCGAAGTTTCTTCACAAAACTTTGGGGACGATGCAAAGGCCCATGGAATTGGAGATGGGGCTCATCCTTTGAGGATTAATTGGCGGAAGGATTAACATGTTTGATTAGCAAAATTAATTTATAAGTTTGTCCGTTTTAAAAATAAATAAACTAATTGAAAAAAATATGATTACCTACACACCTTTTCTTTGGAAATTCTATCATAATGTTGGTAATATATCATAATTCAATGTATCACATGGGATATATTTTTTTAAAAATAATATGATATATTTTTTTCAAAATGTGATATGTATCACCCATTCGACAAATATAATGTATTATCCATATGAGTATAATTAATTAAGGATTATGGTGAGGGAATATTTTGTGTGATGGTTTAGTGTAGAAATTAAGGATGTTAAATAGGTTGTACGTGGTTTGATGGGCTGACATGTTTAAATCAAAAAAGTAAAAAAAAAATAGAGTCAGAGCCGAATATTTCTATTCTATTTAACTTTGCTCGTTTACTCCAAAACTCTTTTAGTTTGAAATTTGTTACGGTCAGCTCCATGATTAATGGGTTGGTTTGCTAACCTGTATTTTTTAAGAAAATTTTAAATTAAATTAGTCTTAAGTATATAATACATAATACAGACTTCCAATTATATATTTATTAACTTAAATTTGGTGTCTTCAAATTTGATTTATAAAAATTAAATATATGAAATAAATTAAATAATAGTATAATATTTATAGATTGTATATTGTTAAACATTTAACCAATAAATGAGTAGAAATAACAAGTTTACTCATTGCAATTTAGAGTCATTATTTTATCGGTTTCATCCATCAATTGTAGCAAGTATAAATTCTCAATGCAAATCTAATTTCAATGATGCTTTTATAAAGAATAATCTAATTTCAAAAAATTGTGTTGTATGATAATTTTAAATTTGGAACTTAAACTTTCAAATATTTTGACTTATGTTGTTGTAATAGAATTAAATTATGTAATATTTTATATTATGGATCATTTAATCCTATATTTTAATTCAAAATTTTATATTTTAAAATATAAACATAATTTTTAAAATTAATAGTCCAATAATAACCCATTTAACCCGAAATTTGATAGGAATTAGGTTCATAATATTAGAGATTTGTTTAAGTCGATTCGTTTAATCCAAATCCAATTTAACCCAAAAGGACTAGTATGAAACCGCTATGACCAGCTCATTTAACATACTAGATTTAAACCCGTGCAATGCACGAGCTTCATTTAACACTTATCTAATTTTTATTTTATAAGTATTATTATTTCATATGTGTTTGTTGATTTATACGTATGATATTTTTTTCTATATGCTTATAATAATCTTTCTCATTGTTTTTAGTTTTTTATTTTTTTCATTTGATCTTTAGCACAAAATTGTTAATAGTTAGTTCTTTATAGATATTTTAATTGTTGGATTAAATATTTTAATATCTTTCTTTAAAAAGAATAGAATAAATCTCATTTTTATCGCTCAAAGACATCTGTTCTATTCCAATTTTGCCTTTGAGTGCTCTTTTTATTAGGTTTACATAATGATTTCATTTGTAAATATCATTTGTAAAATAATAGAACATCATCTTTTTTTTTTACAATTCCCAATATGATCCACTTTCAAACTTGAAAATCTATCTACGACCCAATGTAAACATTTCCTAAGGTTTTTTTAGCACCTATTTTTTGTTAATGTCATTACTTTTGCAAGAGGATTGTTGTTTATTATTATTATTTTTTTCAATTTGAAATGTTGGACAAAAACAATTATTAAAGTTTGGAACCAAATATTTCATATAGAAAAAGGCAATACAACATTAGTAATCTCTTCCAAGTATTTGTAACTTATATATTTAGTTTTTTCAAAACACTTATCTTGTGTAGAGTAGTGGGATATGTATTTAATTGATATTAATTTTTTGATATTTCATGAATAAAATGTTTTTTAAGGAAGACACTTGGCAACATTGTAGAGCTCCAAGTGTCATCACTTGAGAGAACCTAACCACACTTTTATATATATAATTCTAAAAAATGATTTTTTTTTTTTTATATTATATTGAAATGGGGAAGTTTAGAAGAGGAAGAAATAAATGGCAACCATATATGTCTTGTGTCCTTTAATAGTAACTAATTTGTTGGTGGTATTAATTTTTGGACAGAGAAAATCACACTGGCGGGACATATACTATTACTAACTAATGTACACGTGATCTACGTGTCACATTTCGTGATTTCTTTTATTCTTTTCCCTTTCACTTTCTTTTTATTTCTACTTTGCCATTTTCACCATACAACAATATATTTCATTTTCCATATTTTTAAATTATGATGATGATTCTTTGTTTTTTATATAATTATTCTGGGCTCTATTCTAAGGTTTTAATTTGTATTTTATTTTATCAATATATTTATAGCACATATGTAATGGCAATGTACTAGTGAGACGTAATACAAAATGAAAGATAATTTTATAATAAATGGTTCATATTGTAAAATATAATTCTACGATTAATTAATTATATGTGTGTTTGAGATTTATTTATTCTTTGACAAAAAGAAATTTCTATTGAATTATATGGAGAATATCTTCCAATACGATATTTGTTCATAGTAATAATTATTCGTAGTAAATTTATTAGAAACAAGTCCTTGATTCTATTATTTATTTGTAATTACTCATTTTATATTTATATTGTCATAATAATATTTGTTCCTTTTGACATATAATTAATTAAATGAATATTAGATAATATTGAAGAATATATATCTGCTGTTAGGTAGAATATTTTAAAAAAGTTCATTTAATGATTCAAAAGAAAAGTTCATTTAATATGTAACATTCTAATAAATAAGTCATTAATTAAAAAAGTTTTAAAAGGTATGGGATCCGATGCTGTTGACGTACTTTTGAATTTTGTCAAACCATTTCTAAAGTTTCAACCTTTCAGAATTCATTTTGCTATGGAGGTCAAACAAACTTACTATTTTGCCCCTTTAGTCATTTTAAGGCTCTTTTGGCAAAACTGAGTGTGTGTATATATCATGTCAAAAAAAAAAAAAAAAATCACAATAATAATGATGATAATTTGGAGCAATTTGCTGTTTTTTCTCCTTGTCCATCTTTAATTTTTGAATTTCATCTTTTTGTTGAAATGCCAAACAACTTTCTAACAAGTGGTAGAAAAACACATATTTGGCCTCCCCAGTTTTATTTTTCCAAAATTTTCACTAGATATTTGTATTTATTTAAAAATATTGAGTTTTATCCTTTCATTCACATTAAATTTAATCCCAGACAATTATTTTAAAATGAAACGAATACAATGTATGTTAGTTATCAGTTAGCATTAGTTATGAGGATGTGGCATAAACCCAATTACACACACAATTATTTGTTATTTCTAAATTGTAATCAACCAAACAATTTGGATGCTGGTTGACAATTATTCTACTGTGTCGTACTTAGAGATAATCTATGTCTTAATCTAGTAATTGAAACACACTAATCAATTGATTGGATTCTCTTTTAGGTATACCAGTGCTCAAATATTTACATATATTGCCCATGAAATTTCAATTCTAAACTCAAGACTAACAATATGAGTTTGAAATAAAAATTGTTTCCTCGTAGTTTTGATAGTGATACAAATAGTTCAATTGAAATCGGTTCATTCAGATACAATTCACGATTTATATGATACCAATTTAGAAATATTGAATTCTTATTTTAAATTAGTGGGGCATAAGTTTGGATCTGGATTAAAAAAAAAAACCACTCCCTTCATTTCATAATAAGTATCGTTCTAGAGTCCAAATGTTCTAGACTTTTATACAATTTAACTTCCAAATTATCCATATTAATATTTCTTAGTTAAAATTTGGGGATTTAATATGATACCTTTTATGGAATTAACTTGATTCTCTTTCCAATTTTGAATCATAAATTTCTTAACTAGTTAAGGGTATATATATCTAACTAGTATAAGTCCCGTGCGATGCACGGATATATATAAATTTTATCATTTTAACGTGAAAATGTTGAATACGGAAATAATAAATTTTATTAGAGTAATTTCAATCACATTTGTTAACCATGTGATGCACGATCATAAAATATTTCCAAATTGATGTATAATGTTAATTTAAGAAAAAATTTAATGTCAATTGGTACTCATATAATGCATGGGCATATAAATTTATAAGTGTTGTAATTTTCTGAATAAAATAATGTTCATGATAAAACAATATAGTTATTCAGAGTTATTTCAATTTAATTTATTGCATATGTGATTTATGAATTTTAAATATTCCTTAAATTCATCAAAGATAATGCTCACATGCCCACCATGAACATATCATAATATGTCCACCACTGTTATGCAAATATTTCATTCCTTTAAAATCTGAGATATAAAATTAATAGTTGTGTTAGATTTTTGACATCAACGGTGTGATCATGTGCCCAACGTGGGTAGGTTAGCTAAACTCATTTTATCAATTGTACTTGTCACAATTGGTCTGGAAAAAAATTATGTAAATATATGTTCAATAAGATACTCATAATGAGTATATAAAATGGAGATATTATTGTATATTATTCAAAAATAAAAAATTTAAATTTAACATACTTTTAAAAAAAATTATATTAATTTGTTTAGATGCCATAAAAATCAAAATTTCTCAATTACAGAAATTTTTTGAACAAAAATATAGATCAATTTTCTTGAATTTTGTACATTATTTAAAACGAAAATGTGTAAAAGATAAGTTTAAAAAGTCAATACAAAAAAGTTTTTAAGATAAATTTTAAATTAGTACTTTTTATTAAGAAAGAACATCACATATATTATAGGGTTAATTGTACTTTAATTACAATTTTAACTAAATTTTTTGGTAATTTTAAAACAAAAATAACATTTGATACATTGTGTAATTATCATCATTGGGTAAACTTTGACTTTATCCTTGTTGATGTGTCCAGATAACTTGATAAAATAAAGTTAAAAAACATATAAAAATATTTCGATCAAATTTTTGTAAATTTTATATTCGAGATTGATCAAATATTTAGATCATTTTTTTATCATTTTTAATTTATAATTCTTATTAAAAATAATAAATTATTGCATTTCTACTTTTAAACAGTTGACATGAGTAAAAAAAAATAGTTTCATTTCCACTTTTAAGAAGATAATTGTTATCATACGGTAAGTATTACCATAATTACTACATAATTAATTATACCAAAGTCGTATATCATTTGATTACCAAACATATTTGTTTATCTTTATCGATTATCAACAAAATGTTAATACATTTTAGAAATATAAAAAATACAATTATATATGATTCTATAAGATACTTTAAATTTCTTAATGAATTAAAATTGGAAATCATTTTTCCATATTTTGAAGATTTTGATTTCGAAAATTCTTTGTAGTACATAATCTGTTACATAAAAACATTCAATTTCAATACTCATATTAATTTTTACAAATATTGAAAAATATAGATTAACTATGCAAAGATTTATCATTTTAAAGGATTATATCACTTGGTGCATTATATTCATAAAGATTTATAAGATTTTAAATTTATTGTATTTTATGTTAATTATAAAAATAATATACTTAAATCAAGATTAGTCATATATATGTTAAATATATACATATTTGGAATAGATATCTAAACAACATAATGTTAAAATATAAATCAAGTTATATACAAATATCTATCTAATCATGATGACCATTAGATTGTAAAAAGAAATGTACAAAAAATATTCATATCTAATAAATTAATAGAGAAATAATAAATTACTTAATTTAAATTTAATTAGTTGTGTTATGGTGATAACTGATACAATATTTTTTGGCATAACATAAAATATACTACATCTGTACGATGCACAGGATTAATTTTTTTTAAATGTAATTATAATAAATATTAAATATATATATACATATATCATGTATATTTAAAATATGTGAATTAAAAGTGACAATACATAAATGATAAATTTAACAATAAGTCAACTCTAGATTTTTTAATTGCATGGTAAGTGTTGGAAATATTCACTTCACTTTTATATTAATATTTATACATATGAAAAACATATATATCAAATAAAGGAGATAAACAAAACAATATTATTTCTCTATAATCTGAAATGCATGTATAATTAATTACCTTTTCTTGTTTTAGCTCGACACATTTGCAAACAAAAATAATGTAAATAGACAATCCATTGTTTAATAAAAGGTAAATTTTATCTACGAAGTCATCCCATAAAGTGCACATAATTTGACATTTCCTAAAGATAATAACAGAAAAAAAAATCAAATATTAATAAGAATCAAAATACTTTACATATAATAATTCTGAATAACACCAAATATAAATAAAGAAGATACTATGTAGATTTTCATGAATAATCTTTATTAGTCTCTTAGGACGATCTATCAATCTCTTGATTTGAGGTGGTTAAATAGCAACCAATTTATTAATTATATCTTAAATATGCAAATAAATATTTTATTAGCAAGAAAATTCGAACATCATTTCTTTATAAATATTAGATGGTTGCAATAATAATATAGATTTGATATAGAATTTACTAAAAATATGTTGTAACATCATTGTCATTGCATTAGATCGTTGTTGATTTATGAGCTGAAAATACGTCTTTATTATATCTTTATTTTATTGTAATAATAAAAAAAATTAGTCAAAACACTTATTTATTTTATAATCAAACAATTTTATTTTCTTTGATTTACAATTAAATCTTTATCTCAAATGACGCAATATAATCAATGTAATCTAATGATAGAATGAATATATATATCAAAAAATACTATAACTCATAATAGATAGATAACGTCAAGTCTTTATTTACGGAAAATTAATTCCCAAATCTCAAATTAAAATTAATATTTTGATGAATACCAATTACAACAATTACCACAATCATTTATGAATAATCAATGCCTTACTGAAATCAATTATATTATTCCATTTAGATCATATCACCACTTTTAAAGGAAAACTGTTTTCATAATTTATTACATATAGATGGATGAATGGATTTTTTTTATCACATAATTTCACAATTTTTTATTTTTCATTCATTATTTCCATATTTAGGATGGGGCATTTGGATGGGAAATATATAAAAGATAAAAAATTATAAACAATAAATTAATATCTCTATCATCCATATATTATCAATGAACCTTTTTTTTTTTTTCAAACTTCATTAAATATATATAGGATGACAGATTTATTTTTTTATTTTATTATCAATTTGTTGAGTAAGTTCTTAAATTTTAAAAATATATGCCTTGTCAGATGATTAGTATTTGATAGATAGTTTTCTATTGTAATTGAATATTAGATATGTAACTGATATATTGTAATTGATATATATCTTTAAAATTCAATATAATTTGGTTTAATATATTACAGGTTTTCGACTTACATATATAATGTGAATATGAAATATTTATAGAAATTATTACAAATCAAGTACATTATTACAGAAAAAGAAATAATCTTTATATAAAAAAATCACAACAGGAAAACCAATCAATTACATTGTCTTATATGTAGAATGAATAATTCAACTCATTACATAATCTTGTTATCTCTAAAAATAATAAATTATATGACAAAAGGCTCAAAAAAACAAAAATAAATTATAGTATTCATTTCTAGAAATTTCTATCAAAAAAAAAAAATCCATCTTATAATGTATAAACTTTTAATCTTCAAAATCTTTACTACTTCTCCAGAATTAGAAGTTGTAAATCCGATTTCTTCACTGAATTTCTTCATAAAGTAAAAAATATATATATTACATTGCAATAAGAATAATCCATATGCATCCACAATAAAATAAAATACTCTAAATAATTCATCTCCAAAATATGAATAACAATATGAACTTACATTGTTCAAAAGTGAATGATAAAGTCACACAATCGGTTTCTTCACCGAATCCCTGCACAAAGTAAAAAAAAAAAAATTATATTGCAATAAGAATAATCCATATACAATATCAATGAAATAAAACATACTCTAAATAATTTGTCTCCAAAATATGAATAACATTAGGAACTTTAATTATTCAAAAGCGAACAATAAAGTTAAACAATTATTAATCATCCATCCAAACTATAAAGTATCTCAAATAAAATTCACAACCAAATTTAAAAAAAAAAAACACACACACACACACAATCCATGGTAACAGAATGTTTGGAATGCAGAGAATTTGAGAAATTGTGAAGAGAGCGTGTGAGTCAATTCCAAGTTTGTTCTTTCATATTTATAATTTGTTTATTAGATATGAAATTAGTGCATTATGTATGACATAAATGTAGTTGTTTCCTAATTTATAGATTTTGTTTCCAACTATATTGGCTGCAAATAATGATCATTTTCTACTTCATATTATATGAAATGAAATCACATATAAAACATGAATGGGTTTAATATTTATAAAGCATGTAAACAGACTATTATACATTTAATATTGTTTATTTTATTGTTTTTTAATTTCTAATATATATTAAGATTATACCAAAATCTCATTTTGTTTTCTCATATTGTGATATTCAATTTTAATGTTGCTGTGTATTTTGTAGATCATTATTCATATTGCCAAACCTATTATTGTGTTATTACCATACCTTATTCAATGGATGAAAATTATGCATATTTCAACAACATCAACATCTATTATCTATTATAATTTTAAAAAGACATTTCTAATTATGTAAGTTTCAAAATAAATCACTATTTTTTATATGAAATCAATATTAATTTAATACAAAATAAAATTTTCATCGAAGAGAAACAAAAATTGATTTTCCTAATAAATAATACATTGCTTGGTATATTGACGGAAACATTGACTTCCATATTATTTGGATAAATTTCAGTATATAAAGTTAAGCTTTTCAAAATTTATTCCTATTAAGCATATGAAATATTATGGTTCCAAAAAAAAAAAACCATATGAAATATTTACCATTTTGTAAATTTTGGTTTGAGATTTAAATTTCAAAATAATTTTCTATGGTGTAAAACGTTTTCCAAAAATTATGGGTCAACAACAATCATAATTTAAGGTAATTAACATAAATGTTCAATTATAAATATCATATTTATCACTTCATTTTATAATTTGATAATTTCTTTATTTATTCCATATTTAGGATGTGGTTTTTGGGTGAGAAATTCATTGTTTTTCTATTTTAAGTCTTTCAATAGTTGACTTAGTATATTATAATTTAGATTAAATCCATTAAGATTAAATAATTATTATTTTATTTTTAATTCATTTCATTAGCTACGCACAATATTTTAATTATTATTATTCTTCAAATTAATATTGTGGAATGTATTATTTCATTAGTCTAATTAAATTATTTTTTGAATTTCAAGTATATTACATTATTGAAGTTGTCATTTAATTATCTATGTATATTAAAAAATTAAATTTTTAATTTTACTTCATATATTATGATTTACATACCATATATATTTTTTTACTTCATATATTACGATTTACACATACCATGTATATATTTTACTTCATCTATTATAGTAAGGTTTATATACCATATATATTTATATACAAAATCAATATTTTTGGAAATTTACAATAAATTCAACTAATATCATATAAAATAAACTAATTAATAATTAATGATATTTCTAATATTAGAAAGTGAAAATGGGCGGGAATTTTTTTGGCATTTCTATTTGTAGGGGGTAATTGTTATTATATATATATATAGATATAGATTTTTATATTTATTAATTTATGAAAAAAAATTCAGAACTAACACCTACTACGAAAAGGATTGAGTTTTTTTTTTTTTTAAATACCACTCCACAAAACAAAGGTTGGTTTTTTCAATCATATTAAAAAGGGAAAACCTTTTTCTTAATTTTCTCTCTCTTACTAAAAAGCTTTTCTTAATTTTTCTCTCTCTTGCTAAAGACAAGTCTACCCCACACTAAGTGGTTGAGTGACTGACTCAAGCTCACCCCACCCTTACCCATCCCCTACCCCACTCTCTTCATTTTTGATATCTATTTCCAGCTCATTCTCAATCTAAAAGCTGCACAAACTTGAGCTGAGAATTGTTTCTTGGTGCATTTATGCTCTTGGATCTTCGATTTTCCATTAATGGTGTGAACTCTTGACTAAAATGCGCTTGCCAATGCTGCTTCTATCCACAAATGACCTCTCTGTTTCTGCTCCATTCATTTACTTCACTCTGAAGATCCAAAGAAGCAGCAGCTCTACTGTTGACTCTCAACTTCATCATTCTCCATAATCCCCCCACCAAAATCTGGAATTTTCACTTAAGAGTCAACACATTTTCTGGGCTCGGAGGGATGCTTCAAGGTAATCTTGCAAACCCTTCTCTCTAATTGTGTTTCTTGTGGTATGAAAAACTGTGTAATTCTTGGTGTGGAAGCTTTTATGGCAGATCTGAGCCAGTGGAGATTTGTACTTGCTGTGGAGTTTGTAATGTTGGTGTTTTTATTTACTGCATTTGATGCAATTGAAGTCTGTTTGTAATTGTGTGCCTATTAAGTTCAGTAATGTAAGCTTAGAAATATTGTTTATGACTGTAAAGATTATTCAGATTTGGGTTGTTTCACAACCAATTAAAACCACATTTTTATATCTGGG
The DNA here is from genome assembly GCA_954870855.1 of Scutellaria minor. Lineage (NCBI taxonomy): Eukaryota > Viridiplantae > Streptophyta > Magnoliopsida > Lamiales > Lamiaceae > Scutellaria > Scutellaria minor. The sequence goes on along the minus strand of OX940725.1, from coordinate 11,536,332 downwards.
ATTTTTTTTTAAGGAAAGTTATCTAGGACTCCCTCTGCTTGGTGGATGGAGAAATTCATGGAAATTTGACCCCAAAGATCTCAATTTACTGTAGGAATTCTTTTATGTGTTTCTGTTTTCGGAATTCAAGAATGATAATTAAGTATTATGTGACTGTTCTTAAATGTGGGAGTTGAATTTGTTGCCTGATTTTTCGGTTTAAATAGAGAAACTACTCTTCATCTAAAAATGGTTAATGATTGAGTCTCCTTTTGTTTGCAGTCTACCAGCATCTCTTAATCCACTTTCTTGTAAGATAAGCTTGTTTGATTACTCTAGTAAGCTAGAATATTAATGGAAAAGGAGACATGCCTTTGCCTTTTCCTCTCCACGCCTTTCTTTTAGTTTTGTTTCCTTTTCATCTGTTAAAGAACTTCTTTTAGTAGGGATCCCAACAATGTGGCTTTGCTTTTGGTGCGTGGAGCATTGTTAAGACCTCATTAACTTCTACTAGAGCTTTTTTGTCTCCAATATATTCAACTTCCCAAAGAAAGCCCCTTCTTTTTATCACCTGATGTAAAGATTAATTGTCTTTTCTTGAAAGTGCTTTATCGTATGAGGTATGTATTGGCTGTCTTTGTGAAAGAGAATTCATAATCATTGTGGTAATGAAGTAATATAGTGCAATACAATTCACATTTTGCTGGAAACTTTTTCTGCTCAAAATCTGATTGGATTTAGTTTCAAGTTTTTTTTACCTGTGCATGTAAAGTTCTTCAACTCCAATTGATTAGGTACAAGCAAACTTTTGTACGTGTAGTCTATTTTCTTCACTTTGTATTTGTCTGTTATTATCCACATAAATCTATGTTTTGTTTCTTCTACTTTTCTGAATACTAAGAACTCATAAACTAATTATGCACTCTTCCTCAGGAAAACGGCTATCCCTGCCATTGAATGCCTCAGTGGATTATCTCATGAAACACTTTTCTTCTCATGTAATGCTATATTCCCTCTTTCTTTTTGTGGGTCTTCTTCCACTGGCTTGTGGTGACTTGAGCTCAGATAGACAAGCCCTGCTCGCATTTTCTACTGCCGTACCTCATGGCAGAAAGCTCAATTGGAATCCTGCTTCTCCTATCTGCAAATTGTGGATAGGGATCAACTGTAGTGCAGATGGCACAAGTGTGATTGGTCTTCGCCTTCCTGGGGTTGGACTTACTGGTCCGATTCCCATAAACACTATCGGAAAGATGGAATCCTTGAGGGTTCTCAGCCTTCGAGCCAATCGCCTCAGTGGTAATCTGCCTTCCGATATCCTTTCACTCCCTTCACTTCACTACCTCTTCCTCCAAAATAATAACTTTTCTGGTGATATTCCGGCCTCACTTTCCCCTCAACTTAGTGTTTTGGATCTCTCGTTTAATTCATTGACTGGGAGCATTCCACTAACTTTTCGTAATTTGACTCAACTTACGGCGTTGAGCCTTCAAAACAATTCACTCTCCGGACCTATTCCTGATCTGGGCCTACCTCATCTCAGACGCTTCAACCTTAGCTACAACCATCTTAATGGAAGTATCCCTTCTTCTCTACTGAAGTTTCCGAATTCTTCATTCATTGGGAACTCTTTATGTGGGCCACCTCTTAGTCCTTGTTCCCTCGTCCCTCCACCTTCTCCTTCCCCCAGTCCATTGTTTCCGCCTTCAGAAGTCCCTCAAAGACAAACCTCCTCAAAGAAACTTTCATTGGGAGCTATAATTGCTATTGCAGTGGGAGGAGCTGTACTGCTGCTTCTCATAGCTCTTGTTCTATTTTTGTGCTGCTTTAAGAGAAAGCAGAACGACGATGGTGCCACCCCGAAAGTTAAGTCTTCCGGTGTAGGAAGGACCGAGAAACCAAGCGAAGAGTTTGGCAGCGGGGTGCAAGAACCCGAGAAGAACAAATTGGTTTTCTTTGAAGGGTGTTCTTACAACTTTGATCTCGAGGATCTATTGAGGGCTTCAGCTGAAGTACTGGGAAAAGGCAGTTTCGGAACTGCATACAAGGCAGTCTTGGAGGAGTCGACAACAGTTGTCGTGAAAAGGTTGAAAGAGGTAATCGTGGGAAAGAAAGACTTCGAACAGCAAATGGAGATAGTTGGCAGAGTCGGACAACATCCAAATATCGTGCCTTTACGCGCCTATTATTACTCCAAGGATGAAAAGCTCCTTGTCTATGATTACTATCCAAATGGCAGCTTGGCAAGCCTTTTGCATGGTATTGTCTCACCCTCTCTCCAATTTCCTATCTAAAATATTTCTTGATCTCTATAAATGCATCTCTTTAAGCCTCGAAGATGACACGTTACATCGATGTTTTATGCGATTTCAACCAAACAGGTAACAAGACAGGTGGAAGAAGCCCATTGGACTGGGATTCAAGGCTCAAAATATCACTAGGAGCAGCAAGAGGGATTGCTCATGCACAGGCAGTAGGTGGTGCAAAATTCACTCATGGAAACATCAAGTCCTCCAATGTCCTCCTCAACCAAGATCACGATGGCTGTGTCTCCGATTTCGGCTTAGCCCCTCTGATGAACTATCCTGCCACGGCATCTCGGCAAGCAGGATATCGGGCCCCGGAGGTGATCGAGACGAGAAAACACACTCACAAATCGGATGTGTATAGCTTTGGAGTCATCCTACTGGAGATGCTGACTGGGAAACAGCCAATTCAATCTCCGAGCCGGGATGACATCGTCGATCTTCCCAGGTGGGTCCAGTCGGTCGTCCGGGAAGAATGGACGGCTGAGGTGTTCGACGTGGAGCTAATGAGATTCCAAAACATTGAAGAAGAGATGGTTCAGATGCTGCAAATTGCAATGGCATGTGTTGGAAAGGTGCCGGAGATGCGTCCGAGCATGGATGAAGTAGTTAGAATGATCGAAGAGGTACGGCAATCCGACTCAGAGAACCGGCCATCATCCGATGAGAATAAATCCAAGGATTCAAATGTGCAAACCCCTTGATGTTGCTAAAGCCATTACAGGTTCTTGTGTATCTTGTTCGACTTCAGACAAACCTCATCTGATTCAACAACCCTATTTGATTTTTACATGCCTTAATGGTGCTTGTGTGAATGTTTCAATCAGTAAATTTCCTAGCTAGGAATCTAGTTTTCTTACAACTCTTCAAGTGTTGTTGTTTCTTTGTACACCATTCCATTATTTGTTATCAATGTTGGGGTTCCTATTAAAGTGTTTGAAAACTATTTTGGTTCATTAAATACTGAATTTCTAACAAAAAAAAAAAAAATATATATATATATATATATATATATATTTAATGTTAATTGTTGGAAAAATTACAATCTTTAATTGGATTCTCATTTTAACCAAACATTTCACCATTGATCAAAATAATATAATCTTAAATATTTAGTATGTTTTTATTTTAATTTTTTTTGACTAAGTCCGTTTTGGAAGTTGTATATTTTTTTGAGTTTATTACTTTTTTCGCCCATTATGTAAGACCTCTGGTAGTTTTACCCTTTTTTATTTCAGGCTTGCAATTTAGGACTTTCTGTTTTGAAATTTAGCAATTACTGCCCAATTTCAGCCCGAATTGTTTATTTGGGCTGAAATTGCACGTTTTTTGCATGTGACACCCTAAATCGGGCTGAAATTGCTGAGGTGGCAGATCCTTTAGTGACTTGGATTTTCAAATTTTTTTTTTTAATACCATGTGTTTTTTTTAGTGAGCCCCACCTGGACACATCATTCAAATTTTAAAAAAAACGGTAATATGGAAATCCTGTCCCCAATTCCTGAATCCCTAAATGGCGACACCCCACCCCTGATTCCTTAGAACCCTAATTTCCCAAATTTGAAGAACATCCCTCGCCCACTCTGATTTGCCAAATCTCCCGAATAATATCACTTGACCAATTCCAATAAAATCTCCTGAACAATTCCAACAAAATCTGCCAAACAAAATCAAACATAATTTCCCCAAATCACTTGCTGTCGGGCAGCAGATCGGTGGCGCTGGATGTTGCAGAGGCAGTGGTAGCGGCAACGTCGGGGCAGTTTTGTAGGAGAGTGGTGAAGAAGGGTGGCTGTATTAGAGAGAAAAAGAAGATGGCAACGGTGATGTGGTTGTGACGGAGCAGCTGTCCGGCGATGGTGAGGAGAAATGATGGATGAATCGCAGGAGAAGATGGGTGATTGAGCAGTAGCAGTCTGCCGGAGATGGAGATCGAGCAGCAGCAATCCGCCGGAGATGGTGATGGAGACTTCGGCGGCGAGTACAGTGTATGAGGGCTGGAGATTGCGTGGGAAATCGAAAAGGGAAAAGATGGAGCGATGCCGGCAGCGTTCGTCGGAGTTGAGTCTCTCGCCGGAAGAGGTGATGCAGCAAGGTACGATGATGGAGAAGGATGAAAGTGGCAGTGGACTTGAACTGGAAAAGCGACGGTGGTCTACAATGGAAGAGGAAGATGAACAGTTAGGGCTCACAGATTTATTTTTTTTTTAAATTTGGATGATGTGTCAAGGTGGGCCCCACTATATAATACACATGGTATTAAAAAAATAATTCTGAAAATCCACGTCACTAAAGGATCTGCCACCTCAGCAATTTCAGCCCGATTTAGGGTGTCACATGCAAAAAACGTGCAATTTCAGTCCAAATAAGCAATTTGGGCTGAAATTGGGCAGTAATTGCTAAATTTCAAAACATAAAGTCCTAAATTGCAAGCCCGAAATAAAAAAAGGGCAAAACTGTCAGAGGCCTTACATAATGGGCGAAAAAAGTAATAAATTCTATTTTTTTTTAATAAACTTGAGGGAAGTGGATGAGAGGGACTTATGATAAAAAAAATTAGAGAACTTGTGTGAAAAATTGTATATTGATAGATAGTGATTTTTTTTCACTATCTCAGTGGAGAAACATACTACATCTATAAGATTGTATTATTTTGATTAATGGTGAAAATTTTAGTTAAAATGTTAATCCGAGTAAAGATAAAGATTTTTCCGACAATTAACCCATATATTTAAAGAAGCACAATGGTTTAAATAGTTTTTTACAAACTTAACAAGAAAAACATTTTTTACACATGCAGGATAATATTTTCTGAAAAAAAAAAAACTTATTCAGAGAACTTATTCTAGAATATAATTATTAAAACTTAGGAACAAAATAATTGACATAACTGTGTGTATATATATATATATATATATATATATATATATAACAAAAGAAGAAGATTACCTGCCAGGTTGCCACTGATTAGATGTATGCAGCATATTTTTATTTTTATTTTTGTATTTTCATTAATATTTTTTGTAATAGAATAATATGACCCAGAGTTGATGTCATTTGCTAACATTTGCATGCATTGACTAGATAAAATTATAATAGATTCATGTCACATAGTTTTTTTTTTTATTCTAAATAAAATTATAATATCTTTTATTATATGTATTTTAAAATATTAGGTTATACATTAATTTTTTTTTAATATTTCATTTATATAATTTAAAATTAAATTATTGATATAACAATATTTGTTATATTGATAATCTATGTCATTTAAAACTAATGCTATTTTTCTCTTAAGTTCATAATTTTATTTCATAGAATAAATTTTAACATACTTGTTATACTTTAAAAACAAAATCGTCCTTTATTAAATATATATATATAAATCAATTTGCATGAAAAGAGAAACCATGAAAATGGAGGAAATATTTTCCACCCTGGTTTTACGGGTAACCCCTGAGGGCAACGAAAAAATTGCGGTTGTCCTCAATTCAACACAAAATCATATCACCTGCAAAACTCACTATTTTCCAATGTAGATTGTCATTCCACTGCGTGTTGTGTTGTGTTGTCGTTCTTCTCTGCAATGGCGGGCTCAACTCCTAGAGCCAATCAGCTCCCGTTGCAGAAGAGCCTGAGCCGCCGCGTTTCTTTCCACGAAGCCAGCCTCCGCCGCCGCCACGACAGCGACACGGAATCACAATCCGACGGTGGCTGCCAGCGCCGCCACCTCTTCAGCGCCATTTGCGACAGCTGCTGCTTCTGGATCTCCTTATTTCTAGGTTTTCTCCTCTTCGTACTCATCCTCTTCGGCAGCATCTATTTCGCCTTCCTCAAGTCGAACCTTCCCGAAGTCCGCGTCCAGAAACTCGATGTCTACTGGATCGATGTCGTTTCGACGAGCCAGGGCACATTGTTGACGGCGGAGTTGGGCGTGTTCCTCAACACGACCAACGAGAGCAGAAAGACGGAGTTGATTTACAGCGAGATGAGCGCTAAATTTAGGTCATCGGGAATCGATTTTGGGAAATTCCAATTGGAGGATCTGAATCAGCCTCCGAACAATTCGACGCTGCTGAAAGTGGCGGCGGCGGTTCGGAATCTGACGGTGGAAGACGCGGCGGCGAACGAGCTGCACGACAACGCGAAGATACACATGATGGTGATCGATGTGGAGGTGAGGGGGAGAATCGATCTGTTTGATGAAGGCAAAAGGATCAATGGCTTCCCATTCAAGATTGATTGCTCTGCAATCGATCAATCCGAAATTGACAATGGCCATGCACCTAAATGCGATACTTATTTGACTCCTTTGCAGTAAGTCTTCATTTCACGCTTCTTCTGAAATTCCTCCATGTTTTCTTATATCATTTTATTTGGTGCAGTTGAACGAACAAGTAGCAATGAAAATACACGTGGGGGTACAATCGTCATTTCAAGTTTTGGAACAATAGAGTTGGTCTTCTTAGCAATATTTAGACGTTGATTGACTTGTCACCACGCTCTCTCTGTCTCTTTATGTGATTTATTGATTTTTCTGTTCTACTGGTTAATTTTCTAATTTTATTTAAAATTAAAACATTTTAACTAGTATAAAGTATTTAGGGAATTAACTTTTGTTCATTGACAAAGTTGAAAGTCAAATGTATTAGTTTGACCAACAGTGAGTACAAGTTGATAATTTATTCAGTTTTATTGTTCCCTACAAGCTTGATTGTGATAATAAAAAAAAAATTCAAATTTATAATATTTTATTATGGTGGTAATTGTTTAAAGAATTATCAATTTAGTTATATAATTTGATATAATTTTAATCAATTTATCAAAATTGTCAAAATCAGCTTACATGCATTGACGTGAAATTAAGCTATATCATATATATATATATATATTCAGTTATTACTCTTTGAGTTGGTATGGGGCAGCGAGTTAAATAATTGTTCTACAATTATTAGGAGCCTTGATTAATAATTGTAATATTAATAGTGTGAATCACTTTATCGTTTATATATAATTGTAATATTAATAGTGTGAATCACTTTATCGTTTATAACCTTAATATATATATAAACGATAAAGTGATTCACACTATTAATATTACAATTATTAATCAAGGCTCCTAATAATTGTAGAACAATTATTTAACTCGCTGCCCCATACCAACTCAAAGAGTAATAACTGAAATAAATATTATAAAATGTATTTCTCCTTTGTAGTATATCAACAATTAACTGATACTATTTTACATCATTCAATTAATTATTAATTCCCTTACTGTACATTTCTCTAAAGTATCAATTTTATTGTAACCGTCACTCACTTTATACATCCAAATTTCGGGACATAAATAAGTCGAAAAATTGATTAAATAATCAGTTATTTATTCGATTTATTGGATGTTATAATTATGAGTATATAGTTCCGATTCAAATTCCTAATTTAATAGATTAAATAAAAGTTTTTACATTTCTAATAACTTATGACATATGCTTAGATCATTCACCTTGAACAAAATCTTAAGTTCGAGTCTCCCACCCAAAATTGTAACTCAAAAAAAAAAGTATGTATTAGAAATTATACAAAAACTCCTGTGCACCGGGTGCACGGATCTTAGATCCGTACAATCCGGGTCAATCCGACCCGAAACGGTCATCCACTCGCCGTAACAGTCATTCACGTGCCAGCACGCGCCGGGAAGGAGGCGCAACACACTTAGTTTATTTTCTGCATTTTTCTGGAAAATATGTATACCTTTTAGTTATAACTTTCACACCTTTATGTTATGACTTTCATACCTATATGTACAAACATCCGTACCTTTATGTCTGTAACTTAGAAAAAAAATGAAGATTTTCAACACAATTTGTATTGTATATCTTTATGTGATATCAATGTAACCTTTATGTTATATTATATCACCTTTATGTACAAATATTCTGACCTTTATGTAATATATAAAAGTGCATAAATGTCAAAATATTTGTACATAAAGGTGACATGATATAACATAAAGGTCGTATTGATATCACATAAAGGTATACAATTCAAATTATGTTGAAAATCTTCATTTTTTTCTAAGTTACAGTACATAAAGGTCATGATAGTTGTACATAAAAGTCACACATTTATAACATAAATGTCACACATTTACAACATAAAGGTCATAACCTAAAGTAAAAAAAAAAAAAAAAAATTAAAAACACGCGGATCCGGATCAAAAACTGGTCAACCCGGATTGCATGTACACTAAGTGCACACAAGACCAACTCTAGAAATTAAATGGATATTACATATTTATGGTAATTGATATTCATATTATATTCATATATTAATATATATCAATGCTAACTAGGTTAAGATTTGAAATCTTAATTATGATAGACAATTTGAAGGAAAAAAGTGGCACTTCTTGATTCATATATAGTCTTAATTATTGTTTTTTTCTTTTTTGGTTCAAATTTATATATTTATAAATTGATTTTTGAAATTCATTATTTCCATTAGTTTTCAAATTGATCGAGGATATGAATTCGGAACCCAATTAATTTATAAGATCATTAGCTAGCCTTCTTTCTTCTATCATTGAGATTCAGCCAAATGATAGATTATATGATTGATTCGTGAATTATGTATTAATCATGCATACTCATTTTTCCATATATTTCCAACCGCCATAGAATTTATAGAATAAACATTAACTTAGTATGTTTCTTCAAAAAATAAAAAAAATAATAAAATAAAATTAAGTTAGTATGTTAGAATTTGTTAAAATTGTTATAAATTTATAGTTTTCAATTTAGTGTATATTTATGTTATGTAAATTGCGCACTTTTTAATAATTCGATGCTCACATTTAACCTTTATCATTCTAGGTTTCGAATTTCTAATATAAAATATTGATTTGAGTTTTCCTTACAATTGAAATGAGAAAATTATACATGTGGTCATTTCTCTTTTTAATTTCTAATAAAATTGGCATCCATTCTTCGATTTTTATGATTTTAATTTCAAATTTGAACAACAATTTATTTTACAAAGCATAAACGTATATGATCAAAAGTATAACATATAAGTTTTAGTTGCTGAAAACCTTCGATATTCTCTCTTTTAGAACTCGACGATTTCAAATTTTATACGAAACTTGTGAATTCTAAAATGAAATTTATTTTTGAATTATTATATAATTTAGTGAATTTGAAATGTAGAAGATTTCTGGTTCTATCCATAGCCGTTGAACAGAGCAACGTATAAAGCTGTAGAAATGGCGTTGATTGCACGCCAAATTCTTTAATTGCGACTCTCCACATGGAATTTTCTAGAACACTATATGGACCCCCCACTGCAATTACTTCAAGAATCTGACCTATTATATATAAACTACTCTTTTATTCTCAATCCTTTCTTCCATTCTTGATTATTGCCTCAACTATTCTGCTCGTTTTGTTTCACCCCAAGTTTCCATTTTAGTTTTCTTTTCTGAAGCAGGTATCTCTTCTCCTCTTGGGTTTAACTTTGATGTGCAAGACATGTTTTCGCTGATTTTTTGTTTCTGTTAATTTTCGGTTTTGTGGAGTTGGGTTTGGGATATTTGGAATTATGCGTTAATTATTGATGTTATTGGGTTGAATTTTGGTGTGAGTTTATGAATATCTTTGTTTGTTGGTAGGTTTAGGGTTCTATTGTGAAGGTGAAAAGGGGTTTTAATGGCGTCGAAGAGGATACTGAAGGAGCTCAAGGATTTGCAGAAGGACCCTCCAACGTCCTGCAGTGCTGGTATGCTTGCTTATATTTGGATTTAGCTATCATTCTGTAGATTTTGTTCAAGTCAAAGTTTGTTGATTTTTCTGGACCATAGTTGGTTGTATTTGTTTGTAAAATATTTTTGTTGCATGATTGTTGCGAGGTTGCTTTCTGAGCTTCAAACAAATTGTTGTCATGTGGTGATAGTGATTTTGATAGATATGTTTTGTTGCAGTTCTTGCTTTAGGTGATTTGTGAGTTTAAAATGTGTTGAGGTTGCTTTTGTGCCTTATGTGAGTATTAGTTGTGAATTATGATTTGTGAATACCAATTGCTAATGAGGATTAAGTATACTAACTTCCAATTTAGATGGCTTGACTGCAATTTTGCTGTCAAGGTTTGGTTGTGAATTGTAACTTTTGTTTCCGACATTGGATGTTGCAAGAATTGATGATGATGTCTGGATGTGTTTCCTATGTCTTTCTTCTGTGTTACTATAAACTAGCTAGATTAAGAGATTTGAATCTTGAATTTGAATACCTCTTTAGTTGGTCTTATCTGGTATTTGTACTTGGGATGCTTACTTATTGCTTCTGAGATTGAAATTTTTTGTGTCAAAATTCCTATTACTATCTTGTATATATTATCCTCGTTAGATCCTTAAATCTACAAATTAAAAGTTCTTTGTGCTTTATTTGACATCTATCGTCTATTGAAACGTAGGGCCTGTCGCCGAAGATATGTTTCATTGGCAAGCCACGATAATGGGGCCCGCTGATAGTCCATACACCGGTGGTGTATTTTTAGTTTCGATTCATTTCCCTCCTGATTATCCTTTTAAACCACCAAAGGTACGATTCAAAAATATTTATCGTGTTAGCTTCTGATAGATAGGTATTTATCGTGTTAAGTACAGGTTGCTTTCAGGACAAAGGTATTCCACCCTAACATCAATAGCAATGGAAGCATTTGTCTTGATATTCTGAAGGAGCAGTGGAGCCCAGCCTTGACTATTTCCAAGGTATTAACCACTTCTGCTCTCTTCTTTTTTAAATTAAACTTTTTAAGATATTTATAAACATGACATTTAAAACTGGGTAGGTCCATATGAGTATATGACAATGGTGCAAAATCCTGACAATCTAACATTCTTCTTCTTGGTTGATCCCATAATAGGTCCTGCTGTCCATCTGCTCTTTGTTGACGGACCCAAATCCAGATGACCCACTGGTGCCCGAAATCGCTCATATGTACAAGGCCGACAGATCCAAATACGAGTCTACAGCTCGAAGCTGGACACAGAAGTATGCCATGGGATGATACTGGACAAGTTGCCCAAAAAACTTTGCAACTCCCATGTTTTTCATTTATGTCCATTTGGATAAATAAGTATTGCTGTGGTACTTTATTAACTTTTGGATTAAACCTGGGAATGTACTCGATCTCTCAGTTTGTGAATATACTCTTCGAAGATTGTTAGCAAGAATTTATCGTGTTAAGCCATATGTGTGACATTCTAACACAATCCATTATCATTGTATTCAAAATTTGATTACAGGAAACTGAAAGAACACTGGTTCATGGCCAGGTAAGTTGGACGCTTATTGATAACTTTATCATAGGCATCTATTCGACATTTCTTGTACTATTTAGAAGAATGCGATAAACAGCAATGCTATTGTGATAATCGGAGTTGAGCTTAATCTGAAACCGTGAGAACTGTATTTACTGACACCTGTAAAACCTGTAAGAAAATGGGTAATGTTAGATTGGATGTTTGAGTTTCTGCCAAGTGTAGCATCTACAAAACGTGTTGTTTTAGATGTACCTAGAGTTGGATTGCAGCCGTTGTTGATGGTATCGTTGAGATCTTTGACAGTAGCATGGTTGGCGAACCTGTAGTCCTTCTTGACTTCGTCAAGGCAGGTGAGCAATAGCCTTGTGTGATCTGCGCAGCCGCCTGGCTCGCAGAACTTTTGGCCTTGGTCATGGGTTACGTTCAGCCAACCCGAGTCGGTTAGTGTATAGTTAAAGTTGTCCTGGCATGAAGTTGATGTCTGAAAGAGGTTTATTGCGTTAGTTCATGCTGTGTATGGAAGGATTTGAATCTAGATAACTTGTGTGTTCTGAATCTTCTGATCAGAATGAACCACTTTAAAAAATTTATCATAAAATGATTATTATGTAAATTAGGTTTTTTTTTAGTTAAAAAAATCAATTCAGAAATATAGAATAGTTATTGTGCTTAATGCATAATTATTGTGTAAATCCAAGATAATCACACTTGATGTATGACAAATTGAAAAAAAAAAAAAAGAAGACGAGAGAGAAGACATTACATTTAGCAGGCAGTATTGAGCACTTCTCCATTCTTGGAGTGGACTTAAATTCTGATTGGCTGTGGGGTATGTTGTGTCTGCACCCAAATAATATTGCAATTTAAATCTAGTTAGTAGGCCAGGCATTTGCAATAAATATGTTGAATTCCATAAAATTCAAATATTATGTAAAAAGGAAATTACTCTCTGCTTTGGCAGTAGGAAAGAGAATTGAAATGACAAAAAATAGGGAAAGGCTGCAGAGATTGTGGCATTGTCGTGCCATAATGAATGATTGTACCTTGCTTGTGGTACCATAATGTCATATTATGTGCATATATAGCAAGGGATGTGTGCAAAGGAAAACATCGTTGTCCAAAAATGGGATATGCTGAGAATACATAGATATATGTGACGGAGGTGAGACCTATGTCATCATTGTTTTGTTCCAAAAACAACATCATGAGATGCAACTAAAGGACAACTTGTACATTGTTATAAGTTACACCGAATGTCCATATTCTAATTTCTTCCTTCTATCTTTTTTAATTTTATATGTTCCAAGTATTTTTATTTTTCACACGAAAATAATATACTCCCAAATTCTCGTTTAAAAATGTTTTTTTTTTGCACATGTCACAGAAAACACGCCTAAACAAACCCTATATTTTGGCTGAATATTAATTATTTAAATCAAAGTTAAACCATCACCATTCATTATATATTTGATGATGCTTGTGTCCACCTTTGAGGTCTAGGGCATAAATAGATGGTTTCATAATACTGGCTTAACCAACGGTTGATGATGGTCGGTTGAGTCAACTCACTTGAGTTGAACATCAACTCGAGTAGGGAAAAGTGGATCCTTGCTGGGCCCTATGGGCTTTGTTATCTTAATCTACAGCCCATCAATATCCAACCCCAGCTTAATGATTTACTTCTTGGCTGTGGTCCAATATTCTACAGTCCATTATGTTAGTCCATATCCCAAGTTCAGTTGATAATCCATTAATGAGACACTGCTAAAATGAAAATCAGTATATATTTTTATTGATAGTAAGGTCTTGAATTCAGATTCCATGAGATTTATGATTATTAAAGTCCAACATGGTATATTCTTGTATTACTTTTTACATTTAATTAAGTATGGCCTTTTTATGTTCTTATTTAAATAGCTCAAATACATTTATAAATTGAAGGATAAATGAGAAAAGATTTGAACTCATGCTTACTCTTCAATATAAAGATTAAGCACAAACCCTCATAACAGGAATTGCAAAATAACATATTATTTGGTATATATGGGTCAAATTAACAAAGAACAGATTCAATTCTTACCTTAATATGGCATTCTATGTCAAAATTACTATACACCTCATCAATAATATTGTAACTTGCTATTTTTCAAAAGAAAAACTGAAATTTGAATTCAATATTAGTCGTTAGAAATATTAAATTTATCAAAATTATTGTTATTAAGTGTCATCACACAATATTAATATTTATCACCAAGTGCCGGTTTATTTCATCTACCATGAAATTGGTAGAATTTATTTTATTGAATCTCTCTTTTCAGTCAGTGTGAACAATTATATAAAAAAAAATTATGTTTACTCCGTTAAGCTAACGGAATTGTAACAGAAGATAAAATGAGAAAATTAAATAATTGTTATGATCCTACTTAAGTGGTGGAGTAATTTTTAAGATTATAAGGTTGTGTGTAGGAATTTTATGAAATGGTCTCACGAAATTATATTTGTGATATAGTTATATATGTATTTTAAGATTTGAATATGTAAACATTTTATAAAACCATGACCACATCTTTGCAGGTATGAATAAGTATGATCAATCGACTTCATTAAAATTCAATTTAATTAATAATCCAATAAATTAATTATAAAACAAAATTTTAACTTAGCAATAGTTTAAATAAGTTTAAGCAATAGTGTCTTTCATTCAACTCAATTTATTTAGACTTGAAGTTTCGATTCAAACCTCACCTATATCGACCTACTCTAATAGCAACATTTCATTGATAATTAACTTATAGTTGTAGCTAATGAATTTTTTCTTTAGTTAATAATTGAATATTGAAATTCAAGACGTCGTGATAAATAACTATATAGTTACTAAAACAAAAGTCAATAATCATTCAATAAGATGTGCCAGGTGGGTTACCCTCATTCAATTTAGACACTACATGTGGCGACCTTACGAAAAATTAATTAAATAAATCTCTTAAAAATTCGAAGGCTCCTAATTATTTCATAATATTAATTTACAATAAAAACCTTATATAGTCTAAGGGTGAAAGTAAATTCTGTGGCTAGTGAGTTATGTGTTTGGATAAATTTGAATGAGCCTTCGAATAATTAAAACTATAAAAAGAATGATATTGTAAAATGGAAATATAGTAATTAATAAGTATGCTACCATAAATTTACCTACTTGGGGGGAGAGAGAGAGAGATTTGTGATAAATGATATTTTTCCTGAAAAACAGACAGTTATTAAAAAAATAAAATAAAAATAGGCCAATATTCAAGAAAAATTGATGTACACTAGTTTTAAGTTTAACAAAATGTAGAAAAAACTTTATGGAAAGTGCCATTAATTATGGGGCCAATCTACATGCCGGCCCTCCACACAACTAATTAAGAACACATTAAAACTGATAACTTTTAAATTTCAAATTATATCCATACATAATTTATACACATAATACACGCTATTACTAGACCTTAAATTAGTGCGTATATTTTATTAAACATTGAACCTCTAATCAATAAACATTAAACATTTAGTCAATCAACATTAATTATTGATAAACCGCTTTGGAAGTTGAAAACATCAATAGGGTTCGGATATATGATAAGATAAGTCAACCTAAACCTAAAGTTGGTCTAATCAAATTAGGAAGAGTAAGTCTCTTGTGAGACCGTCTTACGAAATTTTAATTGAGAAGATTAAGTCTCTTATGAGATCATCTCACGAAATTTTAATGCATTGTGTAAGACGGGTCAACCCACAACCAAATTACCCATCATTGATCCAAACCCTACAATTCACATATTATTTGTGGATAATGGGGTTCTGTCTTACGAAAACTATCCGTGAGACCGTCTCACATGAGTTTTTGTGAATTAGGAAAGAAGAAGAAGAAATTGTCACTACACATCGACTCTTCTTCTATATTAATTATTTGTTCGTCTTACATTTGAATGAAATATAACCACAAAGCTATAAAATATCATTTTTGAATAAAATTTAAACATGGAAGGACATGGTTGGGAGAGACAATTGTCACCCATGACAAAATATATAATTGCATAAACTTATAATCAAGTTACATATAAATCTAAAAAAAGTCAGAATTTTTAAAATAGTAATAATATTATTATTATTCATAAGTAATATATGTAAAGAAAACAATGCATTATAAGTACATAGAAATGGGGAAATGGAAAAGGGCAAATTAGAAGTAGTCAACAATGAAGAAGGTTATGATGTGGAAGTAAATGAAGCTGAACTAAGCAATTGACCCTCACAACACGGTGGCCGGTGGGATTTCAAGATTTATCCTCTCATTTAATTTCCAATCAATAACAATTAGTATGATTTATTCCATTGTAAGAAAATTCCATATTTTAGTTGCTAGACATGATCATTCCATACTAACAAATGACAAAAATATCCCAACAATGTATGTGTAAATCACGTATGCGTTGTATGTGTAAATCACGTATGCGTTTTTTGACTGGAATTTATTGTTGGAGGTTATAAAATTGAAAAAACGTATAATACAGGTTGTGATCGGAAAGAAGAAAAATTTAGATTTCAAAGTGAAAAAACAGATATAATACATATTGAAATTTGATATGAATCCTTTTATTCTAAAGAATCACAAAATTATTGAACATGTTTTCATATCAAATGTTAATGTTATTATCTCGCCTCAAAGTAGTCCTCATTTAGATGTTGTACTATTGAGTTAGACGATAATCAAACAAATGATAATTGACCATTTGCAAGTGTTGTTATCTTGTCTCAAACTCATCTACTTAGATATTACTAGTTCATATTTCAACGATCGATGCAATTGAAACCTGACATGAATCATCAAATGACACGTGTATACTTATCACATGTTTACTTTGTATTGGTAATTCAGCTTCAATCAATCAATTATGTTTTTTTGTTTTTTTAATGACTTGGAGGGAGTGGAATAGAGATAATAAAAATTTGCTTATTTATCCAAATTCAAATATTAATTATCAGATTCTGTATTTTTATTAAAATGTAATACTACTTAAATTACAAAACTCGTGATCAACAATCAATTTTGTAAATAGGTGCCTAACAACTATCAGAGGATAGCCTCTCCCTCACCCCAAAAAAAAAAAAAAGTCAAATAGCTAAATAAAGTTTGATTACTTTATTTATATTTATTCCGTTTTATATTAAGACATACAACCATATTTTCTTCTTACAAATTAATAAATAAATATTAAATATGGTTAGAACAGTAAGTTTTTTTTTTATTCATTCTTCGTATCTTATCTTTATACTAGATGACCAAAACAAAATACAATTGCCATTGGTACTACCCTAAAGAAAAATGAATTTGTTAGTGATAGAGTATGTTAAATTTAGTCAAATGAAAAATAATTAATACTTTCAATGAGAAAATATGAAACATATGAAAATGGGAATTAAGTTTATTATATTGGAATGGAGAGAGTAATATATAGACAAACATATACGATTGGATTGCACGAATACAAGTACAGTAAAAACTCTCTATAGTAATACTCTATATAAGAATAAACATCCTATAGTAATAAAAAGTTCAAGTCCCAACTTGGGACTAGTTATAAATAAGAATAAACTCCACATTGTCATAAGTCATACATTTTTCAAGTCCCGTCTTAAGGATTTATACCTCTATATAGGAATAAATGATTAATATATTATAAAAATATTTATTAATTATATTTTTGTTTATCAAAATCAATAACATTTTTAAGATGACTTAAAATATTTATCTATAGTCGATTGTGACATCGACTTAATTTTATAGATCGATACTTGATCCTTCAATTTGCGAGTGCTCAATAGCTCGCTTGCATGTGATTCCTCTTGTTGAAGCCAAAATGATTCCAACTTATCTAACATAACTAAAGCTTCATGACACGAAACTTGTGGTATTTCAGCACTATCATCTTTATACAATGTATATGTTATTTTTATATTTATATTATTTTTTATACGAAAAAATTATTTTTTTTTGTAAAACTCTATATAAGAATAACTCCGTATAGTAATATTTTTTCCCGGTCCCAACGATATGACTGTATGGAGTTTTTACTGTAACTAGAAAATACTCAATATTATTTAATAATAGAAAATTCAAATAACTTCAATTAAATCCGCCTAAGGAAAAAAAAACATCAGAGCCGAATAAATGAGTGTGTTAGGAGGCTCTTATGGCAATAATGATGCTACAAATCTATTGTGCGAGTTGTCAAATATCATCTTTCTAATTATTTTTCATAAAAAAGGTATTTGTAATTTTTTGTTTTAATAGAAAAATAAATTCAAGTGTTTTCCCATAACAACTTTATCATTTTTTGAAAAGGCAAATATGTTATTTATATTTTAAAAATTATTATATTTATATACATCCAACCCACGTAGGGTAAGGATGAATAAAAAAGATTAAAAAAAGTTTTGACTTATTACAATACTTTGCCATGTGAACAAAATTTCAGACATGGTGTGTTGTGTCTTGTTGTGTGCTATTCCAATCTCTTCCCACCGTCTCTCTCTCTCTCTCTCTCTCTCTCTCTCTCTCTCTCACATATAAGCACGCACAGAGACAGGTGCATCCACCTAAAGGTAAAAACTAAAAAACAAGGAACTTGGATATACATACACAAATTCTGTCTCTCTTGTCCGAACTTCATAATTTTGTTCTTTTCATAGCCTTTGCTGCTTTGTCTCTCTCGGGATTTTCTATCTTTCCTGTGATTTTCAAGAATTAGTCAAAAAGGTGAGACATTTTCTATTCCTTTCTTTTTCTTTTTTTGCTTCATTTCCTTTTCAACCATTCTGAAATCTCACCTTTTTTTTTTTTTTTTGAATTTGTGGTTTGAATTAAAGAGGGCATCTTGTTGAGAAAATTCCCATCTTCTTCTGTGTTGCCGACAAGTTATTTTTGCAACTGGTTGATTACTCTCATTTTCTCCTGATCTGAGGTATGCTCTCTCTCTCTCTCTCTCTCTCTCAGTATGTGAAAATCTTGAAACTTGAAGCTTTCAGAAAACTTCTTATTTTCTGGATCAGTTAACCCTCCTTTCCTCTTTTTGTCGTTCTTGAATGGTTTTATTCATTTAATTATATTTATTGATTGGTACAATTATTTGTTCTTGAAAATTGAAAAAATCGGTGCTCTGTATATGGACTGTTAATTTCAGAAACAATCCTTTATACTCCATCTCCATTAATTTCTCACACATGTTAACCAGGATATTGTCTATTGATTTTCTGGTTGTGGGGGCCTCTTTTTCTGGAAGTGAAATAGAATAAATAATTCATTTTTCTGCTTCCGATGAACTTTTCATATATTATTGTCAAAAAGGACAATTCCTTTTATTTATTTATTAACAAGATATTGGTTTCTTCTGTATATTCTTCATGATAATTTGACCCTTTAGTTAATTTTGGTTCTTTATAATTACTAGTAATTTCTGTTCATTATAGAAAGTAATTACATTAAAATATACAAAATAATGAGACAATGAGTCAAGGTTATGATGTGAAGATAACAACCTCGTGGCTGTATAGCTGGTTTATGCTAAGAGTACAGTTGTGCTAATTTCAAAGCTCTTAATATATTAACTACTCATCTTATGCTACGCCCTTTGAGCAATGTGGAACGCACGCCCCGATTTCTTCTTTTTTCGCCCTGTTTAATTGCAATATTGTCAACTCTTATATGTTTTCAAGTGAGCTGGATGATCATGGTTAATAGTGATTGTATTTTGTATGTGCTGTTTTTTAATATTTTTTTGTTTTTGTTTTCTGAATTGTAATAGTCAAGAATGATGAATGTAAATTGTTAAGGGTAATGTATATTTTGTTCAAGGATGAGTTTTTGCACTAATGCATTGTTGTAGTCACGAAATGTGCAATGAATTCATTTGGATGATCAATCATCGTGTATGCTGTTTCAATGCCTTATTGTCTTAAACTTGTAACCCGGGCTAATATCACCATCCATCCTACATCGCAGCTTATCAGCTTCTTGTTTCTGTTGACGTTTTAGGGGGTCAAGCGTCGAGCTTGCAATAATGTCATCAACCTTTGTAAGAAGTTGATCTCAATCAATAATTTAATACTAGTATTTTTATGAAAGAGTTTTTGAATGTAATAGTTTCGAAACACAAGTCTATTGAATTCTTGGTATTAGTTTTACTTGGTGGCTTTTTGCTATTGTCTGAGGCGGTCTTTGTTACTTAATTAAGGTGAAGATGAACAGAATGAAGAGGATGGAACCTAAGAAGTCTCATTCCTGGTGGTGGGATAGCCACATTAGTCCCAAGAACTCTAAGTGGCTACAAGAAAATCTTGAAGGTAATTTATTTGCTGATTCACATTTTGACAATATGCTGAATCAAATGCAGATTTTGTAGTTACATTTTCCATCTTAATTGCTGAATATATTTTGGTTCATTAAGTGAACTATATGCTTATCTATATATATGTATATGTGAAGACATTTTGCATTTTTTTTTTCTCATTTAGCCAGCTATGTACATTGTGCAACATTTTGCTGATTAAACTGTTAAATGGTCAAAAGGAAATTTAGGGATATTGCTTTGCCGCCTCAACTGTTAAAGATATTGTCAAAGCATATATCTATATGACATTCTTGTATGTTTTGGACTTATGAAAATTTGCCTATTTATGTTCATTGAGTGTCTAGATGATGAGATTATTATTGATCTCAGAAATGGATCAGCATGTCAATAGGATGGTAAAACTAATAGAAGAGGATGCCGATTCGTTTGCCAAAAAAGCTGAACTGTATTTCAAGAAGAGGCCTGAGTTGATCAGTCTCGTTGAGGAGTTTTATCGAATGTATCGATCATTGGCCGAACGGTATGATCACGTGACAGGAGAACTTAGAAAAAACATCCCCTCGGATCTCCAATCTCAAGGGTCCGGGATATCCGATGTGGGATCTGAACCACCTTCTTCTATGCCGTCTCCTGATCGAAGGCCCGGTCGTACTAAATCGGGCCCTCGCGCAGCTGGATTTGATGTTTTTCTTGGAAGTGGCGGAAGTGGCTCGGACTTGAATAGTAAGGAAGGAGATGAATCTTCCACTCTCGATTCTGAATCGGATTCAGATGATTCATCTGTTAACAATTACTCTAACACACATAGCAACGGTGAGGAGCAAGGGTTGCGTAGGAGGATTAATGAACTTGAGGCTGAGCTTCACGACGTGAAAGAGAAACTCCGTGTGCAGAATGAAGGTTTCAAGAAAGTGGATCATGAAACTTCTGAATTTCCTGCCAAAATAGCGGCATGTGAAGTGGACTTGAGAGTTGCAAAAGAAAATATTGAAGCATCTAAAGAAGAGATAGCACGATTGAGAAACGAGCTTGAGAAGTATAAATCTCTTGAATACTCAAACGATCTGCTTTCTGAAGGAGTCGTGAAACAGAAAGATTTCGAAATGTTAGATTCGAGTCCCTTATCGGAGCAAAATCAGGTTAGAGAGGTTAACGAAATTGACACAAACCGGACACTCGAACACGAGCTTAGTATCACACAAGTGAAGCTTCGTGAGTCGGACGACGAAGTGGCGAGATTAAGACAGGAAATTACGAGTAAGGGCTCCTCAATACAGAATTTGCAGGATCAGCTTAAATCGGCACAGAAGGAGGTTTCCGTTTGGAAGAACAAACTCGAGAGAGAGAAACGAGAAATTTCGAAGCTTCTAGACCGCATAGTGAGGTACAAAACAAATCTTTCAGAACGTGATCAAGAAATTAGGGGTTTGAAGGAAGCAATAGGCAATGCCAACAAGAGCTTAGCTGAAGAAAACGAGCAACTTCGAGCAGAAATGACGAGAATAACGAAAGAACGAGCTTATTTGGAGGATAATATAAAAGAACTGGATTTACGTTGCCAGTCTTTTGAAGAGGACGTTAGACGAGTCAAAGCTGCAAAAGCCGAGATGGAGGTCGTATTTGGAGCCGAAATCGAGCAGCTGAAGGCCCACAATGTAGAGAGAGAAGCCTGTGTCGAAGAACTAAACAAAAACCTAGATGACTTCAAGCTGAAACATGATTTGTTAATGGCTGTAAAAGACGAACTAAATGCCAAGATCGCCACACTTGGTTCCGAGATGAAATCTAAAGACGATCAAATCGCTCAAACGAGCCAGCATTTGCACCAACTGCACATGCAGCATGTCGAGTTGATTGCCAGCGCTGACATGGCACATAAATCGGCTGAAGAGCTGCAGTCAAGAGTTAAAGAGCTGGAAATGGAAATCAAGAGAAAACAAGAAACGATCATCGAAGGAGCTGAGGGAAAACGAGAGGCGATAAGGCAACTTTGCTTTTCGATTGAACATTATCGCAGTGGGTATCATCAGCTTCGACAAGCTGTTATTGCACATAAACGGCCGGCTATAATAGCAACGTGAATTATGATCTGATGTGGTTGCATCGTTTTCGGGTTCCATGCGACCTATCTTTCCAGGTCTCGTTTTTTCGTTCAACTTCGCATGTGCTTGTAGTTAAATGTGGAGATTTGGGTGGATATTTCTCATGGTTTTTTGCTCATGTTTGAAAATATTACTGTAAGTTGAGGTTTGATCATTGACAATGTTGGTGAGTTGTAATATTATCGAGTTTTGAAGATAATAAATCACTAGTTCGAATACTAAGTAACATTTGAACTGAATTTTGGTTTGGTATTTTTATTTTAATTTTTTTAAATTTAGTTCTGGTTTGATATTCGAAATCCAATTATTGATCTGTGTTGGGACATGGATATTCGGGATATATATTTCATCTTTATTTTATCATTAATGTTAAAAAACTACAATAGCAAGCAAAGTTATAACTATAATTTATTTAGTGAGATACTGTGTTATTCTAATTTTCTTAAATAGGTACAAATAACAATCATTTTCACTAGTGGTTGCATGTCAATCATTTTATCAATGGTGAATGGATTTATTTTAGCGAAAAAATATATCATTTTCATTAACTACATGGTTATTTTTTCTTTAAGCAATGTGATCATTTGAAATATTGTCACGTAATAAACTTTTGCTTCCAAAATAAAATGTTTGAAATTTTCAAGTGGTTCCTGGTAAAGTAATGGAATCCCACCTTTTATTTTAATTTGTTTAAAAAAAAAAAAAAAACTTAGTTTAATTAAGAAGCGTACAATAGCGACAACCTCATATTCTTAAGAAAAAAAAGATGAGGGCACAGTAAAAGCCTTGCCTATACATATTAGGAAAAAAGAAGAACAAAAAAAAAAAAATCATTATAATTACATAAATGTCATAACCCATAACTTAAAAGCTCCACTATCTTTTTGTAACCACATACTCCAACAACTTAATTTGAAAAATATCTGGCATCTTTTAAAAAATATAAATATATTAAGAAAAATCCTTTCGAATCCTCTTATAAATGAAAGTATAATAGAGAAGATCCTGATACCATTTCAGCTAACATGAATTGGTAATAAGACTTTAAGTATCTAGCTCTAAAAGTAAACTTGAAAGCAAAAGTCGGATTATATTAAAAAGATAAATAATTAAAAATAAAATTGAATCTGTAGAAAATTATTTATATGGGCTAAGTTTGAGTAAAATGTAATACTAGTTTGTAATTTTTTGAGATAAGCTTGGGGAAACTCCCTCAATTCAATTTGGTTTGATAAATCAAATAATACACCTATTACAGCATCATGGAATGGGGAATATTTAAAAAACAAAAAAAATCTTCACTCTTAATATTTCTAATAATAGTAAAAGCAAGAAGTAGGAAGAATACAGTGAACCGAATCTTATCTACATGTGTACACCTATACATACATATCTATACATAATGTACAAACTGACAATATAATATATTATTATAATTGGTATTACTCAGCATTTATAAAGACCCAAAACTATGTACGTACTAACCATATGAAATACAGTCTTATATTTTTTTTTCTCTAAAATTAAACAAATACCTTTTTCTATAATTAATACGCATATATAGATGAAATAGAATATGAAGTTCAAGACGAAATTCAGATACAATCAGGCATTTTAAAAGTGAGGTTAATATTAATTTATGTGATGATCCCTTGTAAAAAATATATTGTTGTTCAATTTTGTTTAAATTTTTTAAACAATTTTTAACACATGAATTTCCCTATTAAAAAGGAAAAAACTAAATATTTTACTATTTCCATTAAATATTAATTCATACATGAATAGCTTGCTTATTATATACTATCTTATCCAAACACCATCATCATATTACTTTTTCTCATATTTTTTCTAGTTAAATATGAGGTTGATTAACATATATGGTGATTGATTGCATGTAACATGTACATATATAGTTGAATACTCATCTATGGTAGTAGGTAACCATCACTAGTGCTCTCTCTCATCTTCTCAAATGTTCTTTTTTACCTATAAAACTTGAGTGACAAAAAGACAAACTAAGAGAATGAAAAATTAAATATTCATGATGCCAATTATATGTTGATGTCCAAACATGATCAAAGTTGGCATATTATCCAAGTAAAACAAATCCTACTTGACTAAAATAAATAAGGATATAGTATAATCTTCCTAATGAATCAATGAGTGAACTATGTATCGTACACTTGATCAAATTTGGACCCACTTTTTGTGGTAATATAATATATTATATAAAATATGTGATGTTTCCGAGACTCATTAATTGGTTGGCTATTAAGTCCCTCCAAGATAATGCGTAAACCAATCGAATCAAATTACATCAAACTATGGTCATTATACTGTTTGAACTTATTTAAAGTTTATTGAAATTATATTTGTGAAATTAACTTTGTTTGTTATGTCGAACGATTAAGTTTACACAAATTTTAGTTAGTCCGAACTTTAAACTTATTTGGTCCATCTTAATAAACACATACATGTCTATATATATATATATATATATATATATATATATATATATATATATACATATATATACACTACTTATTACTTATGCTTGAACTTAAGCTTTAAAGTTTCACTTATAAAAGAAAAGAGAAAGATTCAAATTTATATTTCATCTATCTTAAAATAAATGTTGTTTTAGTTTTTTTAAAACTATTGTCTCGAATATATAATTATCCTCATTTGTTACCTTTAAATTGGAGTAATACATAAAAGTGATTTTTTAAATTGTCCACAATAAATGTATTTAAATACAGATAAATGAGCAATTTTATCAAATTTCTTCATCTGTACATGTGAAATTTTAAATTAACATTTATATTGGGATATATAATATAAAATCAATGCTATATAATAATTTTCATGTGCTGTGTGCCTCCAACACTTTAAATATGACTCCACTTTATATATTAGCTAAGGACAACTGTTGAAATCAATAATTATAACAACCCACTAACACTTACTATTTAATTATTTGGCTCAAATTTTTAAGAAGCAGCAAATCGAATTATTACGTATGTTGTGCATCATTGTAGCTGTAGCATCTTTATTTCATTCAAAGTTGGTAACGTGAATATTTTATATACAACGAATTTTAAATTAGAATTTTCGAATTCAAAATATAATATTTTTGGAGGACAAGACTTTCATATAGACAGATTTAAGATTTTGTTTCAAGAAAGACAAAAGGTTTCATATTTTAATATAAAGCAGGTTAGGGGAAAAAAAATTATATAGTAATGAACACGTTTTATGATGAAGGAAAATATTTTTTTATAAATTAATGATATAAATATAAAATATAATAAAAATATTATCTATTAAATTTTCTTTTTTAAAGTTACTTTTAATTTTTTTTTTTTTTAAGTATATCAATTTATGTTATTGAATAGCGTATGGCTAGCTAATTCAGTGTCTTGATTATATTTATAACTAGTATAGAACCCGTGTAATACATGAGATTTAATAAAAAAAAATTAAACTTCGTACAATTGAAAAAATTTAAATCTCACTTACACAACAAAATTAAATTTATAATTTATGCAATATATATCGTCTAATTTAGCATTAAATATAATAAAATATGAATAAATAATTATTTAGTTGTCAAAATATGTGTTGCATTTGTAGATGATCATTAAAAAAAATTATTATTATTTTGAAAAGAATATATATTGTTATACCTATTATATTTTTCAACTTACCCACCATTTGTTTTAGTTTGTTTTTTATTGTTTACATTTGTAACAACCCTCAACTTTTATTTTTAATTAAATGATAAAAAATGAAAGTCAAAATTTCACAAATAAATTCCATAGTTTATTTTAAAGCATATATTCAAAAAATTATTTGATTTCAATAATTAATAAGTTTGAATAATTATTTTTCAAGTTGCCCACCTTTATTTTAGTTTTTTTTTCTTTTGTATCTATTTATATTTTATCTTTACATTTTTAAATTTAACAAACTTCAAATATATAATAATATCTACCACTGAACTCTAGCATAGCATATGTTATTTAGATAAATCTAATTAATATTTCTATATTATTTATTATATAGTAATAATAATATTTCTTATCAACATTAAATTTGTAGTAATTAATTAGCATATTTAATATTAAAACATTTTAGGCTTGTCATGTGGCACTTTGGTCTTACTTTTACATATATAATGATATGATCAAATAATTATTCAGTTGTCAAGATATGTGTTGCATTTGTAGATGGTCATTTAAAAAAATTATTATTATTTTGAAAAGAATATACATTGCTATACCTACTATATTTTTTAACTCATCTACCATTTGTTTTAGTTTGCTTTTTGTTGTTTAAATTTGTAACAACCCTCAACTTTTATTTTGAATTAAATGATAAAAAATGAAAGTCAAAATTTCACAATTAAATTCCATAGTTTATTTTAAAGCATATATTCAAAAAATTATTTGATTTCCATAATTAATAAGTTTGAATAATAATTTTCAAGCTGTCTACCTTTATTTTAGTTTTTTTTCTTTTGTATCTATTTATATTTTATCTTTACATTTTTAAATTTAACAAATTTCAAATATATAATAATATCTACCATTGAACTCTAGCATATGTTATTTAGATAAATCTAATTAATATTTCTATATTATTTATTATATAGTAATAATAATATTACTTATCAACATTAAATTTGTAGTAATTAATTAGCATATTTAATATGAAAACATTGTAGACTTGTCATGTGGCACTTTGATCTTACTTTTATATATAAAAAGATTTATGATTGATGAAACCGTACTTGCTCGAGGGGCAACCGTCACATATTATAAATATATGTCACTTTTATTTCTAATTACTTGTCGTAAAAAAGAAATTTTCATTTTTTAGTTACAAATTAGCATTCATTTTTTATACCTAACTTTGGATATTTATTAATTTTTTACCATCGAAATTTCAATTGCTTCACTTTTTTTCGTTCCAACAAAATAACGTTATTCGAATTTCATATACTCATATCATTCAAATTTAGGTCGTACAACCTTATTTCATATTAAAGATATAATTTTTATTTTTTATTTGCAAAAAAGATATAAATCATCAAAATATATAAAAAGAATAAAAGTTAAAGAGGCAAGTCCCAACAAAAATTGAATTTTTTTTTTTATGGATTGACTAAAAGTTGGGGTTGTCATTGAATATATTAAATATAATGCAAATGTTTCTTTTTACTTTTAAATATAGCACGAAATAAGCACTAATTACGATCGTGCGTACATCAAGCAAAAATAAAAATGTAAAATAAAAGAATTAATAAATTTAAATCAACTCAGGTTAGTACCGTCATCTGCCATATATGTGATAGAGTATATTAATATTTTTATTTGACGAGGTAAAAGGTTGACTGGATTTCATTTATATATATTAAAATTAATGAAATAGTGGGATACTAAATATTTTAAGAGTATAAAGTAAACGTATGTGCAACTTGTTTTTTTTTTTTTCCGTAATTTAATTATTAAATAAAGTTCTCCAGATCTGACATGGTAGGATTTAAATCTCTGCAGTCATGTTTCTTCATATGTTTGACTTTTATTGATGTCTAAAGAAACAGTTTATGACTGCAAAATCGGAAAACAATCAAAAGATTAATTTATGTCCTTATATGCATCATGATCTGTTTTTTTTTTATGCATCTTGATCTGGTAATCCAACAACTTTGGATTTTCGAAGTATGAACATGTACCACAAAATTTGATGTCTTCAAAATAAACAATTTGACATCCAATTATATAGAAGATATTTATATCTAGAAATATAGATTCCTACAACTAAATCGTAAAAATAATTAATATTTCGTTAACATATTTTCGGTTTATATTTTTGTTCATTAAGAATTCATCTCACATGAATATTGGAAGCAGGGACGGATTTAGGGGGGTGCGGGAGCCGGTCGCCCCCTTGGATTTTTATAATATTTCAATTTATATATTGACTTTGTTATTTAGATATTTAATTTTTAAGAGTTCGCCTCCCTTGATTTCTAAAATTTCGCCCCTCTTAAGTTGTAATTAAAAATATGATTTAGCAGTGATAGTAAAATAAAACTGTGATAAAATCGGAGAAATTTGTGAATAATTAGTCCACAATTTGTTAAATCATATTTTATTTGATTGTAGTAAATTAATAAGTTAAATAAATTTATAACTTATGAGACACAATTTTAGCCCAAAGGCCCAAACTATAAACCCAACTTATCCCCGCGCCCCCCCTAAATCTGTCCCTAGATACCATTATTTAATTTTAACATGTGAAAATGTTAAATTCGATGACATCACTATTTAACATGGATGGTAGAACTTCATCATTTTCACATTTTATATTATAAATAGTAACTACAAACCTTGAGTAGCCATATCTGAATATTATTTACTTCTTGACGTTGCGTTTAAACACCTTCTTGATGGATTATGGAATTGAAGAAATTAGTTTCTTCCTCTTGTCTCTTTCTTTAACACAATGTTTTCTCGAGAGATAGAATATAGTTTTTGTATTCTTTCCTATAGTGAGAGGACTAATTTTTATATGAGTAATTTACAGAGTAAAGATCTCAACATACTGATGATCAGTTTTATCCTGATGATTTTACAACACAAGAAAAGGAACATTTGAAAATTCAATTGGAGCATTTTGAAATTGATGCATACCAAAACTCAAAGTTGCAAAATGTGTCAACAATTGTAGACTTATGTCAAGTGCTAGCAGAGACAGAAAAGTCTATAGTTTATCCTCTTGTTGATAAAATTATTCGTTTTGTGCTAACCCTTCCTGTCTCAACAGCAACAACAGAACGAACATTTTCTGCTATGAAGATTGTGAAGACACGACTTAGGAACAAAATAGAAGATGATTTTCTTTCGACTTACTTGGTCACATATATCGAGAAAGAGATAGCTTGAGAATTTTCAATAGATTCTATCATTAATGATTTTGATCTCTTGAAACATTGCAGAGTACAATTCAAGATGTCGAACTTAGAAAAATAGAATGATGATTTATCTTTTGTATATCTTTCTTTTTGTATAAACTTTATGATATATTGTAGAAGAAAAATATTTTATCAAATTATGGATGTCCATTAAGTTACTTCTTTTCAATAATACTATATTTTAGTATTATATATTCATGAACTTTAAATTGGGAACATTTTTTGAATAACACTACAAAATGAAGATTTCCGCCCCCCTTGAAACAAAATCCTGGATTCGCTTCTAATTAGGGTCATAGTAAGAAACATTCTAACAAGCTTAAACCTAATTTTCATTCTAAATTAATATGCCTGCGGAATTTACTTTCAAGATTGAATTCCAAAATAAAGTTTTATTTTTGAAGTATTTAAAAAATAATTAACTTGAGCAGCCAGGTATAGTTTTTATTTTAATCTGCATAGGATAATAATAATGTCCATAGCATGTGGTTAGACTTTATTGGCTAATGGGAAAATTTCAAAATGCAATTAAAATATTAGAAGAAATTAAACCAATCATCTTTCGCGAACTTTCAACTCACTTTAACGAATAAGCTTCATTTTTTTTTTGGGTTAATTACATAAAAACCCATGAACTTAGGGTCTAGTTTCAATTGCAATATGAATATTTTTCTATAACACAAAAAACACTCAATTTAACACTTGTTTCAATTTGAGACACATTTAGACTTTTCAAGTTCCAATTGCTGATTTGGAGCCTAAAATATAATTTGAAACTCAATCATCATTCTAATCATCAACACACATAGAATTTAGAAAAAAAAAAGACTAATAATAAAAATTAAAAATTAAAAAGAAATAGAAAAGAAAAAAAAAAAAGAAATTTTGTGAAGACTGTCTTCTTCCACACCTTTCCTGCATCTTCTTTCTCTCCCACCCTCTCATCACTGCAGCTCCTCCCCTCTTGTTGTCGTCTTTCTTCTCTCGTCTCATTGCCGCCACCTTCCCCTTCCCCCTCTCTCACCATTGTCACCTTTCAAAATCAAGTCCCAAAATTAAAATCAAAATTTTGAAAACAAATATAAGAATTTAAAAGCCTAAACTAAATGACAATTACAAAAAAAAAATAAAAAAAAAAAAAATTGAAAGCTTATATGATGTGGACAAAAACCCCTAAGTCAATTTGTGAAACGGTAAACTAAAACTTGAAATCAAGAAAATGGGATTTGCTTTGAACAAGCAAATGAATTTTGCTCGATTTGACTCAAAATCGAACAAATTTATGTAAATTGACATGTATAAGTTTGGTCTTAAGTAGAAGATCATTTTGATATAAATTTCATGTATTTTTGCTGAGAAATGAAAGAAATCGAATTTGAAAGTTTAGTGGCCAACAATGGAGTTTTCCGGCGAAAGGTGACGGCTAGTAATAAGCTTTTTGTGGGTTTAAGGCTTATTTTTCTTGAAATTTTGATGGAAAAATGATTACCGAATTATTGGGATTTATTTTGTAAAGTTCGGTAAAAGATGAATTTTTTTTGGTATTTTATCGTAGAGGTCTCGGGTAGTCAGGCGACGGCGAACTGCACTAGCAGTTGCTGGAAGAGATGGAGCAATTATTATTATTTTTTCATTTTCTTTTTCAATTTGTTTTTTCGTTTTTGTTTTCTTTTTTAATTCCAAGTGGGTTGATGACGAATGATGATTGAGCTCCAATTTACATTTCGGGCTCCACATCAACAATTGAAACCCGAAAATCCCAAACATATCCCTAATTGAAATAAGTGTTAAATTGAGTGTTTTTTATGTTATAGTTAAAAATTCATGTTGCAATTGAAATTATACCTTAAGTTCATGATTTTTTATGTAATTAACCTTTTTTTTTTTTCTAAAAAAAATAAGGATAAAATCACGAATTTTTTAATATCTTTTGCAATTTTAATTAATGGGTAGATTTCGAATATGTTTATTTTGAAAATAACTTTCACAATTTCAAAATAGAATAATAACTTAATATGCAAAATGATAGTTATTTCGAAATGATGAGTTATTTCCAAAATAAACATACACAAAATCGGATTATTGATTAAAATTATAAAATATATGAAAGTTCATATTATATTTGATGATATTTAAAAAATTGGTTAAAATTGTAAATTAAATAAAGTTCATGATTTTTAGTTTTTTTTCTTTTGGATTCAGATTTGGTCATGTTTGTTTTGTTGAAAACTGTTCAAATTAGTACATCTAGAAAGTGGAAATGTACGTCTTTACGTGTTCGTGTTTAATGTTTGACTTTCAACTTTCAAGATATATATCTAACTTGCATCATATATAGGAAAATAACTCTAGTCTATACATGTCACTATTATAAATGCCTCATTATCGAAATGTGACACATTTTAGCCAAATGTCATTCATAGTATTAAATCGGGTATATACTATTATTAAATAAAAGATTGAAAATACTTTTTTTTTAGATTGAAAATCATTTTTTGTTACAAAAATGGACTTTCAATCTTTTAAAACAAAATGCAATAGTAATATGTAGTTGCATGTTAAAAAAATTGAACACATGACAAGATTATGACACAATTTATTCACATAGTACCTCGTCATATATAAAATTAGCTCTGGTGATTCCCATTTATTCCTTACGTCCATAAGTTCTTTGAGTTTTAAATTTTGTAAAAATGAATGCTCTTGAGTTTTTTTATTTTTTATTTTTTTTATATTTTGCCAAGATAATTCTTTGCCATCAATTTATATGTTATTATAATTATTATTTTTCTGTTCTTTGAGAGGAATATGTATCTTTTGAATTTACATCAAAAAAAATATAGCTTTGATTTTCTCAACTCTCACTTTAATTGACAATAAAGTTTGGGAAGAAAAATCACCTTTTTATTATCTTTTCCCAGTCTTCGAAAGTTTGATAGAAATGCTAATTTCGAATTCTGTATATGCAAGTTTTGACTTTGAAAAATCTAGTTTAATTATTTGAAATTTAATTGATTAAATTAACACTTATAACGATAACATATATACTTGAAAATATTCTATGGAAAATGAAGAGTGATACATTAAACTTTTTAAAAGATAATAATACGGAATGCTTTCGAAGCTTACAAGACCTAAGAACTGTTTTAAAAAATATAAGTTATACAAATTAAATTCTTAAAAAATAAAAAAAATCAACGTTCTCCAATTTTCCACTCACTTAAAAAATGTTAATAGTGGCGGTATGTTATGTAGCAAATTTATTAGAGAATAGGTTAGATTTTCAATTATTCCGTACCTCGACTCCCAATTTGTCAAAACTATTCAATTTCTTTTTGAAAACATGTGTTATTTTATAATAAACACAAAATTTATTTATTTATTTTTTAATCTGCAACAAAAATAGTTTCATAGAATTATTCGAAAATTTCAGTAAATAAGGGTACTTCATATAAGCTATGAAAATGTTCGATTTCTTTTTGAAAAAACGTATTAATTATTTAATTAGAAATAAAAATTATTTTTGTTAATTATTTTTGAAGGTGCAATTAAAAATGATTTCTTATAATGTCACGTCCCGAACTTAACCATAGATTATTATAAAAGTTTAACAAAGTTGGGAAAAATATTTTAAAATTATCAGAGTATCTCCGACAGACGTGAAAGAAAGAAGAAAAGAGAAGGGAAAAACGAAGAAGATATATATATAACTATAAAAGTTAAAGATTTGTAGCAGCGGGGAATTAATATACATGTTTTAACAAAAGAGAAATGTAAATGTGTTGTTCCAAAACAGTTTAACGAAACATCATTACAAAATATCTTTAATATACAGGGCATATCTCTCCCTTCAACTCCTCCCTCTAAAGTCATCACCTGTATCGAACACATAAGTGGGTGAGTGCATATAAATACACCCCGTGGAGATAAATCCGTAAATTAACATAAAATTTTAAATCGGATAAACAGTTAAACACAGCAAGTACAATGCACAACACATATATGATGTGGGCGCAGATATATCCCGCCTTACCCCACAACGGAATCCACCGGGTGATTATTTGGTTAGGGGGACTTCACCAATACTCCATATATCCGTTAGGACTTAATCCCAACCTGCCTTCTCCAGAACTATGCATAATGAACACATATCCTTATCTTTTCCGAAACAACACATTTAATTCACAGCACGTAAGACATAACACATAAGCACGGACATGTATAGTAATTAATAACATGCTGATATCATCAATTCACATCTCATGCTCATAATCTCATATCATAAATCATATAACATCTATCATCATATCATGGCTTATCGAAAATCCTAGCATGCGACTATACAAAATAACACGTAAAGTTTAAGTGTTAATTCAGAAGTTACCCCCACCTCAGCCTGGGCGGTGCGACTTTCACGTTCTTATCCTTTTAGTTTTGAGATGAGTTCGTAGCGTTCGGGCCTACAAACATACAACGTAAGTTATTAGGTTATTAGATAAGTTAAACGTTTATAATTAAACTCTCGAAAAAGGAAAGCAGAATGAGAACCAACTAGGTTAAAAGAGATAGCGAATTCGATAAGAAAGCTTTAGAAATGAGAACGGGCTAAAACGAGTGAGAAACTAAGCCGCACGGAGCATTTTAGGGTTTTGGGGGTAAAACTGTATTTACAGAGAAGTTTTGGGGTCAAAATAAAGTTTCTGGAATCTAGGGGGTCGAAATGTAAAATCAGAAAGCCTTGGGGTGAAAATCAAAGACTTGAAAAGTTCTGGGGCGAAATTGTAATTTCCAGAAGTTTTAGGACTAAACTGCACAAGACAAAAGATGGGGGACCAAAATGAGAATAAACATAAACTTAGGGATTTGCAATCTAGTCCCTGGAGTTAATCAAATTTACAAAATAAGACCCTTCCCCCCACCCCGCCACTGCCACTGCCCTGCCACCACTGCATGTCACCGCCGGTGACACCATGTCGCCGGCCACCACCACACGTTGGCGCTCCTCGCGCCGGTCACCATAGCACACGCACACAACACACACACCACAGCCGGTGACCTCTGCGTTGCCGGCGATACCAACACCCACCCCACGACCCAGCGACGACGACGACAAAGGGGAACGACGGCGAGAGAGAAGACTAGAGGAGAGAGTAATCGCAAGAGGGAGAGAGAGAGGATCGGGGAGAGAGAAAGGGAAGGGGAGGAAAGAGAAAGCCAACATGCAGAAACTTTGATCGGCCGCCATCGGAGATTGGCCGGTCCGATCGATGATCCGAGCCCGGAATCGGGACAGACTCGGCGAGAACTTCAACCTAGGCTCAAGCATTGCCCTGATCGGCGACCGGATGGCCGGAAACGAAGAGAGAGAAAGTGATGGGTTTTTAGAGAGAGAAAGCCGAAACTTCTTGGGCCAATTGCCGGCGTATGCGGCGGCGGATAGCGATTCCGAGCCCGGAGTTGGAACGGGCTCGACGAGAGCTTTAAGATGGTATAGGTTTCGATAGGTTTCGGTCGGAAGAAAAATCCGGCGACGGCGGCGCTCCGGTCGGCCGGCCGCCGGAAAACAAGAGAGGAGGTGAAGAATATCATTTTACCTTTTTTAAAATTATAACATATGCTTTTTACCATAGGAGAATCTAACTATTTATATCATAGTGTTAATCATGCCATTAATTATTTTATAATCTTAAACTTTATATTAAACATTCTTATGATATTAATTAATTTGAGATATCATTCGAACTCCGATTTGATTCATTCTTTCGGCATTTTGTTCGATTTTTCATTTTCGTCAATCTCGTCCCACATACGAATTATTTTATCGACTTTTCTTTTTATGAAATAAATCTAAAAACATTAAACTTAAATTAAAGCATATTTATAATTAGATTTTCTGAGACGCACATAAAGTAAATCAAATAATTAGAGGTTTAAATATTTAGTTATCAAATTATGCTTCGCTAAGTCCTAATAGTGACATCTAAATAATATGAAATTGGTGCACGTAACTTGCCCTCACAACTGAAAATATGCGGTATATTTCTAACAACAGAAAATAGTACATCTTTTGCTTCATGCCTAAAAAGCTGAGTTCATGTACGTGTCACAATTACTCTTCATTTAGAACACGTCAAATTCATGCTACAAGACATGATTTTATAATTTTCACTATTAATAACATAATAACTTATATAAAATCATTTAACAGATATAATTTTATAAAATTAAATAAAGTTATAATCAATTTAAAATTATTTTCACAAGTCAATCTTTATTTCAAAAATTATAAATTGAGTTGTCTAAAGAAATTGAATTTATGACAAATATCATAACTTAGAATCTCCTTCATAATAAATTTATAAACATCCACAAAAATAATAATAATGATAATAATAATAAATAAATAAAATTATCGAGTCTTTATTCTCTCTAAAATAATTTGAAAGATCCTTGATAATATTTTAGGATCTTTTTAACTTTTGCGCTTAATGATTTACAAATTGATTTCTTATGATTAGAGTTAATTTATTAATGAATTGTCTTTTTTTTTTGGTAATTATTACTTCCAAACAATATTTACACTTTTTTTTTCATATATATAAAACATTATATCTATTTATATATAATTTACAACGCTTTGTATAAAAGTATATATGATCGAGCTATTCCTGCACCAAAAATTATAATAATAGTATATAGTTATAACAAAATAAATCACTTAAAATTAGAAAATCAAGTATGTTATGGGGTGTGACAATTAGAAAAACGAAATATATCATTTAAAATTACCAATATTTAAATCATTTTTCCTTTTCAGATAAACTTAAAATATATAGTTATAACATGATAAATAATTACGTATTTTGTGAATTGCAACTTGAGTCAAGCTCTAGAATGAATTTGCCTTCAACGTAGTCGATATACTTTACGCTATAGACATGAAAATTTTCAACCCAACATTAATTATATTAAGTCATATGGATAGCGCGGGAATTTAGGGTGATAAATATTTAAATCATACCCTAAAATTTTGTGAAGGAAATAAATTGTTGGATATGTACTTTTAAGTGGATGATAGACTAGATTTACTTACTTATATGTACATTTTCAAAATATGTTAACCAAAGGACATTTTATTTATGTTCTCTTTCTCATTATATAATCATAGGTAGTTATCTCATTAATTAGTGTGTTCTTACATGCTCATTAGTTTTATTACAACTTTCTCATCTTAATTTGACTTAAATTATATAATTAGAGATATGAGCCACTTTAACGAACCATATTCGATCCTAAAAATTTTCAATTATGATCCAATTAATCGAATTTAGTGTCGAAAACCATAACCCCTCTGAAAACAAGTTATTATAAAAATACTCGAACGTTAAAGTCACTAAAGCCAACTAATTACGAAAATTATATAAAAAAAGTGGCCAATTTGCAAATACATAAAAGTAGTTGACTTCCATTGTATGGCTCACCAAATCCACTACCTAACCCCCATATTTCCGTCATATTGTCCCGTTAGATCTAACGCCGTCAACGCCCTTTTACCCCACAGGGCCCCACACATCCACCTCCCACACTTTCACCTAACACCTGGCCACTCTATAAAATCCCAACTCCATCCCGTCGAACCGCTCAGAACAACTCCACCACCACCTCCGATCAATATGAATCTTCTCCTCCTCGAGAAGAGCCTTCTCGGCCTCTTCCTCGCCATTATAATCGCCGCCGTGGTGTCGAAGCTCCGCGGCAAGAAGTTCAAACTACCACCGGGACCAATCCCAGTTCCGATCTTCGGAAACTGGCTTCAAGTCGGCGATGACCTAAACCACAGCAATCTAACCGCGTACGCCAAAAAGTTCGGCGAGATATTCCTCCTCCGCATGGGGCAGCGCAACCTGGTGGTGGTGTCGTCGCCGGAGTTGGCGAAGGACGTGCTCCACACGCAGGGTGTGGAGTTCGGGTCACGCACACGGAACGTGGTGTTCGATATATTCACCGGAAAGGGGCAGGATATGGTGTTCACGGTGTACGGGGAGCACTGGCGCAAGATGAGGCGGATCATGACGGTCCCCTTCTTCACCAACAAGGTGGTGCAGCAGAACCGCGGAGGATGGGAGGCGGAGGCCGGCGCCGTGGTCGAGGACGTGAAGAAGAATCCGGAGGCGGCGACGAATGGGATCGTTCTTCGGAGGCGGTTGCAGCTTATGATGTACAACAACATGTACCGGATCATGTTCGATAGAAGGTTCGAGAGTGAGGATGATCCCCTGTTCGTCAAGCTCAAGGCCTTGAATGGAGAGAGAAGCAGATTGGCGCAGAGCTTTGAGTATAACTATGGCGATTTTATCCCCATTTTGAGACCTTTTTTGAGAGGCTATCTCCAGATCTGCAAGGACGTTAAAACCAAGAGGTTGCAGCTTTTCAAGGATTATTTCGTCGATGAGAGAAAGTAATTTCTTCTTACATCCTTTTTAATTCAATCAATTTTTTTTTACTGCATTTTTTGCTCTTTCAACACCTTGAAAATTGGTAGAAAGGTAATCGGTCCCCAGTTTGGAAGAGAATTTGAATTTTGTCTCTTAGTGTTGCAATTCTGGTTAAACTCATCGAAGCTGATAGCGACATGTTTGTAATATTGGGCTGAGTGCGATGCTAATGTTGTAAATATTTTTTACTATTAACTCTTTACTTTGTACCTCAACCTCAAAATCAAAAAGCCTGATTTATAGGTGTGTCGACTATTTTTATGACAGGAAACTCGCAAGTACAAAGCCTTCTGACAATGACGGTCTAAAATGCGCAATCGATCACATTCTGGAGGCCCAGCAAAAAGGAGAGATCAACGAGGACAATGTCCTTTACATCGTCGAAAACATTAATGTAGCTGGTAAATTTCTTTTTTTCTACCATTTTCTTCAAGACAAATATAATTAGTGAAAAAAGTGGTTACATGGTCACCATGTATTAACTCTACTACCTATCATACTTTACCAATTTGTGATTGTGACACGTCAGGTAGAATTGAGTAAGTCTCTCGTAAGACCGTCTCACGGAATTTTATTACATTGCGTGAAATGGATCAACTCACAATCCAATTATTCACTATCCAAATCCTACAATTCACATGTTATTTGTGGTGATGGGTTCCGTCTCACGGAAACTATCCGTGAGACCGTTTCACATGAGTTTTTGTGGGTAGAATTAGCCCGAAAATGGAGAAGAGAGGTTTTACGCGAGAGTAAGTCTCTTGTGAGATCGTCTCACGGAATTTTAATGTATTGCGTGAGACGGGTCTATCCACATTTCAATTACCCACCACCCAGACCCTATAATTCACATGTTATTTGTGAGTGATGGAGCTCCGTCTCACGAAAACTATCCGTGAGACCGTCTCACATGAGTTTTTATGTTTTTATGTTTATGCGAATGATTATAGCTTAGCAATCAAGATAATATATATACATAGAGAGAGATAGTTTTAAAATAGAGGATCTAAGTGTTGATTTATTATCAGGAAAGGAACAATCTTTTTGTTTGCAACTAAAATTAAGTCTATATTATTTTATTATTACAAGCGGGGTTTGTGATTTGCTTACTGCTCCTTGAACAAGTCTACTGTAGTTTTTTGAGGAATGGATTGAGCATGCTAGAATTTTCTGTGGTAGGTAATATTGTCCTAGGTCCCAAGATGATAAATATCTACATACCATTATATTATATAGTAATAATAATATTTTCGTAGTTGGTGGTAGTTGACTTTCCACGTTGCTTTATGTGATTGCAAGTTGCAACCCCCTTACCTAACCCCCTCTTGGGATTTCTCTTTCTCAACTACCTTGTTTACTAGATAAGCTTCATGTCTTCTTTCCAAACTTTTCATCGATGTGGGATGGTTTTCTTTACACTTTCATTCTTTTTTAACCAAAATTTGATAAAGTTATCCTTTTAATCCATATCATTAAAATTTTGGCACTACCATCTTATCTAGTATCAATTCTAAAATTGAGTCATTTTAATTATTTATATCAGTCTGTATCATCCACTCTAATACCAAAAGAATTAAGTTTTATTCATTTTCATTAGTTCATATCATCCAAGTTTCAATCGGTCTATCCTAATATAAAATGTTATATAATATACAACATTACACAACTTGTAACATTTGTTTTTGGGACAGCAATCGAAACAACACTTTGGTCGATCGAGTGGGGCATCGCTGAGCTAGTGAACCACCCTGAAATCCAGAAGAAGGTCCGAGAAGAGCTGGACACGGTGCTCGGTCCGGGGGTCCAAATAACAGAGCCCGACATGTACAAGCTCCCGTACCTTCAGGCCGTGGTCAAGGAAACCCTTCGTCTCCGTATGGCCATCCCTCTTCTAGTACCTCACATGAACCTCCACGATGCCAAGCTAGGTGGCTACGACATTCCAGCAGAGAGCAAGATTCTGGTGAACGCATGGTGGCTAGCCAACAATCCAGCCCAATGGAAGAAGCCCGAAGAGTTCAGGCCCGAAAGATTCTTGGAAGAGGAGGCCAAGGTCGAGGCCAATGGCAACGACTTTAGGTATCTCCCGTTTGGCGTTGGGAGAAGAAGCTGCCCTGGAATCATTCTTGCAATGCCGATCCTCTGTATCACCATTGGACGCCTCGTCCAGAACTTCGAGCTCTTGCCTCCACCGGGCCAGGACAAGATCGACACGACTGAGAAGGGAGGCCAGTTCAGTCTCCACATTTTGAAGCACTCCACCATTGTTTTAAAGCCAACATCATTTTGATCATAACGTCTTTTTTTTTTCTTTTTTATACATCACATGTGTATGTTGTAATGTTGCTGTGTTAATCAAGTGTGACTGGATCTTTGGATTTGCCAGAGACAGTCTCTCTCTCTTGATCTTCAATGTATTAAGTTAATTAATTTCCAATGCTATTAGGAAATTATATGTACATCTGTTTGGTAAAACATAAGGTCAAATTATTTGATATTTTTGGTGGTTTTTATTAATATTGGAATGATGCAATTAAAAAATGTTGAAGAAAATGTTACAAGAAAAAGGAAAACAATTTCTTCCTTGAAGCCTTTCAGATGTTTCCAAATTATCCTTGGAGCAAAGAAGATTGTATTCAGAAACAACAAATGATTAAATTACTATAAAATTTTAAATAATTTCGTCCTTGAGCTGAAAATTTCTGGCTTTGCCATTTTCGGGCCATGGGTCCAATCTCTATTTATTTTCTCTTCCTTTCTTTTTTCTTTTTAA
The DNA here is from genome assembly GCA_954870855.1 of Scutellaria minor. Lineage (NCBI taxonomy): Eukaryota > Viridiplantae > Streptophyta > Magnoliopsida > Lamiales > Lamiaceae > Scutellaria > Scutellaria minor. Next base: position 11,495,995 of record OX940725.1, on the reverse strand, counting down.
AAAAAAAATCAGTTTCTTTTTCATCAGTTCCTATTGCATGTTTATTGGTGGACTTGTAGTGTTTGTTGCTGAAATAAATTATAGAAAAAATAGAGAATAGTGTGTTCTGATGGGTTATGAATAGATTTATATATCAATTATCATGGCTGGCAATTTTATACTCCGTTTCATATTAATTATCTATCTAGAGTTTGTGTCATTGATTAAGAAATATAGAATTTTGACAAATATACTCTTAGATAATATTTATCTCTCTCATCCATTCTAAAATTAATTTGATTCTTTCTTTATTTATAATTATTTCATTATAACTTTTCCAACTTAATATAAATCAAGAAATCTTTCAAAGATTGAAATTGGGGGTAAATTTGAAAAAATAGTGGCAAATAGCCAAAAACGACAATTAATATGAGAGTGAGTCTCTTGTGAGACAATCTCACGAGATTTTATTACATTGCGTGAAGCGGGTCAATCCACAACTCAAACCCTACAATTCACATGTTTGTGGGTGATGGAGGTCAATCCACAACTCAAACTCTACTATTCATATGTTATTTGTGGGTGACGGGCTCCATCTCACAGTAACTATCCGTGAGACCATCTCACATGAGTTTTTGTGTTAATAATATGAAATAAAATTTTGACACTAGAATGACAATTAATATGAAACAGAGTATTTAAAAAGAAAAGGATAAGATAATTCAAGCACATTAGAGGACAATTAAATGTTTTATCAACCAATCCCATTAGCTGCGATATGCGATCGTAATTAGTGTAGTAGATGTTACACTATAAATTGCATTCATTCAATATCTATATAAGTGTTTGTGTGTGTATCCATATATAATAAATCAATCATACTTTGTCTATAAAAAATCTATGAACTAGAAATACTAATTGGATCCAACTGCAATGAATGTGTGGATGTAATTTGGCAATTACAAAAAAAGCATTGTTGGTTGGATTATGTTGCGTGGATCCACTATGTCCATTTAACCAAGATATTAACACTTTTTTGTTAAAATTAAAAGCCCAAAAAGGCTTCTTCATCTTCTTAAATGAGAGGGTTCTAGGGATCGTTACTTTCACCCAACCAATCCAGTCCTAGTCATTATATGGAGTTTTTTTTTTTTTTTTAATATCATAAATAAGTAATAACATGTTTGTATTTAATTTTGACAAAGATTTAGTTGAGTTGTCTCATGAATTACATTCAGTGTGATCATCTAACAAATCACATTCAATGTTATGTGACTCTACTCAACTTTATTATTAAGTTAAATCAGTCATTTTTATTTTTTTTCCGAATCTTCCTAATCAGCTTCCATTTCATTAAATAACTATGAAACAATCTTATAAGAAGGGATCTATTGTATTTTTCATATTTAAAATTTGACAAATTAGCCCTTGAACCATCTCTTTCCTTCCACTCTTTAGCCAATTTCATGCAATAGATTAAGGGAGAATTGAAGAATTAAAGGTGCGAGATAGAGAAATAAAGAGAATTATATAGGAGATCTTCTTGGGATTAATTTGTTTGGAGGGAAACTTCCAAAATCTGTTGGAATATGGCTAAAGAAACAAATAATTTTAGATGAGACCAAACCTTTAAAATGATAATTATACAGTAGTATCAAGGCTGGGACTGCTAAGTTATAAGGCATAATTAATTGGGCATAAGTTTCCTTTTTACCCATTTCTTTTTAAGTCAATATACTTTTCTACAAACTATTATAAAAATAATTTTCTTATTCATTTTATGGTAAAGTTACTATTCACTTTCCCAAAAAGATCTTATAAATTTTTATCTACTTTAGGACAAAGTCACTATTTACTAAGGGTATTTAGACATTTAATCCTATGGAATTGGTAGAAATTTTGTTTATTATAACTATGGATATAAAAATAATTTTTCGTATGAAAATGAATAATGGGAGGCATTTTCACTGATTAATTTTTTATTGAGTAAGAGTTGCATCATCATGCAGGATGCATGTGGACATAGATTAAATTCTCAATTAGTAATACTTTAAAAACTTATAACAATTAGGATTAAATAATGATTAGGATTAAATTATGTCCAAAAACAATAGTTTGGCTTTTCCCAAAAAAAAAAAAAAAAGAAAGAAAGAAAGAAGAAGAAGAAACGCATAGCTTGGATTAAACAAAATCAACTTGTTGTGAAATAAGATTAGACTTCCATAAAACAACTTAGTTCAACAAATAGTTAGGATTAAACAAAAGCAACATGTTGTGAAATAGGATTAGACTTCCATAAAACAACTTAGTCCATGCCTCTCTCTCTCTCTCTCAACCTCATGATTCATTCATCTCAATTCTCACGTAGATAGATTCTTTTATGGGCACTTAAGTATTTACTATATGGATTCTCAGTTAAGTTGTCGCCTCCTTCATGCCGCATTTAAATATGCATAATTTCTTATATGCATACATGCATCCATCAATTTGATGTATTTAAATGGTTTATTCAATTGTCAAGTTACATATTAATTTCTCAATTTCTTACACATATCAAATTAAAATAATCAAATCAGAATTTCATACCGTATATTTAGTTGCATATTATGATATTTACTCGTTCCAAGGATATGTGACTTCGGTTCTATTTGTAATATGGTATTTTGACTTCTAATAATCTATTTGCGATATATACCTCATCTAATTAGGCACATAATTTGGGATCAAGATCCTCTGGCCTCCACAATTCTAAACATTAGACTCGAGCAAATAAAAAATTCAGAATACTAATAAGTTAATTATGTTCGTTAATTTTTAAGTACTCAATTTTGTTGATATAGTCATCTCACACATCTAAAAAATATTATAATAAACTCTATTAAACATATAATATTAATATCCGTTGACCCGAGGCCTTTGGTGTCTTAATCACTAGCCAATATGGACATTTCTTCATTCATGGTTCGATATTTGTACATATGCAAATAATCATAAATAATGCACCCAACAGAACAGAATCTATTGCACGTAATAGGCCGGCTATTCATTTTGATATGGTCGAACTCCATCGAATCGGGCCTTTGGTCGAATTAAGTCGAATTGAGTCTTCCTCTTGAAAACCGGAACGAAGTCAAAGTTGTGTATTTGAAGGGTTTTAAGAATTAAACAGTTCGGACACCGTTGACGTGAACTAAGGAAACGCGAACTAGGGTAGTCTTGAAGTACAGTGACGAACTGGTCGATCATGGAAAGTAACGAACATGATTTTAATCCAACTAACTCCTATTTTTAAGGAATCTGTGACTCATATCCCACGTTTTGTGGGTAAAACTCAATCCACATGTATTCCAGGGAGTCTATATATACATCTTCTATTCATTCTTTTATTAAATACATACGCATATTATTTGAGAGATTTTTACTTAGTAAATCTATTGACTTGAGCGTCGGAGTCCCATCGCCGGGAATCTCTCCCGGTGTTTGTTTTGCAGGTAATCGAGTTCAAGGTTTCGAGTTTGTTGAAGTGAAGAGCTGGAGAAGCGAATCGGAGTAATATCAATTGGCACCGTCTGTGGGAAATATTAGAGTTTTAAGACGTTGAAGTATTGAGGATGGTGAATACTAGAGGATCTAGGAGGAGGATGGAAGTTGGTGATTCTTCTAGAAGATCTGAAGATGGAGATGGTAACAGGAGCTCCACTCCGGTGGAGCCCCCTCATACCATCACTCTAACGCCGGAGGAGCTTGCAGAATTGGTGGAAGCGGCTGCTCAAAAAGCTTTGGGAAAGCAAATGGTTGAGTCGCAGCAAGGCGATGTTGGTACTAATCGAGAAAAAGAAGCAAACGATGATAAATCACAAACAGGGGAGAAGGAAAGCCAGTTTGATCACCCTCGAGGTCAGAAGCGGGAGCATGACGAACTGTCGGAGAGAGTTGATGATTTGAAGAGGGAACTGCGGGAAGTCCAGCGAAATATCCGACGAGTTCCAAGGAGCTCAAGAGGAAATCCCTTTTCGGAGGAAGTGATGGAGGATGCGTTACCGGCCTTTTTTCGGCCGGTGAATTTTGATTATGATGGTACCACCAATCCGTGGGATCATCTGTGTCGGTTTGAAAACACTGCCCTCTTACATCGGTACTCAGACGGTATTAAGTGTAGGGTGTTTGCTACTACCCTCACCAAGGCAGCTTAGACTTGGTTTAGTCAATTAAGTTATGGAGTCATTCATGATTTTGCCCAGTTATCCGAGTTGTTTTTGCATCAATTTGCGAGTTCTAGAAGACAACGACGATCTACCCAAACCCTGTTCGGGGTAAAGCAGAAGGCGGAGGAAATGTTGAGGGAGTTCGTCAAAAAATTCACAGCTGCAACTTTGGAAGCTCCGGAAGCTTCCGATGATTTGATAGTTAATGCATTCATATAAGGCTTGAGAGAGAGCGATCTTCATACTTCTTTAATTAAGAAAACACCCAAAAATTTTGACGACTTGTTACAGCGAGCCACCAAGTATATTAATTTAGAAGAAGCAATTCGAATTAAGAAGGGCGAGGGTTCTAGCCAAGCGAACAAGTCACAGGGCAAGAGGTTACAAGGAAGAAAGAGATGGGTGAGTCACGAACGAAGTTCGCACCCCCTCCCTTGCGAGATAACAGGGCTGGAAGGAGGTATGATCAGTATACACCATTAGCTATTTCTCCCGAACAAGTGTTGATGGAAATCTGGAATTGGCCTCAATTGAGGTGGCCAGCGACTTGGAGTTCGACTCCTAAGAAGCCGTCTACCTTTGGAAACGGCAAACTTTGTCGATTTCATAATGAATACGGACATAGTACTGATGAATGCTTGCACCTGAGGGACGAACTGGAGAGATTAGTTAGAGAAAACAGACTTGCTCGGTATGTTCGCCAACAACGACAGGACAACAGAGGGCAACAGAATGCTCGAGAGGAGCCTAGAAGGGAAAGAGGACAGGAGCGACCTGAATTACCTCCACCTCCGCCACTCCCACCAAGAAATAGGCCTGAAAGGGAAGAGAGACCTACTATTCACATGATTATGGGAGGACCAACAGATGGAGATTCGAACAGAGCTCGAAAAGCAAGATTAAATTCAGTTCGACAGAAAAGAGATGAGGTTCAAACAATCTTTGAAGAGATAGTAGTGGAGTTCGGGGCTCGGGATAGAGTGGCTATCCAAAGTCCACAGTTCGATGCTATGGTAATTATAGCTGAGATATGAGGTTTTAATGTTGAGCGAGTATTTGTCGACACAGGCAGTTCGGTGGACGTCATGTTCATGGATTGTTTCAAAAAAATGAGATCGTCGGTTGAGGTCAAGCACGTAGAAACTTCTTTTTATGGCTTTACAGGGGAAGTAGTGACGGTGTTCGGCAAGGTGCAATTGTCTATGGTTTTGGGAGAGGGGGAATGGAAGCAGAATAAGACAATAACTTTCTTACTGGTGGATGCACCTTCGCAATACAATGTGATATTGGGTCGTCCATCTTTGAGTACTTATGCGGCGATCATCTCGCCTACACATTTGATGATGAAGTTCCCTTTGGAGAATGACGAATGACGAATAACAGGAGTGGGAGTAGTTCATGGGGACCAACAGACAACTCGACGTTGCTATGTCGCTGCAGTTCGCCATTCAGAGTCCCAAAAGCGTCACCCCGAACAAAGAGATGATGCTGATCGAGAAAGAGACCAAAGCCGGAAAAAAGGGAAAAAAGGCGAACACAACAGAATTTGAAGAAGGAGAATTGATGAGTGTCGAACTAATTCCACAGCAGCCTGGACATTTAGTACGTGTAGGCAGCCATTTATCCGAGCCAATCCAGAAAGAGATAATATGAGTGTTGAAAGAAAATGTAGATTTGTTCGCATGGAAGCCCGAGGATATGAAAGGTATAAATCCGGACGTAGCAGTGCACAGGTTGAATGTTAAGCCGGAAGTTCGACTAGTTAAGCAGAAGTTGAGGCACTTTGGGGACGAACAGAACAAGATAATAGAAAAAGAAGTAGAGAAGCTGTTGGAGATAGGGCATATTGAAAAAATTCAGTACCCTCAGTGGTTGGCTAATGTAGTGTTGGTGCCAAAACCAGGAAATAAATGGCGAATGTGTGTTGATTTTAGGGATTTGAACAAAGTCTGCCCAAAAGATCATTACCCACTTCCCCGAATTGATAAGTTGGTGGACTCAACAGCCGGTTGTGAGCTTCTTAGCATGATGGATGCTGCACAAGGGTATCACCAAATTTTATTACATCCGGAAGAAAAGCCTAAAGTTGTTTTCATCACTTCGTCAGGGACATACTGTTATACAGTAATGCCATTTGGGTTGAAAAACGCAGGAGCTACTTATCAAAGGATGGTGGATAAAGTGTTCAAGGATCAGTTAGGTCGGAATATGGAGGCTTATGTGGATGACATGTTGGTAAAAAACATTCAAGCAAACAGTCATGCAACAGACTTGATGGAAACTATGGCAACAGTTCGACTGTATGGAATGAGGTTAAATCCGGCAAAGTGTTCGTTCGGAGTAAAGACAGGGAAGTTTTTGGGGTACATGGTTACGGAGAGAGGAATAGAAGTTAATCCTACAAAAATTCGAGCTATACAAGAAATGTCCCCTCCTCGAACTATAAAAGAGGTACAGACTTTAATTGGTCGTATGGTTGCTCTAAGCAGGTTTATATCAAGGCTAGCTGATAGAGGTTTGCCGTTCTTCAAAATTCTGAGAAAAAGTGGTCAGTTCGGTTGGAATGAACAGTGTCAGAAGGCATTTGAGGACCTAAAGGTTTTTTTATCTTCGCTTCCATTATTGAAACAGCCAATACAGGGAGGCACGCTGGTGGTATACTTAACAATTGGCAAAGAATCAGTCAGCTCGGTTCTTGTGCGAGAAGAAGGAAAGGACCAGTTCCCTGTCTATTTTGTTAGTAAAGTTCTTCAAGGAGCCGAAACACGCTACACTGAGATTGAAAAGATGGCCTATGCACTCGTTACTACAGCTAGAAGGTTGCGACCGTACTTTTTAGGTTATGCGATAATCGTGCGAACTGACTATCCATTGAGCATTATTTTGGGAAAGCCCGATGCATCGGGAAGGTTAATCAAATGGGCTGTCGAACTGGGTCAGTTTGATATCAAGTATGAGCCTCGAACAACCATTAAAGGTCAAGCCTTGGCGGATTTTATTCAAGAAACTACTAGGGTACAGGAAGAAAAAGAATGGGAATTATTCGAAGATGGATCCTCATCTCGTCACGGAGCTGGAGCAGGAATATTGTTGATCAGTCCGGAAAAAGATGAATTACAGTTCACTGTAAAATTCTTGTTTAACGCATCTAACAATGAGGCTGAATATGAAGTTTTTTTGCTGGGCCTAAAAATAGCCGAACATGCTGGAGCTCGCCATTTAATAGTAAAATCAGACTCACAGTTGGTAACACAACAACTTCGAAATGAATGTGAAGTCAAAGAGGACAGGATGATTTCCTACGTAAACAAAATTAGGGATATGGAGAACAGGTTTGAAAAGCTTCAGATCGAACAGATTCCTAGAAGTGAAAATCAGAAGGCCGATTTTTTATCAAAGATAGGCAGTTCGTTGAGGGATTGTTCGTAAAGAACTATAACCGTGATGGGTGTCGGGCGAGAAAATGAAGTTGCGAGTATTGACAAGGCAGAGTCCGATTGGAGAACTCATTTCTTGCAGTTTCTGGAGGGTAAAAAGGAGGAAACAACAAAAGAATTGGAAAGGCTAGAAAGACAGGTTCGATTCTATTATGTCATTGATGGATTGTTGTATAGAAAAACTTTTCTGCCAACAGATGCAAGGTGTTTATCACAAGAAGAAGGGATTAAGGTCCTGAGAGAGGCTTATAAAGGAGGATGTGCCGAACACGCAGGAGCAAGAGCCTTAGCTCGAAAAGCAGTACGAGCTGGTTTCTATTGGCCCACGATGAAGAAGGATGCGGAGGAGCTAGTTAGAAAGTGTGAATCTTGCCAAAAGCATGAGTGGAGAATTCACACACCGGCCACAGATATGTTGACAGTTTGTTTGTCTTGTCCCTTTGCCAGATGGGGAATCGACATAGTTGGTCTGTTTGTTAAAGTTAGAGGGAACAAACAATTCTTGGTGTTAGCAGTGGACTACTTCACTAAATGGGTCGAAGCGGAACCCTTAGTCAAGATTACAGGAGCTGACATTATCCATTTTATTTGGAAGAATATATGATGCAGGTTTGGTCTGCCTAGAATCCTGGTATCCGACAATGGAGCTCAGTTTCGAGGAAAGAAAATCATGGGATGGTGCGAAGAGATGAAAATTCGGCAAGTATTTAACGTTGTTGCACATCCACAGGCGAATGGGCAGGTTGAAGTGGTAAATCGAATTATATTGGACGGGCTCAAAAAATAGCTTGAGTCTGAGAAATCGAACTGGGTGGATGAACTTCCATCAGTACTGTGGGCCTATCGAACAACATCCAGATCGACAACAGGAGAGAGTCCTTTCAGCTTGGCGTTCGGGATGGAAGCAGTTGTCCCGGCGGAAATTCAAGGAGAAGCATTGCGGATCACTAATTTTGAAGTACAAGAAAATGAAGAGTTAATCAAGACTGATTTAATGTTCGTAAATGAACTGAGGGATGATGCCCGAGTCCGTCATGAACTTTATAAAAGGCGCATCCAAGCAGCGTTCAATAAGAAAGTTCGGAAAAGGGGATTCCAAGTAGGGGATATGGTGTTAAGACAATCCGATGTCTTGGTCGAAATTGGAAAACTAGAGGCTATTTGGGAAGGACCGTATATAGTCTCGAAGATTTTAATAGGAGGATCCTACGAACTAACAGATGAAGAGGGAAAGAAGCTGCTAAGACCATGGCATGTGAGTCATTTGAAGAAATTTTATGTTTGAAGGACTATCCTTCTGTATGTTATCTATTACTATTTTTTAATTCCTGTTAATAAAACGAGACATTTACTCTCCGTGGACGTAGGTCAATTTGACCGAACCACGTTATATCGTTGTCACATTTTTCCTTACTTTATTTTTATATTGTTGTTATACTTACTGATTAAGCGAACTGATACATTCCCTCGGAATGTCCTGATTAAGAGAACTGCAACATTCCCTCGGAATGTAAACACTCCCTCGGAGTGTCCTGATTAAGCGAACCGCAACATTCCCTCGGAATGTAAACACTTCCTCAGAGTATCCTGATTAAGCGAACTGCAACATTCCCTCGGAATGTAAACACTCTCTCGAAGTGTCCTGATTAAGCGAACCGCAACATTCCCTCGGAGTGTCCTGATTAAGCGAACTGCAACATTCCCTCGGAATATAAACACTCCCTCGGAGTGTCCTGATTAATCGAACTAATACATTCCCTTGGAATGTAAACACTCCCTCGGAGTATCCTGATTAAGCGAACCGCAACATTCCCTCGGAGTGTCCTGATTAAGCGAGCTAAAACATTCCATCGGAATGGTCCTGATTAAGCGAGCTAAAACATGCCCTCGGAATGTCATGATCAAGCGAACTAGAATATTCCCTCGGAATGATTCAATTCAAACGAAACTAGATTAAGCCAGTTGAAGCTTTTTTATGAATGATTGGATTCAGCGAACTATAATGAAGATTACAACGGATTACAAATACAAGTATTTAACATTGATTAACATTCAATTCGAATAAAGGATAGTTACAAATATAGAGGAAAATAAAACATTCAAAAGCTAAGGTAGAGTAGGAGGTTTTTCAGGAGGAATTGAGGAAGAGGGATCAGCAGGGGGTGGTGGCATAGGAGCGAACATGTCGTCTGGCAGATCAGTGATCAAGTTCAAAGTCATTTCCCCGATCTGATTCGAACTGGTACTTGGAGGGAGGATTTCTGAAATGGCTTGCTCTAAAAGGCCGGCCCACCATTTGGCATCAACAGGCTCGTTCGAATCTCCGCACCAGCCATGAGGAATGATTGCTTTAACTTCCTACCCAGCGAAGAGAGACGGAAGCGCAAAGGGGACTCGGGCATAGCTTCAGTTACCTCTTCCTGGCATAGTCGAACGCCCTCTTTGAAATAAGCCACGGCCATGGGAGCAGCTTTAGAGAGAAAGAGGACTGAGTTCCATAGGCGTCTGAAGAGACTCTCACGAAACTCTTCAGCTATTAGCTCCATCTCTGGACTCCGAACAAATCGATGAAAGCCCTCTATAATTCCAGCTCGGAAACCCTCCTCCCTTTTATATTCCGCAAATTGAAGCCGCATATTCATTTCCTCCTCCAACTCCTCTCTCAGTCTCCTAATTTCCGCCTCAGCCCCGAGGAACTCTTTCTGCTTCTCCATGGAAAACTACTCTTTTGCCACAAGCAGTTCCTCTTTTTTCGATACCTCAGATCGAGCCGTAGCGAGCTCGATCTCGTATTGCTCTAACCGAGCAGATAACTCAGTGGCTTGGCCGGAGCGGATAGCCAGATCGCTCTCTAGGGCTTTTTTCTCCTCCTCCTCCTCCTTTTTCTGCACGAGGTCGCGATAATTTCGCGACTGATCTCGCCGCCGAAGGGCCCTTTTGCTCAAACCTTCAAAAAAATTCTTTGCGTTGACTAAACGCGTAAGATTCAGTTGGATCTCCCTTTCCTCAGCATCCTCCTCGGCCTCTGCCGATTTCCCCTTCTGCACCGCCGCCTCTTCTGGAACCCCCGAAGTCACTGGTAGCTCCTCAACGGTCTTCTGTTTTTTGCTCGCGGACCGTTGCGAACTGTCAGACTCCCTTTTTTTCTGTTGGCGAGAGGAGCTGGTTCTCAATGCCCCTCCCGCAGCACTTCAGTTAGATCTACAGGCTCGGATGAACGAGTCGGGCGTAGAGGCGAACTGGCGGGGGCTTCGTCGGCAGATAGTATGGCAAGAGGAGGGGGAGTCGACAAGGTAGTCTCCGATTTCCCAAGGAGAACACCCTCTTCCTCATGAACTACCTGCTCAGTCGAACCAGGGGTTTTATTGGCCAGCTCGACAAGACGAGCTTCCTCCGATTTCTTGTAGGTTGCGGTCAGGTCGGAGTTCACGCAATGTTGGGAAGGCGAGTATGGAGTCCTCTCATCATCAGAGACCTCATCTGCAAAACTGAAGAATTGATTCATCTTTCTATCTGCGAAAAGAAACAAATGGGGTAAGCCATCAGGTATGAAAACACGTCCGAATTAATACTGAAAAGGATAAGAAAAAGAAAGATCGACCTAAATTAAAACGAGAAGAAACACGGCTGTTCGGATAAAACCCCCAGAAGGACAGTAGCGACTCGCAAGAGCTCAATTGGACGATATCGAACCACCCCTTCGCAAAAATTCTGTTCAAAACAGAGATCTGGTAGTCCGGGGGAGGAGGGGGATCAGACTGAATAGCGTTTTGAACCCAGGGGAAAGAACAGAAGGATTGGTTCGCTGGTGCGCGAACGAAAAAGTAGTATCGCTCCCAAACGCTAACCTTCTCATCACCAGGGGATAAAAAAACAGCTCCCTCGCACCCCCACGATGACTTAAATAAAAACGAAAAGGATTACTGTTTTTAAGAACAAAACAAGAGCGAAATCGATCGAAAGAGGGTTCGACCCCCATCCACTTACATATCATGTAGAAAGATACTATATAGCTTATGGAATTTGGGTGTAATTGGTTCGGACATATTCCGAAGCCCGAACCAATTTCTGAGAAGAAAGGGTGAATGAGAGGAACTAATCCCAGGGTGACATGTTTCAAAAACCATGTCTGATGATCAAGAGGAGCTCTGTGGGGCCGGTCCTCTGGATCGGGGATTACAACAGAATAACCACCCACCATAAGCGAACTAAGGAGGGTTAGATGGGTTTGGGTGGTTTTAGTGGAAGAAAATACTGTGTCTACAGTTTTTCTCCTAGAATTCTTAGAAGCTTGAGTCACGGGATGAGAAGATGCCATTGGAAATATAAGGATAAAAGAGAAGAAGATGGGTACCTGATATGATTGAAGAAACTTAGATATTGGAGAAGAAAGATCCTTGATTGATGAAAAGAAAAACTGTGTAAATATAGCTACAGTAATTGGTTGCGCAAGAAGTGTTTCTGATATGATGAAGGAGATATATATAGAGGGATGGTTCCTCGATTTTGGGGGGAAAAATGAAAGGTCGCGAATTCTCGGTCGTTAGATGCAAGAAAATCCAACGGTGGAAGATGAAAGGATACTGAGCGGGAAATCCACTTGGCCACGTGTCGCGTAGGGGGGACTTAGCGTTGTTGAGAAGACATCTCGCCTCGAAAAGGTGCGCCAAGTGTTCGGATAATATGTTAGCGAACTGCACTAGTGCATGTAAACATGCACTTCAAAGGGGGGAGTCCTTGATATGGTCGAACTCCATCGAACCAGGCCTTTGGTCGAATTAAGTCGAACTGAGTCTTCCTCTTGAAAACCGGAACGAAGTCAAAGTTGCGTATCTGAAGGGTTTTAAGAATTAAACAGTTCGGACACCGTTGACGCGAACTAAGGAAACGCGAACTAGGGTAGTCTTGAAGTACAGTGACGAACTGGTCGATCATGGAAAGTAACGAACAGGATTTTAATCCAACTAACTCCTATTTTTAAGGAATCCGTGACTCATATCCCACGTTTTGTGGGTAAAACTCAATCCACATGTATTTCAGGGAGTCTATATATACCTCTTCTATTCATTCTTTTTTTTTTAAGCACAATTATATTAAATACATACGCATATTATTTGAGAGATTTTTACTTAGTAAATCTATTGACTTGAGCGTCGGAGTCCCATCGCCGGGAATCTCTCCCGATATTTGTTTTGCAGGTAATCGAGTTCAAGGTTTCGAGTTTGTTGAAGTGAAGAGCCGGAGAAGCGAATCGGAGTAATATCACATTTATTTCTAGTTTTATTATAATATGTTGCTTTAATCTGTGCTAAAGAATCCATCATTTCTTCCCTTATTTTACCAGAATTATTTAATCTTGTTTTATGTTCACTACTCTTTTCTTTTCTTTTTTCGTTTTTGTTATTTAAAACAAGGAAATTAATACATAGGAAGAAATATTTGGTTGAGGAAAGGCTTGCAAATTTAATATTTATTAGGTATCTTGGAAAATTCAAATAATTAATAATATCGAATATTCTATAAATAGCCAACACCAACACTACAAGTCTACAACCTCATCACCACCACCGTTAGCTACTCATCAACTTCTCCTCCGATGGATCTTCTCCTCCAGAAAGTCCTCCTCAGCCTCTTCGCCGCCGCAGCAGCGGCGGTCGTGATCTCGAAGTTCCGGCGCAAACGGCTGAACCTTCCTCCGGGCCCATTCGCCCTGCCCATCTTCGGAAGCTGGCTCCACATCGGCAACGACTTCAACCACCACCACTTGACAAACTACGCCAAGACATTCGGCGGCGTGTTCCTGCTCCGAATGGGCCAATGCAGGATCGCCGTCGTGTCTTCGACGGAGCTGGCCAAGCAGGTTCTGCTCACTCAGGGCAAAGAGTTCGGGTCCCGTTCTAGAAACATCGTCTTCGACATATTCACCGGAAAGGGGCAGGACATGGTGTTCTCCGACTACGGCGACCACTGGCGGAAGGTGCGGCGGATCGTGACGGTTCCGCTCTTCACGAACAAGGTGGTGCAGCATTACCGGTCGGACTGGGAGGCGGAGGCGGCGGCGGTGGTGGAGGATGTGAGGAAGAATCCGGCGGTGGTGACGGAAGGGGTGATGCTTAGGAGCAGGCTGGAGCTGATGGTGTATAATAATGTATATAAGATGATGTTTGATAAGAAGTTTGAGGGTGTGGATGATCCTTTGTTTGTGAAGCTTAAGACCATCAATGGTGAGAGGAGTAGATTGGGCCAAAGTCCTGAGTATAATTATGGTGATTTTGTGCCCTTTTTGAGACCTTTCTTGAGAAAATACTTGAAAGTATGCAGGGATGTTACTGCGAGGAGATTGAACTTATTCAAGGATTCCTTCATTCAACAAAGGAAAATTGCATCCACAAAGATGATAGACAACAAAGGGCTGAAATGTGGGATTGATCATTTTCTTGAAGCTCAGAAGAATGGAGAGATCAATGAAGACCATGTCCTTTACATTGTTGAGAACATAAATGTTGCTGGTATGTATACTTCAATTTCTGCTTTAATTTTCTTGAATTGATGAAAATGGCTTATAAATATATTCACTGTGACCACCAGCTATAGAGACCACTATCTGGGCACTTGAATGGGCCATTGCAGAACTGATCAACCACCCTACAATTCAGACGAAACTTCGGGCCGAAATCGACAGGGTCCTTGGCTCGGGACAGCCCGTGACAGAGCCCGACACTCAGAAGCTCCCATACCTCCAAGCAGTGATCAAGGAAACTCTTCGTCTTCGAATGGTAGTTCCATGCTTAGTCCCCCACAAGAACCTCAGCCAAGAAAAGCTGGGAGGCTATGACATCCCAGCTGGGAGCAGAGTCTTCGTCAACGCCTGGTTTTTAGCCAACGACCCGGCCCACTGGAAAAAGCCCGAAGAGTTCAGGCCCGAAAGATTCTTGGAAGAGGAATCGAAGGTGGATGTGAATGGCAATGATCTTAAGTACATCCCATTCGGTGTTGGGCGGAGGAGCTGCCCGGGAATTCTGATAGCAATGCCGGTTTTGGGCATCACTTTGGGCAGGCTGGTGCAGAACTTCGAGCTTCTGCTGCCCCCCGGGCAGTCCAAGATCGACACCACTGAGAAAAACGGGCAGTTTGCTACCCGGATCTTGAAGCATTACAGCGTTGTGATGAAGTCAACAGTTAATGTTTGAACTTTGATTTATTTCAATAACATATAGATCCATGCATGCTCATGACTCAACCATCCATCATTAATGACGTCAGGGTTTTTATTTCTTTTAATGTAATAATGTTGGTTTTCTAATGTTTTACTTAAAAATAATGTTCAATTCATCTGTCTATGTCAGTTGGCTATAAAACTTTTGTCACAATCCAAGGGTGTGATTGTGAATGTTTTAATTTGTGTGCATTTCAAGTCTTTTATATATTGTTTTCGATAAATAAAAAGTCAAATTTCCAAAAAGTTTAACATTTTTATTTTTTAAAAGTTAAAGTTTTTTTTAATAATTAATCAAAAAATCAAGGAATTATTCAAAAATTGTTATAATTAATCATGAATATATATATATATATATATATTAGTTACAATTGTAAAAATAAATTTGGCAGTTAAAATCTTATTATGAAACATTATCTTTTTTGGGGACAATTTTAAGCTCTTTTATTGAATAATAATACATGAATCAAATTTTCTATTTCAAAATTATGTTTTATTTCTCATGGCATTAATAGTATTTCAAAAGTACATACTTTTTTTAATAAAGAAAATAGTAACCACAACTTTCTATCTAGTTTTTGAAAAATTTAATACAGAAAATTACAATTCAATCACGACTTATTAATTTTTGCAATTTTATACATGAGATTTGAAACATTTGCAATTTTATTCATCTCATGACATTTCATAAACATTTTTTTGACGTAATTACCAAAACCATGACATGGAACATTATTTTGAACTGCTAGTTAACAACAAGAAAGTCAAGTTATTTGAAACTGCAATATGGAATATTATTTTGGATGACTAGTTAACAACAAGAAAGTCAGGTTATTTGAAACTATAACTCTTTTAGCATAAAATTCTATATTTGAAATACACTAACCAATATTAGAGTTTTCGTCATCTTTCATTTTGAATACACGAAATTTCTCTTTTGAATTTCTCTCTAATGAGATCAATTTGACATTTAGGATTTTTTCATCAACTGTTATTTATAATTTTAAAATCTATATGTATGTGTATTGGATAAAATACACCCGAAAAATAAAAAAACAAAATTTTACCACTCATTTTACCTTTCTGAATATGTGAAATTAGTATTTTAAGTTTTTAAAATATAATAATTAAATAAATGACTGATAAAAATAAAATTTGACCAATGAAATCATTGTTTTTATTGTTATATTAAAGATATTAAGGGTTTGATTCTTATTTAAAAATTGGATAGAAATATATATGCTCACAAGAAACAAAGTATATCCTTTTAGTGGAAATCATTCGATTTTCTTTATATTTGTATTATTTACAGATCAGATCTTCTGGTTTCAAAATTTAGCAGATAATTATAAGGAAAAAAGATATTAGAATTATATTAGAGGACAATTTTATCATTCATCAACTAATCTCCTTACGACATGATTGGTATGATGAAATGGATTTAGGTGAGAATGAAATGAATTCAAGAATGGAATGGTGATGAGAAATGAATGGTATAAAAATACTGATTCCTGTGATTGATATAACAAAGGAATAAGAAATGAATGAAATAATTATTATAATTATATTTTATGATTGATAACTATAAATAAAATGTATAATATTAAATCAATCTTTATTTGACTAAATTACCTTCCACTATAATTTTATTTAATATTCATATTCAATATATCACTCAAATTTAAAATATTTGGCATATTTAAATTTAAAAATAATTCTTTTTACATAAAATTAATCATTGTACTAATATTAAGATATATTTTATTTATATATTTTATTTTTTAATCTTATTATTAGTTTACTATTTTTGTATTATTTATATATTCTTAAAGTAGTTAAATAATAATATATTTTTCATATTTTTTTTATTAATTATTCTATATAATTTTATATTATTAAAATCTTAATATCTTATTTTATATTTCTACAAAAATATTTTAGTTACAATTTATTTATATTTTTTTAAATAATTTATTATCTATACTAATATTCATTTATCTTACAAATATATATATAGATAAATCAATATCAGAACTAAAATTATTTATATTATTAAAATTATATTCATATTATTTTATTATGTTTTTAAGATTTTATATTTATTAATTATCTTTATACTATTTATGTATTTAAAAAAAATTTTGCTATTTTTTATATTTTTATTTTATATTTATTTTAAATTATTAGTTATTATTTTATAATTTTTTATAAATAATTTAATATTATTTACGAAATTTTATATAATAATTCGACTTTAGGAAGTTAATTTGTGAAAACATAAAATAAATATGATAATTGTCAAAATTAATAAAAAAAATATTAATTTTCTTCACGACAGGAATACGTAATACCATGGGGTAGGAATGAATGGTCATTCCCTCATCCATGGTAATACCAATTCATGCGGGAATCACCATTCCCACCTATAAAACATACCAATCAAAGGAATAGGAATGAAGGTAAGAATGATGATTTCATTCCTAATTTTCGTTAAACCCTTATTTTTTGGGGTTTAACGAAAATATCCAAAATGATACCACGAAAATTATACTTATTGTTCGTTAAACCCTTATTTTTATGGTTTAACGAAAATATCCAAAATATATATATTTTCGTTAAACCCTAAAAAAATAAGGGTTTAATGAGCCTTCTAAAATTACACTTTTTCGTTAAACCCCTACTTTTAGGGGTTTAACGAAAATTATAAATTATACCATAATTTTCGTTAAACCCAAATTTTTTAGGGTTTAACGAAAATATTGTCCCTAGGTTTAATTTTCGTTAAACCCTAAAAAATAAGGGTTTAACGAAAATTAAACTTCTACTTTTTACACTCTCTTCAATTCGTACCCTAATTTTCGTTAATCACTCCAAATTTATTTTAGTCTTTGAATTTTGACAATACCAATTGATTAAAAATACCAATTGATTAACAATACCAATTGATTAAAAAAGAATGAATAATTATGCACGATATTTTTAATTATTTAACAAACAATACCTATTAATTAAAAAAGAATGAATAATTAATTAAAAAAATAATAATTATGCAAGATATTTTTTATTGTTTAACGAACAATACCTCTTGATTAAAAAAGAATGAATAATTAATTAAAAAAGAATGAATTATGCACGATTTTTTTAATTATTTAACGAACAATACCTTTGATTAAAAAAATAACTAATTAATTAAAAAATAATGAATAATTAATTATGCACGAATATTTTTAATTATTTAACGAACAATACCCTAAACCCTATAAGATATTGTTCGTTAAACCCTATCGTTAAGCCTCAATTTTAAGGGTTTAACAAACATATCCCTCTTGTTCGTTAATCCATATAATTCAATCCTAATTTAACTAAATTAACTAAATTCAATCCTAATTCACAAACAACATATTTAACGAATAAGTATAATTTTTAATTAATTTTCGTTAAACTCTTATTTTGTAGGGTTTAACGAAAATATATTCTCGTTAAACTCTTATTTTGTAGGGTTTAACGAAAATATATTCATACGGTATAATACATGATATGATATATCAAATATATTTATTTGATATCAAAGTATAAAAGAAAAAGATAAAATAATTAATAAAATCAAAATTGGGTATTTGGGATTAATATGTTTTATTAGTGGGTATTTGGGGTAATTGTTTATATATATGGGTAGAATTATTTATATGTTTTATATGATTGTGAATTGTTACCAGCTAAGATGGAAATTTATATAAAAATTATTAATCATGGATTCAATATATTATTGGAATTAATTTACCTCTTAATTATGTGAATTATTAAACCGAAAAGATAGTTATTGACAATTCAATTAAATTTTCATATTTAAAATTATAAGTCGATATCATAATTTTATCCCTATTTCTGCTAGTTAGAATTAATGGCGTTGTCGGGCGAGTTGTATTCAGCTTAATTCGTCATTCTCCACATTGAAATCAATTTTCGGCTAATATAAAAATGTTAATCTGTATTTATCCATGAATCATGATTAATAATAAAGTATTTATCTATTGTCCCGTTCAAGAATCTTGACTGGAGTACATTCCATCTACCATCAAAAATATTTTTAATAAATAAAAGATTAATTTTATCCAAGAAAAATATTAAAATTTTGCTGGATAAAAAAAAAAAAAGCAGATGCTCAAAACATTATTAAAAACACGAATTTTAAATTCAAAACTTGAACAAATTAGAAGCAGATCATCTAAGAAATACTTGAAAAGCATTTAAAAATGATTTAAGAAAAAAGAAAATGTAGGTCTAAACCAGGCCCTCAAATCATGAATGAATCAGAGAGAGCAGACATGCCGACCCTGAAACTTCCTTGTCTGTGCACAGTACCATGCTTCCTTCATCTTATATCCAGAGCATCGGCTTAATTGTACACAATTCACAGAACATTTTTCATAGATCTATTCATACATATAAAGTAGAAAACAAAGAAAAAATAATCGATTAAGATGCAAGCAGAGACTGACTGTGACTGCTATTTATAGGAAATCAGGAACTAGGGTTTCACTCTTGTGGATTACCGGAAATGCCCCTTCCATTGGGCCTTAACTTGGACTTTTTCGTTTGGGCCTTAAGTGGGTTAGACTCGAATTACGACGCTTACCTTTTTTTGGACTTATTATTTTTAAGTGATACTGTTTTCTAATAAGGATTATTCAACGTTTATAGTAATTTTCAACATTGTGATGAGTATGAAGCTTATATAACCTCTTCATAGGAATCTAATGAGAACAAAGTTTTTATATCTTGTGATTTAAAAAAGAGAAAAAATATATTATTTTTGTTGTCTTTCTTTTGTTAATGAACTAATATCGTCTTCCAAAAATCTATTGAATCTTGGTAAACTAAACTTTCATGATATTTGGAAAACCATTTTTTATTCATTTACAATACAACAACAATTTCTTCCAATGAAAATGCTCATATGAAGAAGATTGGAGACATGTCCTATACAAGCTTTTTTGTGTAATAACAAACGGATCTTGCTTGCTCTAATGGATCCACCAAAATATCTACAGATGAATGCACACGTTTTAAGATTCCAAGTATTTAAGCACTTGCAGTCTATAAGTTACTCATATTATGTTGAGATCCACAAATATGAAAGCAACCAATAATTTTACAAACCCATTCAATTTTTTAAAAAATTACTAATTCTTTCGAGCAATCCTTCATCAATGATTGTGAATGGCTGAGTTTTTTCAATTTTTTCGACCTTGGTTCAGTAGGAGCAAGTCAGAAAAATTGAGAAATAGAATCATCTGATTTAATTCGTTCTCAATAACCATGAAATGATCATAAGATCTTATGGTGATTTTATTGTCGACGAATGCTCCTATTACACTTGTAATCTCTGAACCCAACAATACGATTTTATCAAATAGCATATTTAAAATGTGAAATATAACAATTTGATTATATGTTTGAACTTTGAAGAATGTTTTCAGATTATTCTTTTTTTTTTCTATTCATAAATGACTTAATCTATTATATTATATAGAATTGTTTTAATATAGAGTTCAAATTTTAACAAACATCGTTCAAGTTATCTTCCAAGTTTCATTGCCACACAAACTTTTAAAAATATTATTTCTATATATAATCTTATTTTATATATATATATATATATATATATATATATATATTAATCCTACAAAGTTCGTTCATTTACTTTGTAAAAAATTGTCCCTTTTTACTTTGTAAAATCTAGTCGAAATTTTCACCTCATTTGTGACCATATCCTAAATCCGTCTCTAAATCAAAGATCGAAGACATTTGATTGAATAAGTTATAATTAATTTCGAGTTTTCTGGAATTTTCAAAATTTGACTGGTTGGAGTCGTTTGACTAGTTTGTTTTTATAATTTTGTTGCATTTTCCACAAATATTAAACATAGTTTCTATAATAGATAAAGATTCAATAAATGATATCGTTGCAACTAAATCTTAACCATCACTCAAAATAAATAATAATGTCATGAAGAAAAATATTTGACTATGCCTTTAAGTGTCAAAACAATATCAAAGTCGCTTAAAGATTGTGAAGTCAAAAGAGTATTCTTTTCACCTCAAATATTTAGTTGCCTTTTGATGTTATTTTTATTTAAGGATGAATTTCATAACAAGACACAATTTATAGTTTAGTTTTCAATTCTAAATTTAATTTTTAAAATTTCTCAATAAGGGGCTCAATTTCACTTTTTTTTTCCCCTCAATTTAAGGCTTGAAATTTAGATTGAATTCTCAATTCAATACAAAATTCCATTTTTTTTCTTTTTTCTTTTATTTATATTCATAGATTTATTAATATTTTCAATATGTATTTATATTTAAAATAAATTATAACAAATTAGTGTAATTTTAAAACGATTTTCATCCGACTTGTATTAATTTATATATATGTATATAATTAATGCAATTCATACAATTAAGATTCTTTTGATTTTCTTAATTTTATGAATAAAAGTACAGAAACCCAATTTTAATATTAATCAATTTAGTATAAGTTATATTTTATGAAATTGAATTAATTATATTTTTCTATCTTTCTTTCTTTTTATATATAAATTGACACATGTCGGATGAAGATGTTTCCAACATTATACTAATTTGTCTTAATTTATCTAAAATATAAATACATATTAAAATATAAATAAATTTATAAATATAATTACAAAGAAAAAAGAAAAAGAAAATGAAATTTTGTCTTGAATTGAGAACTCAATCTAAATTTCAAGCCTTAAATTGAAAAAAAAATGTTAAATTGAACCCCTTATTTAAAAACTTTAAAAATTAGGTTTAGAATTAAGAAATAAAATATAAATTAAGTCTTATTATGAAATTTATCCTTTATTTAACTATTTGCAATAAATTGATGAATTTGTACGTAAAATGAGGATCGAAAAGAAAAAAAAAACGGAGGAATATAATAGAATGAAGTAATAATGTGGTAGTGTCATAAACTATGGACAAATTAACTGATCATGTCCATTGATTGTGA
This sequence comes from Scutellaria minor, assembly GCA_954870855.1. Taxonomy (NCBI): domain Eukaryota; kingdom Viridiplantae; phylum Streptophyta; class Magnoliopsida; order Lamiales; family Lamiaceae; genus Scutellaria; species Scutellaria minor. The sequence goes on along the minus strand of OX940725.1, from coordinate 11,474,125 downwards.
GAGATTAAAACTAAAGATATGGTTTAGGGAAAATATATAATTAGGGTTTGAATTAATAGAAAAAACTAAATTATAATACCATTTAAATTTTAAAAGATCTCTCAAAAAGGAGACGGGCTTGAGAGTTGAGACAAGTATGAATTTATTAATTATGTGCCCATACTCCACACCTACTTTGAATAAAAAAAATCATACAATAAATGCACCTGTCATTTATACTTTTCCTTTGAAATTGATACAATAAATATCAGCAATTCAAAAAGAAGAAAAGAAAAAAAAGAAGGCTTTAGGGACCCGTTTGTTTGCAAATTCTTTAAACGCAATGATAATTATTTGGTAAAAAAGTTAATAAGTTTGATTAAGAAATACGATTGATAAGGGATGGTAGTAATTAATAAAGAATGACACACACACATATATATATATATATATATATATATTATATAGAGAGATGGTCTCCTATACACCAGTTGCATCAAATCCATATAATTGGGTTGACCCGATTTGGATCTGTGCACTTGAGGTTTTTATTTATTTTTTATTTTTTTATGTGTTACTTTTATGTTATATTCATGTTACATTTATGTACAAATATCATTATCTTTATGTACTGTAATTTAGGGAAAAAAAAGAATTTCAACACAATTTATACATATATACCTTTATGTGATATTCATGTCACCTTTATATTATATTCATATCACCTTTTATGTACAAATATTTTTATATGTAATATATAAAAGTGCAACTAACATAACTAAAGTGTATGAATAATATCACATAAATGTATGTTGATCCAAATAAAATATTTAAATTCTTTTTTTTTCTAAGTTATAGTACATAAATGTCATACAAATATAACATAATTAAAATGTATGAGTAATATCACATAAATGTATGTTGATCCAAAGAAAATGTTGAAATTCAAATTTTTTTAAAATAAATTACAGTACATAAATGTCATACAAATATAACATAAAGGTAACATGTGAATTCCAAAAAAAAATCAAAAAATAAAAAACTCGCAGATTTGGATCGAATCGACTCGGATTGCACGGATCCTAGATCCGTGTACCCGATACACATAAGTTTTTTGCCATATATATATATATACACACACACTATGAATATGATTCTCCTTTTATTTCACAAAAATTCATGTGAGACCGTCGCACATGCGATGACCATATTTATAGTAGAAAAAAACATACTTATGGCTATAAAAAACATACTTGAATAACTCATGTTTTTACTGTAAAAAACATACTTAAAAATACATACTTATACCTTAAAAACAAATACTTGAATCTCGTCGCATGTAAGACTGTCTCACAAGATACCAACTCCTTTTATTTTTATTTTTCATCTCTATTAGGAAATAGCATTTTTTTTCTTAAAAGACACATGATTTAATTCATTTACTTTTTTAATATATGTTTTACTTGATTTAAAACAATTAGTTGATATTATAATTTCCTTCACTCTAATCGTATGTGAAATATAAAAATATTTTATTTATCACAAAAACTCATGTGAGACGGTTTCACGGATAGCCACTGTGAGACGGAGTCCTATCACCCACAAATAACATGTGAATTATAAGGTTTGAATTGTAGTTGTTTGGGTTGTGGGTCGACTCATCTCACGTAATGAAATAAAAATTCATAAGACGATATCACAAAAACTCACTCTTTATTTATTTAATCACCTTATTTCATCATATGATACTCAATTGAAAGAGGCTAATTTTAAATTCGAGACTTCCTTCGTATAGGACAATCTTTTTATACTAATTTAATATCGAACATAATTAGCTCAAGTAGTATCTTTTGAACGTGGGTGAACTTTGAATTCTAAACAAATTATTGGTAAAATTTAAACCTAAAAATTAAAGTTTAATTTAAATAATAGAGTTTAATTGTACTGAAATGTATATCTCATTCTGTCATTCACATAAAGCAAAATTTCAAATTTGAAAATACTTTAAATTGCATTGAAATTTATATTTTGAATTCAACGTGATGTATATTAACGTTAAACTGATATACCTTTTTTATGCAATTTATTTTCAAAATCTTCCATTCAAATTCCTTTTTTAAAAAGATAATCTGCATGTAATTTAAAAGACTTTATAAATGCTAGTCAGTAAAAAAATATTCGTCAAATTATTTATAAGTATCAAAAACAGTATTACATTAAATATATTTAATTAAATGGGATAAAATCCAGACCCATATGGTATTGAGTCTATTGACTAATTTACCAGGTCTGACTTACCGTAAGACTAGACAGAAATTACCATTGAAACATGGGAATCTACGAAACCGTTCGAGCCATCACATTACAGCGTGTCTGAACACTCTCACACGCCGTAAAATTTCCAAAAGAAAAATCCATAAAATCCCAAATGAGAACACGCGAATAAGGTTTTGGGGGCAGAAATGCACAGTGGATGAAGTCGAAGACGGGGTCTTCAATTGTCGTGCATGCATTTCCTTGACCTTCTGCATGCACTCTCTCACACTTTTTATCTCTCTTCCCCACTTTCTCTCTCTAAACCTATAGATACACGTCCATGAATCTATCGCGCAGGCTCACGCATCGTCTTTTTGGTTTTATTATATTCAATTTATTTTAACTCTGGTGTCTGCGGAATCGGCCACCGCCCACCGCCGTTGGTTTTCTAAACTTGGGGTTCTGTTTCACTTCGTCTTTTAGTGTCAGATTCAATTCAAGATTTCGAGTTCATGCTATCAGCAATTGGGCTCATGGGTTTTATTTTGGTCTGAGGATGTTCGCATGCGGACGTTGAATTTGCTGGATTTGAAGAAGGTGAGAAAAAGATGGGTTTTTTAATTTGCAATTACTCGAGAATTTCAGTTCGTGGTGTGGAATAGTGCTTGTTTTTGTGATTTAAAGATGTGGGAGTTTCTCGATTTATTGAATTTATTTGATCTGCGCGACAATTGATGGGTTCTTAGGGTTTTGATTGAGGTGATTTGGGTTTGGGGTTTTGCAGAAATTATTGGGTTTTGGAACTGAATTTGCGAGAAATGGGGTCGAAGACTTGCATGAATGAGGCGTGCCGTGCAACGACGTCGTTGGAGTTGAAGAAGGGTTGGAGCTTGAAATCAGGTGGATTTGCAAGACTCTGTTACAAGTGCGGGTAATTTCTTGAATCCCAATTCTGGCCTTGTTCATCCATCTTCTTCTGCTGCTGCTGCTGCTTCTTCTTCTTCTTCTTCTTCTTCTTCTTCTTCTTCTTCTTTTTCTTCACTGATTTCGATTTCTGAAGGGGTAGTTTGGGGATGTGCAATTTGGATTCCTAAAATAACGCTATGTGGTGGAGATGATTTCATTGTACTACTATGAATAGTTTTTCTATTTACTGCCATTTGATTTTTCCTATATTTAGTATGTTTCTTTTCCCCTCTTACCCTGCCCAGTTTTGGCCTTTTTTCCTAAACTGTTGAAGTTTAGTTTCGTGTCATTCTGGTATTCTGAGTAATAAAGTTGCTTTCTTGAATGAAATTAGTGATGAATTGATGCAAACACACAGTTGGTTGGAGTATTTGGGATTGTACCGCCTTGTTAAATAAAGTCTTATGAATTGTGATATAGTAGCCAAAGGGTGTCATGCTATCATGCTCTAATGTAACTTGCCTAAGAGCATTTCACTTGGCTGTACTTGTACTTATATTGTGGATGTTTATTGTCCATTAGAACTTCTTTGAGTTGTTTCTGCTGTTAATTATGAGAAACGGGTTCAACGATATGAATTAACCATTCGCCACCGGTTGTGATGTATATGTATTAATCCTTTTGGCTGATACATTGAACTCTGCATTAGTTTACTTTACACATGTGGTTGATGAATTGATAATAATGTTGGCTCTGAAATCCTGTTCATTGCATGGTCATTGCATTTCATCTGCTTTAAAGTAACTTGGAATTGGAATTTCATTTAAAGTCATATCAGTTTTAATTGTTTTGACTTCTGTTTTCTACCATCTGCATTACTGCTTTTTTTTTCTTGCTTTGATATGGCTTAATGTGGATTGCAGATCTGCCTATGAGAACTCTGTTTTCTGTGAAACATTCCACTCAGAGGAATCTGGTTGGAGGGAATGCAGAATATGTGGGAAGGTAATAATAGTTTTTACATCCACTTATGCAAAATACTACTACTCTCTTTGTATTGTCTAACCATTTATATTTGACATGCAGATTGTTCACTGTGGATGCATTGCTTCAAGGCATCTATACGAATACATGGAATTTGGTGGTGTTGCATGCATAAGTTGTGCTAAGCGTTTGGAAATTCATTCTGCACAACCAACACAGGTTACAATAGTTCACTATAGCTAGAATGACGCTAATTTTTTAAAACTGTGTAAAGAAATGGATGATGATAGTATGCTAGGAACATTGATAGTGGTCATGAGCAATTTGCTCTGAACAATTTGATACTGTTTCACTTACCTTCCTATCCAATTGATCATGTAATTTCCTCATGGCTTTTGAGGTTAAATGACACTTAAGCCTGTTTTGCTATAAGATGGATTTCTGCCCATATGCCCTGCTCTTAAATTTTCATCCATTTGTATTTACTTTATTTGAACCTTACACAATTTATGTTCTTACTTTTCTTTGGTAATTTCATTGAGGGCATTCATCTATTTTTATTTGTTCTCACTTCTCCGATACTTATGCTTTAATTGTTTTTGCAGGTTCCTGCTGATATTCCAAATGATAAAATTTTCATGAAAAGTTGTATTAGGAATGCTCAACCTGTAGTTACTGCGAATAGGGTTGATGATGGTAAATTTAGCACAGAGAGGCTTATGCAGTTGACCAAGGCTATAGGGGTCAACAATGTACCTTCAGCTGTTGAGCAACTTAAAAGAGAAGAACCCGTTCTTAAAACTGCAGAAAGCAGTAAACACGTACAAAATCCCTCCCTAAATTGTTCATCATCGGCTTTTGTTAAAGCTGACAACAACAGACCTAAACAAGGGGTTAAGGATATGTTCAATTCTCCAGCTAAGCCATCCCTGAATTTCTCTTTGACTACTCCTTTAGGTAGTTCAAGCAGTGTGCCGCCTGTTCCTGGTGGGATTATTGAAGGAAACGAACAGAGCAAAAGTCCTTTCCAACATGGACAAAGGGGTCGCCATATTTCTCCAAAGCCCCCCAAGCCTAGCCCGGTATCAGGCCCGGAGACAAATAAAGGAACCGCATCACAAATGCGTGTTCCTAGGCCACCTGCTGAAGGGCGGGGCCGCAATCAATTACTTCCTCGTTACTGGCCTAGGATCACAGACCAAGAATTGCAGCAATTATCTGGAGAGTATCCATGATAGTTACTCCCATGCTCTTACCTTTCTGTTCTTTTGAATTCACATGTGGTCAATTTATTTGTTTTGTACATACTTGTTTATATGTCTTTTGATTGTATCTGGTATTTGCCTTAACCATCAATCTGTAGTTTAAAATCCACAATTGTGCCGTTGTTTGAGAAGGTTCTGAGTGCTAGTGATGCTGGCCGAATTGGTCGTCTGGTCCTTCCAAAAGCATGTGCTGAAGTGAGTATGTAGTTTTTACGCTGCACTTTGTAACTTAGAAGCATTTAGACACTGATCTTTTCTTATATATGTGAATCGAAACAATATGTTACACAGGCATACTTCCCTACGATCAATCAATCAGAAGGTATACCAATAAGAATTCAGGACATAAAGGGCAAAGAGTGGACGTTTCAGTTTAGATTTTGGCCTAATAATAACAGCCGGATGTATGTGTTGGAGGGTGTAACCCCTTGCATCCAAAATATGCAATTACAAGCTGGTGACACAGGTATACCCCTAATCTGTGTATTGTGATGAACATAGTAGTAGTATTTTAAAACAATTTACATCTTTGTGAAGTTATTTTTTTATTGTATGTAAGTGCTTTTATTATCCTAAAATAAACTCTTGACGTTGATGGAACCCTTTTCACTGTTGTTTGTCTTGGTACCATTCTTTATATCACCTGTTTTGATACAAGTTTGAATGAGTTCTTTTTTGTTACTACTTAAGACATCTTCTTTTTTTATATATATTTTCCAGACTTTAATTATATATATATATCTTTATTTATTTAATTATATCTTTCTTCTCTTTGTTTCTTCTCATTCGTAGGAATGACATGGGCTTACAATCAGCACAAATGTTATAGTATCTCCTAAATTATCTAACAATTAGAAGAAAATGCATGTTCAAAACATCTGAATTTTAAGCATTTGATTTGATGCTTAATCTTGCCAACCATTCATTTTCTGCCTCACGTAATCACTTTTATGATATATATAGTGGAAACTGATCTCCTTATTATCATGCTTTGTTTGTCTTTTCAATAGTGATATTTAGTCGGATAGATCCTGGGGGTCAACTTGTCATAGGCTGCCGAAAGGCAACCAACAATGCTGATGTGCAGGTCAGAAATTTTGGGAATTTTCCCCTTTCTTTTCTTTGCCTTTTTTTTTGACATTTGTTTCTTCTAATTATGAAATATCTCTGACATATTCTTTTGACAACAAGTAGGATTCACAAAACCCCGCCGCTTCAAATAGTGATTCTCCAGGAGAAGCATCATTTTCTGGTGTTGCCGATGCTCAGCTTTCAGTATGTTCTTACTTGCTATTTTCCCACCTTTATTGCTTTATATTCTTAAACCTTATTCTGATAGAGATTCTCCAACGTGCCAAATAATGTGAAGAATGGAGGCAGAGCTTCTGATGATTCTCAACTGCACCATATGACCGTGTCCGAGAAGAAGAAGGCTAGAAACATTAAAAACAAGAGGCTTCTTATGCACAATGATGATGCTACAGAACTGAGGATCACTTGGGACGAAGCACAGGAGTTGTTTCGTCCATCTCCATCAGCCAAACCAACTGTTGTCATGGTCGAGGACCATGAATTTGAAGAATTTGAAGTAAAAAAGATTTCTTCCAACCATCAATTTCTGTAGAATTTTCGCCCTTGTGTGATTTTTAAACCCTGGTTAATGCTAGTGTTATGGCATGGTGGCATTTCAATCTTGGTTTGTGTAATTATGCTCTGGTACTCTGTTTTCATTATTGTTCTTAATATTGTTTAGGAACCTCCGGTTTTTGGAAAGAGGACAATTTTCATTTCTCGACCTTCAGGGTAAGGACTACCATTTTTGATCTTGTTGTTCTTAGTTACTTCTCTGGAATATTCATTCCAACGAAATAGGTTAGCATTTGGCCGTTTCTACTGTGAAAAGGTGATGAAACAATGTGTGGGCTCGTGCTTTCTTGAGGCTTCATAATGTTTGAGTTTATGCAATGAGGGCTGGATATTATAAAACTAACTGCAAGCCATTTTTCGAGCTGACAATGTTGAGTAATGTTATCAGGGATCAAGAACAGCTAGCTCAATGCGACAGTTGCTCAAAATGGCGTAGGTTGCCTGTGCATGCTCTTCTTTCTGCTAATTGGAAGTGTTCCAATAATGTCTGGGACTCCAACAAGTAAGCAACTTTTGAGATGTTTTTAAATGGAATCATAGGATTAACCTTCATGTTATAATGTGTTTTCAAAGCTTCAGCAAAAGAAAGAAGTGAATTCAATCTGTTTAAATTGGATGGGCTTATCAAATTCAATTATATTGTCTCAGTTATATATCTGAACACACTGAGATCAGGAGTTCTACCAAAACAATTTTTTGGTAGCCATCTCCACTTCAATGGTTGATTGCTGATCTTGCAACATTTTTCATTATACTTCACGAATTACGGATAGTTCAGATCTAGGATCACCCATGAAATGTGCAAACGGAATCTTTGATATAACTATCCTTTTAAATCTTGTGCCGTTAAAATGTTATGCCCTTCTGCTAACAAAAACCTGTTCTTTATGATGATTTATCTCAGGTGTTCGTGTTCTGCTCCAGAGGACATACATCCGAAGGATCTGGATTTGTTTAATACTAATAAAGGTACGGACAACGAGTTCGTCTATTTTTCCGAAGCTTCTCTCTCTCTCTCTCACTGCATGTGAATGCAACTTTTTCCAAATTGCTTGCCCTAGAAAAATTAAGGATGAATTAATTGGCAGAAAAATGCTCAGCCCCCTTTCTAGATTAGATTCAACGTATTCCCAATCACGTCGTTGTCATTATACTCATTTAGAGCATTAATGTGTATCACCTTACCTTGCTATAATAAAAAAACAGGGAAGTCTATGGAATGGACTTAAGTCAATATTCTCGTGAATTTTCAATATTGGAAATTTGGAACGCACTTTATATTCACACACTCTGCAAATTTGAAAGAAAATAATTTGGAAAGAGTTATATCTTTACTAGTAGCAATTATCATAATCGTTCTGTTAGAGAACTTTTGGCTTCATGGCATTCTAATTCTGGTTGGTTTGTCGATCTCTGCTCATATTAACTCTTGTACGATTTCTGAAGATTTTATTTGGATTTTCTCCAGATCATAAGAAGCAAAAGATATCAGAAGGTAAAGGTTCCAGAGAAGGGGAGCCTTCTGGTTTAGATGCCTTAGCAAATGCTGCTGTTTTAGGGGACAACATTGGTGACATCGGAGAGTTTTCAGTCGGAGCGACAACGAGGCATCCGCGTCACCGCCCCGGCTGCACCTGCATCGTCTGCATTCAACCGCCAAGTGGAAAGGGCAAGCACGAGCCTACGTGCAAGTGCAACGTCTGTTTGACTGTAAAACGCCGGTTCAAAACCCTAATGATGCGAAAGAAGAAACGGCAATCGGAGCGTGAAGCAGAGCTCGCCCAAGAGAAGGACAAGTCTCCGGCCAAAGTTGATCTCGAGAAGGAGGACATTGCTGGACTTGCACTTCTCAATATGAATGGTCTAGAGAACGAAACGAGCCATAATGGGGAACGAACGGATTTAGAAGACACGAACAAGGGACAACTGGATCTGAACTGTGATCCTCATCGTGAAGACGAGATTTTAGCAGAAGTGGCTGGGATGAACCTCACTACATTGATGAATACTGCTAACTTTCCTTTGGAGATGTTTTTGGGGCAGAATGGAATCTCAAGTTTAGGGCCGTGTGTGCTTTCTGGAACGTCCGATGCTATCGAAAAAGCCGTTGATGATGGTGGTGGGGGATTCGTATCTGGAGACGTGGAACAGGACAACCAATCTTGAAAATCGGTATTGTTAGATCGTGTAGTTTATGTTCGATTATGTAGATATATCGAGTTTTTGAGACCTCAGAAATCGTGTTTTGTTTGCTGTACTCTGCTGTTTCATACACCTTCAAAGTGGTTGGTTTTGTTCCCTTTTATAGTTTATTATAAACTTCCAAATTACTATATAATGCAAAGGAGGACTAGTTTTCATTTTCTTTTCAATTTTACCTCAGCTATATAATGTTATGATTCCTCCAAACAAGATCAAATCATTACATATTATGAATCCTTACATGATTCTCTGTACCAACATTCGTAGAATGTTCGATCAACGGGTGCCTACAAGTAGGGCATGAAGAATGTGAAACTAACCATGTGTCTATACACTTAACATGAAAGCCATGATTACACCTAGGAAGAATCCGAACATCCTCGCCTTCTACGAACTCTCCGAGGCAAATAGGGCAGTCTGTGGCTGGAATATGAAGACCGGACTTGTAAACCACCACCGGAATCTGACTCAGCACCTCTTTCTTGAGGCTGTTGGAGGCCAAACGAAGCGCCACCGAATCAGCAGTCTCAGGGTGGTATGTTGTGGTGCACCGGAGCATACAACGGACGATTGAGTTAAGCCCGAGAGCGCATAGCAATGCGCAAAGCAAAGCTGCCAAGATTATGACCATATTGCTATCGAAATTTGCATCCTCATAATGAGAGTCGGTTGTGTTGTTGACAAAGGTTGGAGTCAGAGTGATGTCTGAGTTGAGAAGCAGACGATGGCAGCGATGAGTCGGCATTAATCTTTCGTATGTCTTTGAGTAATACAGAATTTTGAAGTTGAGGTTCAAATAAAGCAGGATCAAGAATAGGCAAGACTGTCAAGACAAGGAAACAGAATAGATTGTAATAATCTTGTTTTGGTAGTGGAAAACATTAGTAGTTTTAAAGCAAAAACAGGGAGTGTTGGAAGGATAGAAACATGGAAAAGGTATCCAAATTGTGATGAAGATAAGGAAGAAAACTGAATAAAGGGGTTATCTTTTATTGGTTTTAGGGACCAAAATCTTGATCAACAACTGGTCCTCAAAGCATAGCATAATTCAAATTCTTGAGAGAGAGAGAGAGAGAGAGAGAGGTTAGAATGAAGATGTATTGCCAATTGTACTACAACATTAAACAGTGACTTGTATGGCTTAGCAGAAGTGGTTTCCATAGCCAAATCATATTTGCAAACTGACAAATTAGATATTATTTAAGATTTTTTTTTTAAAGTTCGGTGACCCATCCATCTTTAAATGATAAAACCCTTTACATGCTTTAAATCAACGAAAGCAAATGGATCCAAAATACATATCTTCTTGATTTTTAAGGAATGTTCTTGTGGTCTCACGTGATCAATTCATAAAGATATTTAAAGGACTAGATCTTTTAAGATGAGTATTATTTATTTCACTCAACTTTATTTCAAAAAAAACAAAACGACCGGAATTCCAACCTAATAGCATTTAAAAACAACCGAATCTTCAACTACATTTGATATATTTCATCTCATATCGTATTGTCTAATACATTGGAATATCATATGAATCACAAGGTGGAATAAAGGATCTCACGTGCTTCCATATATATTTCTTATTATGATCAAACATCAACCGAGATATTATCTTATGAATTTGCTTCATCATACCATAATTTCTCTGTATTACATCGTACCATCTGAAGGAGCCGTTGGGATTTTCAATTTTATTAAAATAATACTTCTTGGTTAGGACTTATGTGTATAATAAAATGAAATGATAAACATGAATTTTGAAACATGTATACACACACACACACATACATATGTGACATAAAACAGAACACGAATTATCAAGCCTAGATGAAGGAACATAAGCGTATAGGAATCTGAATTACTTAACTGAACATTCCTACCAAGGTCAAAAATTACATTTGTACAAAATTTACAAAAACACAAAAAAATCATCCCATGTAGCAATTCGGGACTATCTCCTCAAACATACCCTACTGTAAAACAAACTTCAACAGAAATTACAAAACTTACACACTTTAGACGGCCATAACTGATTCTAACTCAGTCGCAGGCTTCGTGGGTTTCAAAAATATTCCGAACAGCAGTAAATAAAGCTTTCAGAAAAGAACAAAACCACAGAAATCCATGGCATAGCAAAAGATGTTCACATCAAATATCAATGGCTTCAAAGATATCACATATCTGAATCATCATGTAAAATATGCACATCCTCGTTTTCAGTGTATCACTTAAACACACTTAAGTCTCAAATCGACCATCGTTCAAAAAATTCCTCTCTGAAACATAAGCATGTTTAGTGGAACTGAAACATAAGCGTGTTTAGTGGAACAAACCTAATATAAGGCATGGTAAAGAATTAGACTATTATATACTACCAATGTCATCAAAACCGGTAAATTCACATTACTGTACAGTTATAGACTTGCCGAGCAATTTGTGTAAAACCCCTCGTTGATGCCCCTGCTAGAAAAGTTCTATTATCTCACAGCAATGGGAAAACAGATCAAATAGAACCAAGAAACTTGGCTGAGTTGAGTTCTATTTTCTCACCAAGCACAGGCTGTATCCATGGAAATTAGCATCAGCCAGCTTTCATTATCATCTGTTCCAAAGTGACTTAAACTTACCATTAAAAAAAATGTTCGATGTATTATTTCAACGCCAACGTGTAGAAAGATATCAGCTCAGGAAAAAAAGTCACGGAAGTTTAGTAGTTCAGGGAAGGAAGCAGTTGATGAGAAGCAATCTTACATATTATTTAGTAATATTTCATAATATTGGTGTTTATTTCCGATTAAGCAAAATGAAAAGGCAAGATAGCACAGGAGTCATTTCAGAAAACTACCCTAAGCAAACTTGAACCTACATGTAAGTTGTAACAACAGATGATGTTAACATCTACAGCTAATTCTCCCAGTAATATACTGATAATTTACAATTCCATTCCTTTGCTAACCACACAGACACTTGCTCTATGTCAAAAGGCTAAGATCAAATGTTATACCTTTACATACAAAATTCAAGGAGTCCTCAGTAGCGCGTCAGGTTTCTCCACTTGTCCTTCAAATCAACCTGAATCAAACAACCTTCAATAACTTGGGTAAAACAAACAAGATAATTAGCTATAGTCATGAGCCCAAAAAAAAAAGACTTACTTCAGTACGTCCTTCAAATACCGCTTGGTTGAGAGTTAGGATTGTCTTCCAATTTCCTTTCCCATACCTTCAAGAAATTAGTTGTATGAGCAAAGAATACCTACTAATCCCATATAATAGAGGACATGATTCAAATGGAGATGAAGGACAAATGAGATGAGATTTTGAGCCCTAAAAGTACATAAGGAGACAAATCTCAGAGAGAATAGTGTCTGGTTGAAATATAGCAAATAGAAAAACTAAAGACAAAATATAACAATGAAATGAACCAGGTTCTTTAGCCAATGAAAGAGGATCGATCATCCAAAAGCAAAAGCTAGAAACAACATAAAGGAAACTATATGGTAAGTGCTTATTACGAAAAACTTTAGTGATAGATCATACTTCTCTACTCCAGCTCTCAAAGCATCTTCTTCCTCAAGACTCCACTTCCGACCTCTCCTCCTCTTCTTTAAATTTTTTAACGCATATATATCTAAAGGGGAGGTTTTTATTCTCCTTGGGCTAGGCAACTGAAGCGTACCCCTGCAAGCTCGATCTTCTGGTGATCCATCAATTGAGTCATCCCACTGAAAACAAAATCCACTAATTAAAGTAAATGATTGCATCTGAGAGAAACTTATAAACAGAACAAGTGATTCATCATCAAAGAATATTTTTTTATGCTTAAGTGCCATTAATTGAGCAATTAGCATGAGAGATTGAAGACAATTCTCAAATTCAACAAGGATCAACGGTAATCATATGGATAAACAGTAAAAGTAAGCCTAACATTTCAAACAGATTGCCTTCTTATACTATTGATATTTGGTAGTTAATATGAGAACAGCCAATTGTACACTGATTTGGTCACCTCTAAATCTCCCTCAAATAGAAGTTTAGACATGCAATACATGGAGGGATACTGACACTTCACCTTTCACATTGTAGCTAACAGGTACAAACATCTCTGGTTCTAAGTTGGGGTGGGGGGGGGGGGCAACTGGATATGCCACTGCTTGTGCAACCTTAAAAACAATCGTTAGACATAGGTAGGACATGCAAGGAGATATGCTACAGAATTGCTCTTGGGGAACCTTCTCCACTAATGTTAGAAAAGTGATAAAGCTAGCATATCCCAAGAAATAAGGACCGCAACATCAATGTTTATCCTACTCAATAGAACTATTAGGCCTTAACTCAACACTAATGGAGGATCTAAGCAATTAAAATAACTAGAAGACTTGCAAACGTCCAGGTCATTAAAGCGAGCAGAGTAAGTAGAATCAATACAAGCTTATTACCTCATACGTATGGGCAGAAGTGTTCCGTTCCATCAATCCTGGCCTTGGCACATTGCTTGTTTCACGCCCGGTAGCTTGCACAACTCTGGCACCAGTAGCTTGAGCAATTCCGGCATCGGCAGCTTGAGCAATTCCGGCATCGGCAGCTTGAGCAATTCCGGCATCGGCAGCTTGAGCAACTTCAGCACCGGTAGCTTGAGCATCTCCAGCACAGGAAGCTTGAACAACTCCAGCATCATCCACAACAAATAAGTTACCATTTACATCATTATCTTCTGCAGGATGTTGACGTTTATTATTTCTGGGCTCACCAGAGATTGTTTCGGCAAGTTTTATAGCATCAGGAAGAGGATCCTTCACAACTGCTTGGAGCTCCAGGGAACTCAACTTAAGGGCCTCGCGAACTTTATTAACTTCTGCACTGCCTGGTAAATTGTACTTACTAGATGGCGGCCTGTTTGTCATTTCATCAGAATCAACAATTTTGGCTCCTCTGGAATTTCCATTTCCAGATGTCAATCTCCTAGAACGTCTCAAACCAACAAGCTTGTCTCTAAGCTTAAATTTTCCCGTATACATTTCTACAAAAGAAAAGACATGCCATAGAAAAGAAAGAGCAACACTTTAGCAGGAAATAAAATGCAACCCACAAATTGTAACATAAGATCAAGAAAAAACCAAGCAGGAATTGTAATTACCTTTACCAGCATTACTTCCATTTGCAACCCCATCAACACCACATGGAGGTGCTTCTTTTCCACCTACTTGATCAGTATCAACCCCTCCCAGAACTCCCTGCATGTCCTCATCACTCTTCACACTCTCGGCCACCAATTCAAGAAATGATGGGCCCATTTTCTCACTCTCTTCCCTAATATAAGCATTAACTGCCTCAACTCCATTAACTTCTTCACTCTTCTTCACAACACTCTTGGAAACGTCGTCGTCCCAAACAGCCGCCTCAATCTCATCTTTCCACAACCAGAGCGGTTCCGAACCCAATCCTCCCTTCTCCACAACTTTCTTCATTCTCCCAATTCTCCCACGCCACACCCTCTTCACCGCCTCGAAAAATTTGAACCTCCTATCCTTCTCCCCATCATCTCCATCTGTCAAAATCTTCACCGTGCACTCCACCGCAACAGCGCAATAAGCTCGCCTCATTGTATCAGAAACCGTCTCATTCCCTCGATGGAATTCTATCTCCTCCAATTGCTCCAACAATTCAAGCGTTCTTTCAGAAACGGATTTGCGCGAGATGTCAGACTCGAGTTTCTTCAACAACAACAACTTTTGCAATTTGGGATTGTCGTTTGGGAGAGGCAGAGCACGAAGCAGGGAATTCAATGTCCGGTCTTCAAGAGGTCGTCGGAGAAGATACTCTAGAACCCAATTCGCGATTTGGGGGTGGATATCCATCGAAGAAGCACGAAGCATCAGACCCTCTACTTTGCAGAAGAAAAGAGAAATCTTTCATACGAAAATATATCTTCTTTAAGTCGCTAGGGATTTGTTTTGAATTGGGGATTTTTGAAGCCAAAAGTGCGGAGAAACTTGGAAAGAGGAAAAATAAAAAACACTCGAGAATCAATGCAGCCCAAATAATTTGAATGATTTATGGGCCTTTGCAAGTACTACAAATTTTAAATTGTGGGCTTGGTTCCACATGGCCCATGGTGGGTTCAATACTATATACCATTCGGTTTCGATAAATTTGAGTCCGTTTGGGTGTGTGAGATATGAATATAAAATTATGCATATTGACTCTCATCAATCTAGATTGTCTTTCTTATTATTTAATTTATTTTTTAAATTTAATGTTCTATGTCACACATTTAATCGGCTTAGGTACCATCTGAACGATGCTATAAAATACATCAATTCTTATATGATATAAGTTGATGCAATATCCTGATGATCATATAATATTGTATACATATAGCATTTTCAAGTTAATTATTGAAACGTTGGAAGTGTCAGCCATGAAAAATGTGAGTCCATGATATAAAAATGACTCGTTATTGTATCATTAAACTTTGTGATAAAACTATTCATGGAAATGGGTGGATAGTTTATCTTATGTATTCAAACTAACCCAATAAATCTCATGAATATAATTAAATCCAATCAATAATTGAAGCAAACATGTCCATAATGAATAATACAACATCTTTATATTTGGACTCACATAAGGACATATTTTCAAGACATAATATTCAAGTCAGGTATGTAAATGGTGTGATGCTATCTAAATTTGCGAATTAGTGAAGAAGGCTATCATCATCTCATATTACACATGTTCAAATAATGTGAACCATCGATTTTGATTCAAACCGAAACCACATTCTAGATGAAGAATATCACACACGAAAAAAAAAAAATACTGAGGATTTAAAACTACCTTTAATTTCAAGTAAAGAGTGTGAAGTTGCATATATCTGTCCTTGTCAAATTGATCTTGTATGTTTTTTTATCTTTTTAAGGTATCATGATATAATAATCTAAAGTATTGGTATTGGCCTTTTATTTCCGTAACATTGCTTTGTAATAATGTTAACTTCTAGATATTGAATCCTACGTCACAAACATAATATATATATATATATATATATATATATATATTGTTATTTATTTATTTATTTATAAAGCTTACTGTCATCTAGCTTTCGGTGGAGATGGGAAATTGTATTCACTTTGGCATCTTACCCATCCTATTCTAACCTCAAACCTCCCAATTTAACATTATTAAATCCTTCATATGCAATCTACATACACTAAAAGAAATTAAAAAAGTAGCTACTCAGAAAATATGGATTTCTAAAGTATATTAGTGAATAAGTTGAATGGAATAATTGTTAGTCACTAAAATGCTTATAATCTAGTGAATAATTTTTGTCTCTCAAACTAGTGATGAAATACAAAATTTTATTTTGTCTCTCTCTAAATATTCCGTCACTAATTGAATGTTGATGTAATAATAAGTTTTTATGTCACTTTCTATCATTCTTTTGTTCATATTTTGTAATTATTTAGTGACTGATGATGTACGTCTATCATTAAATTTTATCTATAGTTCACAAATTTCTGTAGAGATATTAGTTTATACAAAAAATGTATATTAAATTTACAAAAACATAAATTTTTATTCAAATAAATATGTTTGATTCGAATAATTCCGAATTATCGTAATTCAAAGTGTAATAATATTTATAAGTCAAATATATCAAGCTATTAATATTATACGAACTTGCCGAAGAACTATATTGAGACGAATATTGTCAACTTGAGTTTAGTTTATCTATTAACGAGTTTTATATTAATTGATTTTTTTTGTCGAATTTAGTTTCGAATAAATCTCACATGTACAACTCCGGACACAGATAGTGAATTTTAATTTCATAAAATAAAAAATGTGGACAAATCATGTATATCTTCTCATCATACATTACACCTGTTACTAATTATGTGATTAAAAGTTTATAATTAGGCCTACTATAATTATTTCCAGCCTCAAGCAGTTTGCTAACCAACCACATAATTAACATCTGCCAAAGTCAATATAATAATCAAAGATAATAGAAATCACACGAAAGAGCATCTTTTTCTTCCACATAATTGCGTGATTACAGCAAATCACAGCCATTTTAGAGATGTTCCCTTATCCTGTAACACTTTTAATACACGAGATCTTCTATTTATTATTTGTTTGATTCGATATTTTAAAATAATCACTTCATATCAAGTCATGTATATATAAATAAAATTATTAATTAATACAAGATATGTATTCAATCCACCGAAGTGTAATTGATGATTCTGATTGCATAAGATTGACACACTCGAACCGATTTCTCATTAGGTTCTCTTCAATACAGGTGTCTTATGATTATAAAGTTGCCATTGGTCTATTTCAATACTTTGATCACTTTTACTTGATAGTTAATTTGAGAAGACTCCAATAATTCAATGATTAACTAGGTGATGGAGAAAAATATATAGAGATACGATATGCTGCAAAAACAAAAAATGAGAGGATTTGTGGTGGTTGAATGCATGTGGACTAGTAGAACTAATAGTAATGCATGTGCTCCCAAATAACACCACCATTTTTTAGCTTGTAATTTACCATATTATAAGCCCCCTCGTGAGCTTTTGGCTGGCTGTTACCCCCATCTTGTCTCCTCTTTTTCTTACTTTTTTATAATTTTGTTTGTGTATTCCTTCATTATAAATACCACTTTTCCCCTTAATTTGCCTCATTCATTCTTAGCAAACATTAGTTGTCAAAAATGGTAGCTAAATCAGTATGCCTTGCCACAATTGCTCTCTTCATTCTCCACATTCTTGAATTGCATATTGCTATGGCTGCTTATGGAGGTTGGCAAAATGCTCATGCCACCTTCTATGGTGGTGGCGATGCCTCCGGCACTAATGGTACATAAAACGAAGTTGTTGGAATGCCTTGAACCCTTTTACGATTATGTTATGTGTTTGGGCTCAATTTCAATTTTGAGTTTATTTATTAGACACAGTTTGTTAGAGATTATATATATTCTTATTTAATACAAAATACTCTATTTTCTCCGTTATTGTAGCTAGCACTTTGTTAGTGAATTATGTGTTCTTAATTTATCGTTCTTTATATTTTTTCACATCAGTTATAACATAACATTTTTTGACATGCTGATTATTAATTTGAATTGTTAATTTAATGTAGGAGGGGCTTGTGGATATGGCAATTTACTTAGTCAAGGTTATGGAACCAACACTGCAGCCCTGAGCACGGCCCTATTTAACAACGGGCTAACATGTGGGGCCTGCTACGAAATACGGTGCAATGACGATCCAAGGTCGTGCTTATCACGCACCATTGTTATCACCGCCACCAATTTTTGTCCACCAAACTATGGATTACCTAACAACAATGGGGGATGGTGCAATCCCCCACTCCAACATTTTGACATGGCCCAGCCCGCTTTTCTTCAAATTGCTCAATACCAGGCTGGCATTGTGCCCGTTTCGTTCAAAAGGTTTGTTACCATTCTTCACACTTATATTTTTGTCTAATTTGCTAAGAATTTGGATGCAATAATAACAACAATAAATTAAGACAAAATTCACTCACCTATATTTCATCATTTTACACATTAATTAAAAAAAATGTATAAATAAACAGCTACATATATAAAATTTGTGAAAACGTTAGTTATTTGGATTTTTTCCCCATACAAAACACATGTAATGATATTTTTTGCAACACAACACACATATATTCACATTATAATGATATAATGATACAACACTACACTTAAACATAACTCTCGAAAGCAAAATTCTACTTTGTACTCCAAAATTTCTTAATTTTTTCTCATATTTTTGGTGCAGAGTGGCATGTATAAGGAAAGGAAGGATTAGGTTTACTGTGAATGGCCACGCATACTTTAACGTGGTTTTGATCACCAATGTTGCAGGTGTAGGAGACGTTCATGCAGTCTCAATCAAAGGGTCCAAAACTGGTTGGCAATCAATGTCTAGAAATTGGGGCCAAAATTGGCAAAGTAATTCTTATCTCAATGGTCAAAGTCTCTCGTTTCAAGTCACTACAAGTGATGGTACAACTATCACCAACTACAACGTGGCCCCTGCTAATTGGCAGTTTGGTCAAACATTTCAAGGCAACTAGTTAAAAAATGATATATAAATGTATGTCATCATCTATCGACTATATTTTATTATACAATTCAAATTTTCACGGTCATTATAATCAAGTCATACAAATTGTTAGTGATGACAGGGGATTAATCAACAATTAAGTTAGTCAATAGCTGAAGAGTAGTTAAGTGTAACTAATTGTGGACATTCCATAAATTCAACACAATTGTGTTTATCCTCTCATGATTTATAGTTGTTCACATGCTTAATTGCTAACTAATGTAATATATCCCTACATTTCAATTTTTTTAATAATGTAATCTCTATTATTTTTGAGTTATATCTCAATCATATCATCAAATATATCCTCCATCCAATTGATTTGATTATTAAAATTAGGAATTTTTTTGTATAAGCATAAACACACACACAAAATTCAGGACTTATATCATTTTTCTTACTTAAAAATTGAGCACAAATATTGACCTTTTAGGCCAAATCTAAATATTTATTCTAGTAAAACACAACTTACATGATCTTTCTTACTTAAAATTGAGCACAGACAATGAACTTTTAGGCCAAATCTAAATATTTATTCTAGTATAGTAAACAAGGGGCCTAAAATGTTCTTTATCAACAATAAGGGTGATAAGTGAGGAACCATTGAACCTTCTTGTAGCAGATTACCAACTATATTAATGAGAGTTTTTCATAACATTTTATAATCTAAAATTAAGCTCCAAATAATATAGTTTAAACACTTAATCAGTTGAATCAAATGCTCCACCCTATATGCACTTAAGAGCATACAAGATGTTGAATTTTATTAAAAATAAAATCTAGAATGAAAATATACGCACAAACTAAGAGCACTGATTGTATAGATTATCGATAATACAAAATTTTAGTTAAACCTGATGTATTTTTAAAATAAAATATAATTAGATGTATATCCTAACTCGACTAAGATTTCAAATTCGAGATCCACTCCTTAATTGTAAGTTGTAATTAAATTAAAATAAAATGTACACTTGTATTTTAACTAAATTTTGTCAAGCTAAAATAGTGAGATTTCTTGGGCCGAAGCTAAAACTATTGGGCCAATCCAAAAGAGAGGCTATTTCTGGTTCAAATTAAAGCCCAGTTGATGTAGGGTTTTCTTAGAACTGCGTATATAATCCCCACCTTTTTTCTCTCTCATTCCTCAGAAATCTAAACCCTGCAGCGTTGTAGAGCAGTGGCCGAGCTCCTGAGATCAAATTCGGTTCGTCGACAATGGTAAGAAGCAATTACCTTCAAAATCTGATTGAATTTATTCAATCTTGTTAGTGTCTTTTCTGTGTTTGCGAATTTTCTTCTACTGGGTGAATTATAACTTTTTGTTTATAATTCGTAGACGTTCAAGAGAAGAAACGGAGGGCGCAACAAGCATGGACGTGGCCATGTCAATTTCATCCGTTGCTCCAACTGTGGCAAATGCTGCCCCAAGGTATTCTTTTTTTTTTTTTTTCCTCAAGTATTGTTGATCGGCATTTCTCTATAGATGGTGATTGGTTTTTTCTGTGTTAAAAAATGTTGGCCGCTGTGGATCTAATTTTGGTTTTGTTGTTTTGTTATATGCTAGGTGGATTGAAATTTTATTTGTGGATATATATTTTTAATTTCTGATTGTTTTGTGGCCTTGAGATGTTCCCCATTCGTGTTGATGTCTTTTGTTCTTTGAGTTTGCTTAGAAAACAAATTTTCTAGATTGCAAGGTTTTGAGCTCAAGTTATCTGCCTCTTGTGTGGAGTTTTGAGATATTATGTTTGAAGAATGAGTTTTTGTGGCCAATTAATCAGATTTTCTGTCCTTTAAATCTTCATTTGCTTTGAATTTATCAAATTTTGGGTTTGTTGGATAGAATGTTACATTTCCCAAGATAGCAAATATGAATTTGATTTAGAATCTTAGATCAGTTATACACCAGCTAGATATATATTTTCCGACTACATTTTGAAAAATCCTGAAATTTCTATTCATGTGGTACATTTTCAGAAATATATCACTAGTATTCATGTGTGGCCAAGTGCTGTATTAATAATGATGTGGACCTTCTTATGATTTTTTAGTTCTTGAATTATATTGCACGTTTCTAAATTCTATTAAGATTCTTTGATTACTTGAGGAGCGTTTTTAGAAGGGTTTTACAATGTCATTGATGGTTGAGGTTGGCTTTGTTTCATAGGACAAGGCAATCAAGAGGTTCCTGGTAAGGAACATTGTTGAGCAAGCTGCTGTTAGGGATGTACAGGAAGCTTGTGCTTTTGAGAGTAAGCTTTTCCTTCTGAATTGATTGCGCTCTTTTTTAATGGGGACAAATTGTTTGGAAGAGATTGATAATGATGTTACGCCATTTTTTTTTTTTTTTTTTTGTAGTGTACACTCTTCCCAAGCTGTATGTCAAGATGCAATACTGTGTTTCGTGTGCCATTCACTCCAAAGTTGTGAGAGTGCGCTCTCGCACTGATAGGAGGAATCGTGAGCCTCCACAGCGCTTCAGACGCCCAAGGGTCAGTTTCATTTACCTTTTCTGATTTCTTTTGTGGGTTATGCTGTGTGTTCTCTACTTGAGAGTAACATCTTAATGTACCACTATTATCAAGTTTATCACACAGATGTGTAGACATCTCTTTTAAATGACTTTTCCATCGTACTTCAATATTATTTTTGTGGGAGTACGGATATCCTACTGTCAAAACCCCCTATATCACCAACAGTCCCTCCTTGCCAAGACAATTTTGCATTTGCACTTCAACCCTTTCTACCTCCATGGGGTTTATAAAAGTTATCCCCCCCTCCACCCCACCAATGAAGTATGAAATTGATTAATGTCCATTTGTATTTGAAAAATATTGCAATTCCCAACACTTGTTTTTACACCTTTAAAGACCCTACTTTGATGTGATTTACCGATTTGTATATGCTAATTATGTTGGCCCCTCAAATTTCTGCGTGTCATCTATAGTGATTATATTGTTGGATCTCTAAACATTTATTTTATTTTCACATCTACAGGATGACGCACCTAAGCCCGGCCAAGCTCCACGCCCTGGTGGACCACCTGTTGCTGCTCGGCCTTAAATCATATGTTTGAAGTGTTTATGCTACTAGGCTCTATGGTCTGTTTTGCAATTTTTATTTCCTGGTTTGACTATTATTGTTATATTTAGCTGTCTGACACTGAACCGTGTAATTGAAATTTCATATGCAAGAGAGTTCTTGAATTCAGTTAAATGTCTTTTTATTCATACTTGAAGTAAACGGCTGCACTGACCTTGAAATTCATTTGCTTCATCAGTACTTGTTGAACTTGAAATTTGGTTTGTGAAATTTTGACTTATATTATGTGTTCTTGCTAGTATCATACTCGTTCAATTGAATTTATATGATATGAATTATAGTAGAAAATAGAGATCTCTCATCTCGATTAATAGTGTGCCATGCAAGTAGTTGATCACTTGATTCAAGTGTTGGTTTGTCAACTATAAAATCAGTTTCCTGCATTAATCACCAAATATCAAATTGGTATTGGTCAGAATTTGTGTTTCATTCTTATTCCTATTGTGTATCTTGATCTGGACAACAGTCAAAAGGGTTATTTATATTGATGAAAAATTGGATTATAAGGTGTTTGATAATTCCAATCACCAAACCTGAGTGGGCCTATATCATGAAATTCATCCTTGCAGTTCAGCACATTCCAATAATGGCTTTATGGACAGAAATATAATGTTAATAAAACAAGATAATTTGTAATTTAAATAATATTAGGTGAAATCAATTGTATATATTAAAAAAATTAGAGTGAGTCTCTCGTGAGACTGTCTCATGGATTCACAACTCAAATCCTACAATTCATATGTTTCCACAACTCAAATCATACAATTCATATGTTATTTGTGGGTGATGTAATTCATATGTTATTTGTGGGTGATGGAGCTCCATCTCACGGTTACTATTCGCCGCCAACCAGGACCGAACATATCCCATCCAAATTCAACAATTTCACGCGATTTCTTTTTTTTTTTTTTTCAAATTTTCATCAACCTCTAACATGTTTTCCATAGAAAAAAACCCTCATAAACATGATTTCTAAACAATTTACATTCTATTTCAAACAATATTAAACTAATTTAACATAATAAATTCATAATCTATGTACAAAAATCCCAGTATGAACTAAGGTTCAAAAATTCATCCATTGCAGGTGCGAAAATGTGAAATTGAACTCTCAAAAACTTGTTCGAACAAAAGTCGAACACTTCAATCGAATTGATTTATAACCAATTTAGGGTTAGAGCTTGTGGGTTAGGGTTATAGTTCTTTCTTCAATGTTGTTGAAAAATGATAATTGGGGGTGTGGAGGTGATGTTGGGGTGTGGTTAGAAAATCATTTAGTTTTGTATTTTATTTTAACGTTTTTTATATAAAGGGTATATTTGTAATGTGATGTGGTGTATTTAGAAGATTTTAAGTAAAAATGATTTAATTATTAATGTGTTTAGAAATTGAGGTGTGTTTAGAAGATTGTAAGGTGTGTATAGCCGGACCCTTCTAATTGTTAATTGTTAATATCCAATATTTCAAATTAGACTTCATTTGAAAATGTGAATTTGAGGTGATTTCAATTTTAAAATAATTTTATAAATTCATTTCAGAATTTGATATCTATTCATTTTAAAGCTTAATTTTCAATTTAATTTATCCAAATGCAGTCTTAAAATATCAAAAGATTAGTTGAAAGTAAAAGTGTTCAGATTCATTAATAAAATATCAAAAGATTAGTTGAAAGTAAAAGTGTTCAAATTCATATTAATGTAAATAAAATTGAATAAGTTAAAAAATAAATAAAAACACATGAAGGATGTCAAAATTTGAAAAAAAATAAAATAACTAACACGCGTATGTTTGGTAGGTTAATTCGGCACGAGTCCACTAAAATAGACCCGATTGTTTTTGGGCCAAATATTTTTAAAGTCTAGCTAATTTCTTCAAGATTTAGCTATTATTGTATTTAGTGTTGTATAAATACTGATTTAGTCCCAAAAATTTGTTTTCTTATATGTTATTAATTGTCTGGCTCCACTTCATCCAAGTCACAAGTACAATTGAAACTTTAGAGCATCTCCAATGGTTGAATCAAAAAAACAGGTTTATTTATGCCACATCACTGTCATCTCAAAAGTAAAAAAAAATTTCTACCTTTAAATAAATATCTCACCAACCATTCTACCAAAAAAATAATTATTCATGGATTCACCTCTTAAATTACTTCTATATCTACTATATTTTTATTAATCTATCATCTCTATTTATAATTTTTTTTCTATAATAAATAAAAATTCATAATAATTTAATTGATTTAAATAATTTTTAAATTTTAAATATTTATTCAATTTAGTTGTAAAAATAATGTTATTTTATTATTGAACTAATTTAACATAATGTTATTTTTATTTATTCAATTTAAATAAAAATAATGTTATTTTATAATATAACTAATTTAACATTTATTGAAAGAAAAAAAAAAGCAAAATGGAAACGGCTAGTTGCCAAAATAAAAAAAATTGAAAAAACATTTAAAAAAGAAAGAAAGTAAGGGTATGTTGGTTTGGAGACTCATGAGTCAGGATTTGAGATTTCAAAATCTTAAATCTTTGTTTGTTAGGAGATTTAAATTAGGATTATAAAATCCACTCAAATGTTATTTTATTTAAAGAAAACATAATAATTAACCATACACTATAACCTATTAATACACAAATTTCAATACACACTTAAATTTCTACTATTACAATCATCCAACCATTACTATTACATCAACTAATAATATAATATTACACTTACTAATTTTTCTAGCATTGATTTGACATTTACAGTAATAATCCTACCCTATAAAGTCTCATAACAAACACATATTTTAAATATTCACGTTTATTTACAAATCTCAGGATTTTAAAGTCGGATTTCCCCAATCCTACATAATCTTCAAACAAACATACCCTAAAAGTTGTTGGTCAACCCAGCTCTCTTCCATTTTCCTCCCCTTCTACCAATTTCTTTTCCTTTCTACCTAAACCTATTATTCCCAACAATCCTCTACCCACTCTAAAGATATTTTCTCTTTATCATGTAAACAGATACCTCCCCATTTGGGATGCTCTTATAAACATACATGGGGATATTAATATATTCCTTCTTTACAAGGAATTCATCAATTGCTTATAACATATTTTATCCAAATGTTTTAGGACATACCACGATATTAGCATTTAAGGAGCCATATAGATATGTGGGCATGCCCTTTATTAAACTTCAAATATAGCTTCATTGGTACTGCCATCAACATTAAGTTGCATAACTTAATATTCATCGTTTCTAAATTTGTTTTTTTTTATTATTATTATTTTTTATCAAATTCATAATGTGTAAGTATGTTTCATCACAGAAAATATCAAAAGTTTTGTTTGAGCCCATTGAGCTACTAATGTCACTTTAAAGAAGTGAGCCAAAATCAGATTTTTTTGGTGGGGTGGGGTGGGGTGGGGTGGGGAATTCGACTTTGGGATTTGGGGTGACAATCTCAAAAGAGGTTTTTTTTTTTTAATGATATTTGGTAAGTATATGGTCTAAATATTAGATATCTAATTGTTATATTTTTTATTTATATAAAATTTAAATTATATATGCTAAAATGTTAGCATCACATTAATTACCTGGAACCAACATATCTTTTTACCTTTCTTAAAAGAAGAGGATTATTTTGTTAAGATACTTGTAAGATTGTCCATTGGGTGCCATATAGTTGGAATTCTTCCATTGTTTTAGTAAACTAGTATAGGTCCCGCGCGATGCACGGGTATATAAATATTATTATTTTAATAATTTGATATGAAAATGTTGAACATAAAATAATAAATTTTTTAGACTAATTCCAATCTAATATGTCATCTAGTGATTCATGACCATAAAATTTAAATTTTCGAATTTGATGTGAAATGTTAATTTTTAAGAAAAAATCGAGTTCTTAAAAGTATTTTAATCTCATTTGGTACCCGTGTGATGATTGGATATATAAAGTTCAAGTATTGTAATTTTTTGATATAAATATGTTAACCAAGAAAAAACAATATAGTGCATTAGAGTTATTTCAATTTAATATAATGTCATATAATTTATTAATTTTAAATATTTCATATACTCATCATACATTATATGACTATTTTACTAATTGTATTTGTCATAATTAATGTGGAAAAAATTATGCAAATATATGCTCAATAAAATATTCATAATGGGAAAAAATTATGATATTGAAGAATTCTATATCGCATCTTTTTAAATGTCTTAAAATTATTAATTTTTTTTTACAATAGGTTTTTAAACAAAAATATAGAAATTGATTATTTATGTAAAACGTAGGAAATAATAATATAAATATGTGTGTGTCCATGACATGTTGATTTCACCACTATTCATTTTTATGATTTATATAAAAATAAAAGAATAAAAATGTGATAAAATATTACACAAAACAAAAATGATTTACTAAATTTATAAATATGATAAACAATAAGATTAAATTTGGAAAACTCCCTATAATTATGAAATTTTAAAAAAGGAATTCTGATTTTAAAAGGTCTTCTCAATTTATAAATTATAAGAAATGAATATGAGATTGGAAAAACTATTAATAATAACGTAATTTTTAAAATAAATCCCGATGTTTGTGCTTTTCTTGAATAAAATAATAAATTATTTAAAAATAAAATAAAATATATATATATATTGAATTTTTGGAAAAAAAAACATGAAACCTTTATAACCTATAATTTGTCAAATATTAAAAAATAAATAATTATATTTTAAAATATGGTACTTTTATAGCTCAAATGCTCGTGGATTAATAAAATGATCACTTCTATGTTTATATACACATATCATGTAAGTATAAATTTATGTGTTTGATAAATTACTATCAACTTTTATGTTTTAAAGTATTTTTATGTTGAAATTCTTTAACAAAGTTTTCTCCAAAGCTCTGTAGGAACAGAAAATTATACTTTTCTTGTCAATTTACTATAATTATTTTATTATAAATGATTTAAAATAGATAAAGGATTTATCGTGCGTGTTCTTTTCAAATTAGAATGTCACCAGAGGTAAAATAAATATTGACAGACAAAAGTTTGTATTGAATTACATGGACAAATCTTTCTCTAACTTTGAATAGAATGAGATCTTTCAGTAACATTTGATAACAATTCAACGATCAGAGAGCATAAAATCAAGTGAAAATATGATGTGATGCAAAAAAGAAAAAAAAAAATTCAAAAAACAATATAAAATTAAATTCTTATTGTTAAAGAGAAATATTACCTTGATTAATTTGATTATTTTTTAGATATAACAAACATTTTTTTAAATATTAAAAAAAAAAAACGTTCATCACACACCACCATAGAAGATTGTCAAATAACACTTAGTCTCCAATTACGTTCTCTACGAATAAAACTCCAATCACAAATGAATTTTTCATTTGTCACCATTTTGACATAGTTTAACTTTCTGATATTTCCCACTTGGAAACTTGAGTATGATGTTCATAGTCATAATATTATCATAAATTTGAGAGATTATTGAAAGAACAAACTTATAACAAATTGATGGAATATATTAAATAAGTGTTTCATTGTATTTTATTTATAATATATTTGTTGATTTCGTTATTAAATTCTAATTAGAGTTATAAAATTGCATAAATCATAATATAAAGGTCATCTTAAATTTTATATATAGATTTTATCATATATATATGTATGTATAATATCATATTAGTGTGTATTATTTTGGTGATATTCTGGCCAATTGTGTAAGATGGTAATATTCTCAAAATAAATTATACTCCAAGTATATGAACAATATATTGGTATATGAAATAGAATATTACATATGGTATATTATAGAAAAATATTATCCTATAAATATGTGTAAATCTATATACATATCAAAATTCGAAATTTTATTTAAAAATAATATATACCAAAATATCTTTTATTTATATGAAATATATTTAAACAATTACTAAAATTTTCATATGAAAGTGTACATATTGCAATAATTTCATGTAATTTATTCAAAATTCATTCAATACAACCGCGCAAATTCAAATAGATAGATAATTATTCATTTAATTGACGTGCAAAGATTAAATACACATAATAGTTTTATAGATTAATAATATTTAATTAATGATGGATACAAAATCCACAATAAAAGAAAATGAAAATTAAATCACATATTATTAATGTATTGGAAGAGATCTATCACCTATATAGGGAAAGAAAATCATTGCATGCTTGATATTTGAACGAACATTTGGGAAATAACAATGTGATCAACTTAAAAAATCATTACATTTATCATTATTTTCTAATTACAATTTTTATCACTCATTTGTGATAACATTTTTTCTTCTAATTAAAAAAAAAGGTGTCAGATTCATAATGATATGAACAAAATTGAATTTATTTTCTAATTGACATGCTAAGATTTGAAATCAATTTCATCAAATAAACAAAATTGATTTAATGATCTAGATACAACATTGAGAGATTAATTATTCTTAATACATATTATATTTTCGGATTAGATGAGATTTTTTTTAACATGGGTAATAAATTTTAATCATATTATATGTTATATATATATATATCGTCCATATATATAATATTTGATTGTATACCATATATATTCATTATACAAAATCAATATTTTTGAAAATTACCATAAATTCAATTAATATCACAAAAAAATTAAATATTAAATATTTAATAAAATTTCTAAAATTAGGAAGTGAAAATGGGCGGGAAAACTTTTGATATTTCTATTTTGAGGGGTAATTGTTATTATATATATAGATTAAAAACTCTAACTATGTTTATCATTTTTTATTTGTTGAGCAATCCACTAAATTTCATTAGAATCCCAACTATGTAAAATTATATTCCCCGTCCCACAAAGATAGACAAAGATAGACTTGTATATTATTTTCGTTCATCCCATAAAGATAGACTTGTTACTATATTAGTATGATTTTTAATTTTTAATTCCATATATGCCCTTAATTAAATGTATATTGAATCACCACACTTCAACTCTCTATATATTTTTTGTAACAAAAAAACCTTTCATTCAATGCTATAATTAATGAAAGACAAAGATACAATTGGAATTTTAAATATTTCTTAATCTGGATGAAAATACAAGTAGGTCTATTTTTGTGGGATGGAGAGAGTATTGTACTTAATGAAGCTTAATATCTAATCTAAAGATACGCTAGTGAAAGGTTTGGTAATCAACCAATTTCATAGCTTCTATGCAAGTATTTATTTGAACTTATATGCAAGTATTAAATAAAAAAGATGACTATACTAGAGTTAAAGCTTTAATTTGCCAATTAATAATGAATTTAATCCACACCTAATGATATTGAGTGTTAGTCAAGTCATTTCCAATTATCCTATTCCTTAAACACGTTTATTTATGAGTGGAAATACTTTGCTATGTACGATAATGAATTAAATGTCGTTTAAAGGTGAGTTGAAAAGCTACTATTAAAGTATTCGGAGAAATTAATAACCATTGATTAAGCCACTAAAATGAAGTATGAACCCCCTCAAATGACAAATCAACATACTGACTTACTACATAAATCATTAATGTTCATCACTAAAGTTTCATAATAATTCTAAATATATAAAATTGCATAATGATTGATGAAACTCGAGATAGATTCTAAAGATCCGTTAAAGTGACTAGATTTTGAACAACCAATTTCATAACCGACAAGAATAGATATTATGTGATACGGTCTCATATAAAATAAAAAATTGATCTGATCATGTATGTGAACATTTTTTATAGATCAAACGAAGTATGATAGTCTAGTGGTAAAAGACATCTGATATCTAAATATAGATCCTAAGTTCAAGTCAACATTGAGGTATGAGTGAAAAACATTTTTCATAGACCAATTAACAAAATTTTTATAATAATTTCGACTGTCTAATGATATGTATCAGTTGTTGATGATATATATATAGAGAGAGATTGAAGCAAGTATGAAAACTTGGATGTTGGAATTAATGTAATTTTTTTTTAACATTATATGTATATATTTTATTTTTAGTTGATTAATCAATTAAGTTTATACGGATTTTTAGATACACAATAATTTTTCAAAATTTATTTTATGTTTGTATGAAACTTTCCAAAATTTAGCAAACAAATACTTCATCTGTTCCAAAATAAGTGTCGTTTTGGAGTCTAAATTTTATTTTAAATTAAGTGTCATTTTAGAATTTAATGCAACTTTATTCCCAAATTATCCTTATTAATATTCATCAACTAAAGTTTAGGGATTTAATATGTGATACTTTTTATGAAATTAATTTGATTCTTTTTTCAATTATGAATCCGAAATTTCTTGATTAGTTAAGAGTATGCTTGTCCAATCTTTATTATCTTAATCCATGACAAGAAACTTCAGAACAACTCTTATTTTGAAATGGGAGAATATATCATAAGATTTTTAAAGGTGGAGACATATTTTGTAAAAGATGAAAGATTGTGATAAAATTATTAGAAACTAAATAAATGCATAGAATAATAAAAAATGCAAATCAAAATTAACCAAAAAGAAGTAAATAAATAAGAAAACCATTGTATTTCATTTCAAAATGAAGAGCATAGAGAAGATCACATCTTTCGTAAATCCCAGTTGCAAAATGGCAACAAATGCAGAAAAATCTTATTCTATGGAGGCAAACACACACCAAACCAGAATTGCCTTTCAACACTCGTCAATATATCTATAGACCAAAACCCTTATCACACCATAAATTATAACAACATAATTATGAAGATCCAACGACACGACAATATACACGAACCCCGATTTCATCCATCCCACACACGAGTAACGAATTAGAACTAGGAATAGAGCTCGTCACAAACCTAGAGTTGCACCTTTCGATCATGAATCCAACTAATCGGAATTCTTGGTCCTTTTTCCGCTCGTGCTTGAGCTCGTTCCTCTATCCTCCTGACTCTCGAAGGCAGCCTACAGACGTACTGCTGATCCTTCCGCGCGTCGGATGATAGTCCCGTTAAGTCGGCCACTTTCCATCGGCTGACCAAATGTTCTAGAATGTCGGCATAGTCTTTAGCCGTGTAGACTCCGAGCCGTTGAGCAACGGCAGAGTAGTGATCGAATAGGTTGTCGTCTCTGCCATCGTACATCAAGTGGGCCGGCATGGAGATCTTCTTCCTCATCATATCAGCAAAAGATCGTACGGTTTCATCAGGGTCGATCTCGAATAGCTTCTCGACTATCTTGGTGTATGCAGTTTCGTGACGCTTTTCGTCTGATGCAATCATTCCGCAGATTTGCGCGAGCTTCATGTCTCCATGCTCCCTTGCATGCCTAGCAGTGTTTCCATGGGAGATGAAAGTAGCCCTTTCTTGGAAGGATGTGTAGATGAATCCCAGATACGGACTGTTATCTGTTCCTGGATCCTGAAAAAGATTCGATACAAAAACGACTTCACTTCACTTCACAATGTTGCCGATAATGAATGGAAATCAAACGTGGGAAAGTACAAATTTATGATACTTTCATTCATCAATGAAGGACATAACTTTTCGATCCCCGAAATTAGGATTCTAATTTTTCAATTTGGACGATTTTAAGATAAAAAAACTTGAAATCACGAATTCGGGTCCAATCGCATGAGATTAGGGTTTTTGCTGAAGTGATTTGGCTCGAAATTAATGTGATTTAACCCGAAATTAGTGATTTCAGATTTTTCGTTTTAAAATCGCTCAAATTCCCAATATCGGGGTTTTGAAAAGTTAATGTCCTTTATTGGTGAATGACCTAAAAATAGTTTTCTAAATTTGCAATTTTCCATTCAAACGCCATGAACTTAAAATTTGATACATTTAACACAGTAAAGTGGAACTTTTCAAAGTTTATATAAAAAAAATATTAAAAATCATATATAGTTTAGATGAGAAAACATATATAACCCATAGAAATATGATGATATAAAGAAACCATCCAAAAGTACTCACCATTCCTGATCCAATCAGATACTGAATAGTCTTCTCAATATGTCTCATATCGACTCGTCCAGATAGGTAAAGATACTTATTTAGAAGGTCACCATGTCTGTTCTCCTCAGCAGTCCATGCTCGATTCCAAATCGCCCAAGAAGTCGGGCTCGCCCCTGTTTCGTCTTGCACGCCCTCTAACGTATTAAGCATTGTTTGGTAAGTCGGAAGGGCTTCTTCGGTGATCATATCACCAACAAGGCAAACAAAATAATCATCGGGAATCTCTCTGGCTCTTTTCCTTAATTCCTCGACTTGATCATGAAATTCTTCGGAACTGGGATCAGGAAGGAAATCCTGAGGTTGCCAGCTTTTCTCGACAGGCTTAAGGTAGGTCAGGATATTATTCGCCGCCCAATCTTCTAGAGCTTTGAAGATCTCGATTTTTTGTGGGGGCATAGAGTGTTTCTTTTGAACGTGAACCTGGAGCCGAGGACTAAAAGGCTTCTTGACAGTCTCGCTGCAAAACAAAAGAGAATAGATTGTCTAGTCTCAGAGATATCAAAAGGCATATAAACACTAAATATCAATCAATACAAGAATTACTAATGATTTTGAAGAATTCACCATGATGATGACAACAACTAAAAGTTTATAGATTCATGCAAGTCTATGGTGTTGTTTTAAACATTTTCTTGAAGTTAATTATTCAATGAAGGATACAATATGTGGTAAGAGATTTGATTTTAGTTTGAGTACTCAAAACAAGCAGTTTAAGATGCCAAGACCGATGTCCACATCACATTGAGAATTGTAGAAAAAACAGATGTTTTTTTTGGGAATTATAGAAAAAGTAAATGTTTTTATTGGGAATTGTAAAAAAAGTAGGTAAAAATGAGATTTGCAAATTATTCCCCATCCCATAACAAATAAGGATAGGGATTTGGCCCATCCCAAATTCGAATGGGCACATCCCAATCCAAACATACCCTTAGGTTGTGTTAGGATCGAATGATTTGAAATCAATCCACTTCAAATCCATCCAAATTTTCGAAAAATTAGTTCAAAATGATCCATTGCGATTATGATTTTTAAGTCTTTCATCAAACCCTTCAATCGAAACACAACCTTAATGAAACAACAAATACTAACCAAATTAACATTAGTGAAGAACTAAATATATAATACAAAAATACAACAGACACTCATTTTGCATTTATCTTTTCATATCTAATGAATAATGAAAGTAGAAAAAGAAGTAAACCAATCATCTAAACAAAGAATTACAGCATATATCAATAAATGAAAAGAAAAAGGCCCCATTACAGAATTGAACAAAGGCCTCTACATCACAAATACAAAAGAACATGTCTCCACATTAATCTAAGATCACAATCATTTAACACAAACCCATCACAATAATTTTTTTCAAAAAAGGAAATTACAGAAAAATAAAGGAAGCCCAGCTGAGATAAGCAGCCAAAAAATGGAAATTAGTGCAAAAGATCAAAGCTTTGCAGATAAAGATATGACGAAAAACAAATTACTTACTTAGAAGCAGGGTGGAGAGTGGAAGCCATGCAAAACTTGGGAGATCGAAGGGTGGAAGACGAAGGGCATTTTGGGGATTGAAAGGTGATGATAGCATTCAAGTTCAATGCCATTTTCTTGTTTTGATCTACTTACTTCTTTCTCAGATTATGAGAGAGACGATGCCTAGTTCACTTGCTGGGTATTTATAGGAGTTTTAGCCCTTTTTGGACACATTTTGCACACCTATAAGTTATTTGCATTCAATATTTTGTCTACGTTCGAATCTTTTATTACAGTTTAAATTAGTGAGACAGATTTGTAAAAGTGCCTAATTAATTGTTTCAATTATGTTTTGGAAGAGATAAAAGAAATGGAAGATCATATAATCAGAGGAGATAAATTCATTCACCATCTCTCTTTTCCTCTTTTCCTTTTTTTTTTTTTTTGCAATTATTTAGTTCTAGTCGTCTATTTCGGATGAAAAATTATTTTCTATTTAGACACGTTTGTTGCCTGTGTTGTTTCATTTTATTAGTATTACATTAAGTTTTATGTTTGTAGCATTATTCCCTCTAATTTGATTTAATCAGATATCTAATTGGTAATTTCACTCGTTTCTTTTACATATATAAAATAGACATGTGTGTATATATACATACACATTATATACTTTCTCCAAAGATTTTGGTAGAATTTCATTGTACATGATTACAATAGGGTGGATATAGCCAGTATCGTTTTTAATATTTATTATTTTTTCAACGAATCGGGCGAAGTGGTCATGGGATGCAATAATAATTAAATATATTACATATTTCCTTTTAAATATATCCTCAATTTGTTTGTGTTTAGTAGTTTTAGTAGTTACATGTCTAATTTATAAAATTGAAATTGAATAGAAATATATTACTTTTATCTTACCCCTTTATTAATGGAGCTAGTTAAGTTATTTATTTATTTATTTATTTTACGACTACCTGATAGCTTACATGAATAATTAATAATACTCCATAAAACTATATTAGGAAGTAGTTGAAATTACAAATTGGAATTAATTAATTTCTTGAGTTTGAGGTCGTAGGGATGAAAATCAAAACAAATTGTTCAATATTTGATTTGAGATTATTTAGAAGTTCCATTGAGTTTGACTCATTAGATATTATATTAAATAAAATTTAACATATTTTTACATTTGATAAACTCTAAAACTCAACCCAAACTCAAGCTTGATAAATATATAAAGATAAAATAAATGTAAAATAACCTCACGCATC
Organism: Scutellaria minor; assembly: GCA_954870855.1. Classification (NCBI taxonomy): domain Eukaryota; kingdom Viridiplantae; phylum Streptophyta; class Magnoliopsida; order Lamiales; family Lamiaceae; genus Scutellaria; species Scutellaria minor. The sequence goes on along the minus strand of OX940725.1, from coordinate 11,438,831 downwards.
TTTTCAAGTATAATAACAATACAACCACACCAAATTTATCTAATTAATATAATAAATAAACCAAACCTACTTTTCCAAATATGATTTGACACGATAATAAAATTTAATTTCTCCTGATTCAACAACAATTACAAGCTCTTACTATTATCCAAAACTCCCAATTACAATTCACTCAATTCACAGTAAAACTGCTCCTAATTATTCTAGAATAAATAGATGCTTTAAAAAACATGTTTCGATTATCAAAAAGTCTTTTATCTATATTAATTAGCTGATTTTCACATCGTAGCTTAGGATTGAATAACCAAATTTTAAGTTGGATCGTAATAATGTCACTAATTAAGTATCGATCCATAACTAAAACGAAACATTTATAACAAAGATGTGTTAGAAGTGTTCATCAGGGCCCTACATATCATAGCACCAACTTTAATTAAATACAATTTATACTTACACCTCATTATTTATGATCCAAATCGGATATTATATTATTAGTGCTCATTATAATTTCATTTATTTCTAACTACGGTCAACAGTTTTTTTATAGATATATTCGATTTGACCTTCTTGATTTTTTTTTTTTTAAATGTTGATTTATTTTGCCTAACGCCCCAACTAGGTTTGGTAGTTGGTAGTCTTCTCATGTACACAAAAAGATCATCAAAGTTCAGACCATCTTGAAGAAAATCCAGATTGAATAGACTGTGACAACAATATCTATGTCCTAAATATAACAATTACAGTACTATTTAGGCTTCAATTTTTTTTTTCAGTCTAATAACTATGTTGTCTACTGATTTTGGTCTAATATGTATTACGATTTTCAATTTAGTTTCACAATTTAAGAATCTGTCAGATTTTAGTCCGATTTTAGCTGGAAAATTCAAATTTCATTGGAAAATGGCTCTCCGGTGACCTAAAAGTGACGTGGTAACATATGACAATCAATAAGAATTTGCATGACATGTGTCGCCGCGTCATTTTTCACCAGAAAGCTTAACTAAAATCGAACAAGTTCTTAAATGGTAGAATTAAACTGAAAATCGTGACAATTATGAGAGCAAAATTGGAAGACACCATAATTATGTAACAAGAAAATGATTTTAAACCTACTATTTATAACAATCTGCTATATACATGTTTCTGTATGTATATACACATATATTTCCTACAATTTAAGGATTTTTTTTAATAATATTAAAAATAGTAATCAAGTACAAGCTTCTCTAGCCATTTATGAAAGCCTACTTCAACCCCAAACAAAATAACAAAGCACACAAAATCGTAAACCCTATAAGAGACGGATCAAAGAGCCCAATTGCATGCTTAATTACATATGTAAATTGTAATATCATATATATATGCTTTCCGAAAAAAAAAAATAATAATACACATTACATATAACTAAATTTTATATTTTCGCATGAGTGTCCATTATTTGCTAGCCAAATTTATATGCATTGATACACAATCATATCTAATCACTCCAAATACGAAAACTTATATAAACTAGTCGAATTATTCATCACACAAGTAAATCACATAAACTATATATCAATGAGATGATATAAAGTTAAGAAATATTGATTTATGCAACCAAGTTCTCCATCTTGCAGCTTTCTTACGAGACGATTTCTCAGTATGAGGTTTTTTGTAAAGCATCACTTTACGGAAACCAACTAACCCTATAGTCTCACGTGGACTCAAAGCTTCTGTTTCTCCGGTTACTACATTTGGGCAACAAAGCATGAAGTTGTTTGCATCTTGTCCAAGAATTGGGAGCCTTCTTTGATGAGCATACAATTTCAAAGTCGAGTCGATCACAGAAGCAATAACCTCCTTCTCGTTAACAAGCAATCGGATGGGCCCCGCGCTCCCCACCACATTCACACTAATCAGGATCCGATTCTCATTTTTCTTCTTCTTCGTCTTCTTCTTGTAAAGCAACATCTTTTTTATTTTCTTTAAATTGAGATTTCTCATGCATGTAGAGCTCTTTTCATGATTATTTTGTTGATTTGTATTTATTTAGAGCAATTAGGAGTAGAACCCTAGATATATATGACATTGGAGGCTTAACCTAATTCTATATTATTAAATATTGTTGATCTATAAATTAATATAGCTATTATGATCTAGCTAGCTAATTAAGTTTTTAAGATTCTTATATGTGTATACTTTTCATCCTTTGCTATATATCAAATTTCGGTATCAAGAAAATCTCAGTACTGTCAAGATGGAAGTTCGAATATGATCTGTAATGAAGGAACCAACATAAAATATGATTTAATTATGACGTTTCACATATGATACATATTTAAGAGTGTCATGTTTAATTTATTGCCAGGTTAGATAGAGATCGACATCAGAGTGAGAAGGTAATATCTATATATTCTTTTAATAATAAATACTTAGGCCTAATATTTTTCTATATATTCTTCTATCATTATACTTCATTATTAGGAATAATAAATATTTGGCCTGATATTTTTCTAGCCACTATAGTAACCTAAACTCCTTTTCTAGCTAGTTATTGTGGTAGAATTTTTATTGGGTTAAATGAAACAATCAATGTAAAGTGTTGTTTTTTTTCAGTTTGCAACACCTTTTTCTTCTTTTCTTTTTTTTCTAAGTTGATTGTAATTTTAAAGTTTTGGAGTTTATCAAAATGCAATCTCAATCACTTTTTCAGCACATGATTTAATTTTTTCACTTTGGAATCCAAACTTTTTTTTTTGTTTTTTAAATCCAATTGCAACATGTGATTTAAGAACATTTTGATAAATTTCAGAACGTAAGCTGCAATTGGATAAAAAAAATAAAGTTTAGATTGTAAAGTAAAAAAAAAACTTATTCTTTAGATTGGTTTTTACATTAAACCCAGATTTATTAATTTGTTTCATCCACGATTTAACCTTCATTATTTTTTATTCAAATTTATATAATTTTACCATTATTGTTTGGATTATCAAATTGTAGGTTGTACCACTATATCTTATACGACCAGGTCATAATCATGTAGCTAATTGTTTTTCATCAATTCATAACACCCAGACCATATACGGCCAAGTTATCATATCTCGTACAAGTTACAACCGTTATATTTGTCCAAAAATGACTAAAAAAACCAAATTAAGAATGAAATAAAAAAAATTCTCATGAAAGTCGACAAGAATATGATAGAGGGATTTTCACTTTTTAACCGATTTCGAGACTATGGATACAATAGATCGATCTTCTATTCAAAATGTAGATTCATTTTTGCTCTATAATTTCTCAAACGACCCAACTATCAATTCTTAAATAATTGATCAAATATGCGCGGTCAATACATTTCTTCATATATCAATTTAGTCACACTTATACCAGTCTTCCAACATGACATTGAGTAGAAAAACTACTCCATTATTATAATAAAACATGACTTGAAATTAAAGTTAATTTACGAGGTTAAAAAGAAATAAATTAAATTGAAATATGCATGCGTCAAAAATATAAAAGAGTTATTCTCACGAGTTCTTTTAAGAATCTCGTAAGTCATACATTGTTAAGGGTTCAAAACACTACAATTTCTAAGTAACCATTCAAATGAAAAAATATTTTTTATTAGTACGTACGTAACTTTACCTATGTTGACAAAAAAAAAAAAAAAAAAAAAACTTTACCTATATTGAAGATTAGTTAAGAAATGATTAAATTATTTTTTAAAAAAAACTGTATTATGAAATCATGTACGAAGTGAATTATGAGAAAAATAAGAAGACTCGCGCAAGGAGGAATCCAATAATTTAATAAGATGAATTGTAAAAGCATGATAGAAATATTAATTTATATAATTAAAAAATATTATTAATTTTGATAGCAAGTAGGGGAAGAATATAATTTTACTTCCTCATTAAGTGAAACTAGAAACAAGATAAAGAAATATGATCAAAAAATAGTATATACATTCGATTCAAAATAAGTCACATTCTAAAGTTTTTGTTATAGATAAAATAAAATAAAAATTGAACAAAAAATGTTCTGAAACAATACCAATCTCTTCTCATTCAATCCTAAATTAAATGAGGTGTGATAAGAAAGAAGGAAAATTTGAGATAAAAGAAAGATATTGTAAAATTTTGTGTAAATAAATTTTAAATAAGTTAAATAGGTTATAAGTTCAAAATAAAGAAATCGTTTAGGAAATGAGATTGAGGGTAAACTTGAAAAATGTTTGGCAAAAAACTAAAACAACACTTAATTTGAAATAAAACTTAACTACATAACAACATCGATTTTTAATACAATGAAGTATTTAATTTGGCCTATACCCAATAGTAGATTGGTTTAGGGTTGGCTCTGATGAATTGCTCCAACTATTATATATATTCTGAACAAAATATTAATGTGATTCACCTCGAGTATAATATATATGTTGAACACATTAAATTCATTGTATATTATAAGTCCATATCTGATATGGTCGAGCTAAGCAGACCAGGTTTTCTTATCTAGTTCGGTTCAGAATTGTGAGCCATTGATGCGAACAGTTTAAAGAAAGTGAATATAAGTTCCTCTAGAATAGGCGAACTACGCTGTAACACAATCAAAGGCGAACTGTTTTTTACTTGATACGAGTTCGCATTTAATATACTATGGGAGTGCGAATTTATTGGATCTTGAACTAAATTGACGAACTCGTTTAGGTTGAGTTAAGCGAGCTGGTTTGAATTCAAATAACCGCCCATTTCGTGGACCACTAACCCATTTCCCACATATTTCGGATATTTCCAACTGCCACATCCCACAGGGAGTATATAAACTTATTACATTCATTTCTTTCATTTTTTAAGCACAATTATATTAGAAAATATACACATATACTTTGATTATAGACAAGCCTAGCTTTTTTACTGACTTGAGCATCGGAGTCCCATCACCGGAAAACCCCCTCCCGGTGTCTGTTCTGCAGGAATTTGGATTCGAGGTTTCGAGTTAAGAAGGACGTCGGACCGGAGTAAAATCAATTGGCGCCGTCTGTGGGAAAGATAAAAAGTTTTAAGACGTTGAGAATATTAAAGATGGTGAATACTAGAGGATCTCGAAGGAGGTTGGAAGTAGGAGGAACTTCAAGAATGCAAGATGATGCTGAGGATGGTCAGAGCTCTACACCGGTGAATCCCCATGGTACTGTCACTTTGACATCGGAGGAATTGGCGAATTTGATAGAAGTAGCTGTTCAAAAAGCTCTGGACAAACGAAGGGTTGAGTCACAACAAGACGATGCTGATGTTCATATGAGGAAGGAGAAAGAGAATGATAAATCTCAAACAGATGAGCGAGAAAGTCAGTTCGACCATCCTCGTGGTCAGAAGTGGGAGGAACAATAATCGGTATCTTTATTACATTAGCTAAAACTTATTTGTTGTTGTTTCTTCAACAATTTTTGATCTCTAGTGGACCCGCCTTACCACTCGGCCATGCCGCCAAAATGATACAAAATAGGGAGCATGTGGAATTATCTAAGAAGGTGGACGATTTGAGAAGGGAGCTACGAGAGGTTCAGAGGACTGTTCGATGGGTTCCAAGGAGTGTGAGAGGAAATCCCTTTTCTGATGGGGTAATGGAAGACGAGCTACCAGCCTCCTTTCGACCGGTTAATTTTGATTATGATGGTACTACAGATCCATGAGACCATTTGTGCCGATTTGAGAATACTGTCCTTTTGCATCGTTATTCAGATGACATCAAGTGTAGGGTGTTCGCTACTACCCTCACTAAGGCTGCTCAGACGTGGTTCAGCCAGTTAAGTGATGGAACCATTCATGACTTTGAGCAACTATCAGATTTGTGTGTACATCAGTTCGCCAGTTCGAGAAGACAAAGACGATCTACCTAAACTCTATTTGGGGTAAGACAGAAGGGGGAAAAGACATTGAGGAATTATGTTAAAAGATTCACAACTGCAACTTTAGAGGCTCCTGAAGCTTCGGATGATCTGATAGTTAGAGCCTTTATTCAAGACTTGAAAGAGGGTGATCTTCATACTTCTCTGGTGAAAAAGACGCCCAAGAGTTTTGATGACCTATTGCAACGATCTACTAAGTACATTAACCTAGAGGAAACAGTTCGGATTAAAAAGGGTGAGAGTTCTAATCAAATAAGTAGACCACAAGAGCATAATGTAGCAAGGAAAATGGAAGTTGGAGAACCCTGAATGAGATTTGCACCACCCTCGTTGCGAGAAAATAGGACGGGATGAAGATATGAGCAATACACTCCAATGACCATGTCACCTGGACAAGTGCTAATGGAGATATGGAATTTACCCCAACTAAAGTGGTCGTCGATTTGGGGCCCTAATCCTAAGAAGCCACCTACTTTTGGTAATGGTAAACTGTGTCGGTTTCATAATGAGTATGGACATGAAACTGATGAATGCCTACATTTGCGGGATGAGTTAGAGAGATTGATTCCGGAAAATAGACTAGCTCGGTTTGTTCGTCGAACTCAACCAAATCGAGAACAAAGGAATAATCAAGAGGAATCAAAGAGAGAAAGAAGACAAGAGCGACCTGAACTGCCTCCGTCTCCACCTCTGCCACCACAAAATAGGCCTGAACGGAAAGAAAGACCCACTATTCATATGATCATGGGTGGGCCAACAAATGGAGATTCCAATGACTCAATTCTGTTCGACAGTAGGGGAATACGATTCATTCAATTTTTGATGACGTGGTGGTTGAGTTCGGGGCTCAAGATCGTGTAGCTATTCAAAGTCCTCAGTTTGATGTCATGGTGATTGTCGCGGAGATAGGAGGCTTCAATATTGAACGCGTGTTCGTAGATACGGGAAGTTCGGTAGACATCTTGTTCATGGATTGTTTTAGGAAGATGAGATCGACAGTGGAGGTAAAATCTGTACAAACTTCACTTTATGGTTTTGCAGGAGAAGCTGTAACAGTGTATGGCAAAGTTCAACTTCCAATGGTTCTAGGAGATGGAGAATGGAGACAAAACAAAACAATGACTTTTCTCTTAGTGGATGCACCCTCTCAATATAACGTGATTTTAGGTCGTCCCTCTCTGAGCTCATATGCTGCAGTCATTTCACCTGCACACTTGATGATGAAATTTCCTGTTGAAGATGAAGAAAGACGCATAATTGGAGTGGGAGTAGCTCATGGTAACCAACAAACTGCTCGACATTGTTATGTTGCTGCAGTTCGACAATCTGAATCCCAGAAGCGTAGTGGTGAACAGATGGATGACATTGATCGAGCACGGGATAAGAGTGTAAAGAAGGGAAAATAGTCAAACACTGCGGAGTTTGAGGAAGACGAATTAATAAGTGTTGAATTGATCCCAGGGCTATCAGGGCATTCAGTTCGACTTGAAAGTCAGTTGCCAGAACAGATTAAGAAGGAGATAGTACAAGTTCTTCAGGATAATGCAGATTTGTTCGCGTGGAAACCTGAAGACATGAAAGACATAAACCCGGAAGTGGTGGTTCATAGATTGAACATCAAGCCTGATGTTCAACCAGTAAAACAAAAACTGAGACATTTTGGTGATCAACAGAATGAGGTCATTGAAAGCGAGGTAAAAAAACTATTGGAGATAGGACATATTGAAAAGATCCAATATCCTCGATGGTTAGCCAATGTGGTGTTAGTTCCGAAGCCAGGAAACAAGTGGCGAATGTGCATTGATTTTCGGGATCTGAACAAAGCTTGTCCCAAAGATCATTATCCTCTGCCCCGAATTGACAAGTTAGTAGATTCAACAGCAGGATACGAACTCCTCAACATGATGGATGCGGCACAAGGATACCATCAGATCTTGTTACATCCAGAAGACAAACCTAACGTAGCTTTTATCACTTCTTCAGGTACATATTGTTATACGGTGATGTCGTTCGGATTGAAGAATGCAGGAGCTCCTTATCAGAGAATGGTGGATGAGATGTTCAAACACCAGTTGGGTCGAAATATGGAGGCATATGTGGATGATATATTAGTGAAGAGTCCACAGGCGAACACACATGCGGAGGACCTAAAAGAGACTATGACAACTATCCGGAAGCATGGAATGCGTCTGAATCTGGCTAAGTGTTCGTTCGGAGTGAGAGCGGGAAAGTTCTTGGGATATATGGTTACAGAAAAGGGGATAGAGGTCAATCCCTATAAGATTCGAGCTATACAAGAAATGCCACCTCCTCGAACTACAAAATAGGTACAAATGCTAACTAGTCGTATTGTTGCTTTAAGCAGGTTTATCTCAAGACTAGCAGATAAGGGATTACCTTTCTTCAAGGTTTTACGGAAGAATAACAAATTTGGTTGGGATAAGGAGTGCCAAAAGGCATTTGAAGATTTGAAAACATTTTTATCATCATTTCCTGTGTTGAAAAAACCAGTTAAAGGAGGTATATTGATAGCATACTTAGTGGTTGGTGAGGAGTCGGTCAGTTCGGTTTTAGTTCAGGAAGAGGGTAAGGATTAGTTCCCAGTGTATTTTGTTAGTAGAGTCCTTCATGGAGCTGAAGTGCGATATACCGAAGTAAAAAAAATAGCATATGTCTTAGTCACTATGGCAAGGAGATTGAGGCCATATTTCTTGGGATATGTTGTGACCGTACGAACTGATCATCCTCTAAGTGTAGTTTTGGGGAAACCAGAAGCATCAGGAAGGTTGATAAAATGGGCTATTGAATTAGGACAGTTCGATATCAAGTATGAACCACGTGCAGCTATTAAAGGACAAGCTCTAGCAGATTTTATTCAGGAGTCGACTAGAGCACAAGATAGAAAAGAGTGGGAACTATATGTGGATGGGTCATAATCTCGTCAAGGAGCGGGGGCTGGGATATTGCTGATTAGCCCAGAAAAGGATGAGTTAGAATTCGCTGTAAAATTTCAATTTAAGGCATCTAACAATGAAGCGGAATATGAAGTTTTTTTGCAGGGTTTAAGTATAGCCGAACAGGCTGGAGCTCGGGATGTGATAGTCAAGTCTGATTCACAATTGGTAACTCAGCAGCTTCGAAATCTATGTGAAGTCAAAGAAGAGCGTATGGTCTCCTATGTTCAGAAAATAAAGAGTATGGAAAAAAGGTTTGAAAGACTTAAGATTGAATAGATTCCTCGAAGTGAAAATCAGAAGACAGACTTTCTATCCAAAATTGGGAGTTCGTTAAAAGATTGTGCATGTCGGGGTATTATTGTTATGGGAATAGGAAAAGAAAATGAGGTAATGAATGTTGATGTGGCGGAGCTCGATTGGAAGACTCCTTTGTTGAAATTTCTAGGCGGAGCTAGGGAAGGAACGACAAAAGAGCTCGAGAAGCTGGAGAAACAGGTTCGTTTCTATTACATCCTTGATGGAATTTTATACAGAAAAACCTTTTACCAACAGAAGCGAGGTGTTTATCCCAAGAAGATGGAATCAAGGTTCTAAGGGAGGCACGTGAAGGAGGATGTGCTGAACGTGCAGGAGCGAGGGCCCTTACTCAAAAGGTCGCGCGAGCTAGTTTTTACTGGCCTACAATAAAGAATGATGCTGAGGAGTTAGTTCGAAAATGTGATTCTTGTCAAAAACATGGGTGGAGAATTCATATGCCGGCTACCGACATGCTTACTGTATGTTCACCTTGTCCTTTTGCTAGATGGGGAATTGATATAGTCGATCCGCTTGTTAAAACTAGAGGAAATAAGCAGTTTTTGATGGTAGCTGTGGATTACTTCACTAAATGGGTCGAAGTTGAACCATTGGTTAAGATTGCTGAAGCTGATATGATTCGGTTTATATGGAAGAGTATTTGTTGCAGGTTCGGTTTACCAAGGATTCTGGTGTCGGATAATAGGGTCCAATTTAGAGGAAAAAAGATTACACCGGTGGCTCATCCTCAGGCGAATGGACAGGTCGAGGTAGTTAATCGAATCATATTAGATGGATTCAAGAAGCGGCTTGAATCTGAAAAATCAAATTGGGTTGAAGAGTTGTCATCAGTTTTGTGGGCATACAGAACTACAACTAGGTCAACAACCGGAGAAACTCCTTTTAATTTGGCGTTCGGAATGAAAGCAGTGGTCCCTGCGAAAATTCAAGGGGAAGCTTTGCGAATTACTAATTTTGAGCCTCAAGAAAATGAAGAATTGATCAAAACTGATTTATTATTTTTAGATGAGGTTAGAGATGAAGCTAGAGTTCGGCATGAACTCTACAAAAGACGCATCCAAGCAGCGTTCAACAGGAAAATTCGGAAGAGGGAATTTCAAGTCGAAGATATGGTATTAAGACAATCTGATGCCTTGGTGGAGATTGGGAAATTAGATGTTATTTGGGAAGGACCATATATTGTTTCGAAAATTCTGCCTGGAAGATCTTACGAACTAACAGATAAGCAAGGAAAGGTGTTGCCAAAACCGTGGTATAAATCATTTGAAGAAATTCTATACTTGACGTACTACATTTCAGTATGTTGCTCTTCATCCTTTTTTGATTTCTGTTACTTTAATGAAATAAGAGATATTTGCACTCCATGGATGTAGGTCGCATTGACCGAACCACGTTAAATTCCTGTGTCTTTTCATTCTGTTGATTTCATATAATTATTAGTATATCTGAAGAGTTCCCTCGGAAATTCATGATTAAGTAAATTGAAGAGTTCCCTTGGAACTCTATGATTAAGCCAACTGAAGAAGTTCTCTCAGAACTCTATGATTAAGCAAATTACAAAGTTCCCTTGGAACTCCATGATTAAGCCAACTGAAGAGTTCCCTCGGAACTTCGTGATTAAGCAAATTACAAAGCTCCCTCGGAACTTCATGATTAAGCAAATTGCAGAGTTCCCTCGGAACTCCATGATTAAACGAACTGAAGAGTTCCCTCGAAACTTCATGGTTATGCGAACTGAAAAGTTCCCTTGGAGTATTATGATTGAAGGGTTTCCACAAAATCTTTTGATCAAAGAATTAAAAGTGTTCTCTCGGAACATTATGATTAACTAGATTGAAGCATTGCCGCAAAATATTGGGAAATATTTCAAGTTTGGAAAATTCTCTTCGATTTAATTATGCAAGCAAAGGTACATTCAGAAAACGAAGATAGAAAATTCAGAGAGCTCAGTTCAGAAAGTAGATCAAAATATCTATTACAAAATATCTAAGTCGGACTAGGAGGGTCGGTAGGAGGAATTGGTTGAGAAGTCGGTTCGTCAGTGGTGATCAGAGGTAGAGGATCAAACATGTACTCCGGCAGATCCACTGTTGAGCTCGGACCTGGTTTTTCCAATGCATGATGAGGTGAGCTGGTACTGGGGTTATTAAGAACTCTGTCAGGAAGATTTTCTTTGAGTGCTTCTTCTAAACAACCCGCCCACCAACGAGCATCAACTTCCTCATTCGGATCCCCGTGCCAACTAGGAGGAATTGGGAATGTTTGCTGCAGTTTTTCACCCAACGAATCGACATCGAACTGAAAAGCTTGCCCCACTTCCTCTTAACATAGTCGGATCCCCTCTCGGAAGTAAGCTTCAGCAATAGGAGCAACTTTAGAAAGGAAGAGAACAGAATTCCAAAGACGAAACATGAGTCTTTCTTGGAAGTTCTCTGTTATTAATTTCATCTCCGGGCTTCGAACAAAATGATAAAAGTCTTCCTTACACATGGCATTACCGAACTCAGTTCGGGTGCTCTTTTCTAGCTCCAACTCCTTCTTCAGTTTCTTGTTCTCAGCCTCCATTGCCATATAAGCGGATTGTCTCTCCATGGCATGTTTTTCCTTGGCCAGCAATAACTCTTCCTTCTTGGCCACCTCCGAACGAGCAAGTGCCAGCTCCATGTCTCGTTCTTCCAATCAAGTTGACAGATTTTCGGTTTTGCCGGCATTTAGCGTTAAGTCGCTTTCTAAGGTCTTCTTTTCCTCCAGCACCTCTCTCAGTTGATCATTTCGCTGTCAAACTTGATCTCGCCGACAGAGGGCCCTTTTGCCAAAACTTTGAAGAAATTTTGCCAAGTTCGCCGCACGAGTCAAATTCAGCTTCAGTTCTCTTTCTTCAGCATCCTCCTCCTCCTCAGCAGTTTTCTCACCCCGAGTAACCACCTCTTCCGGAGCTTCCGAGGTAGCCATGGGCTCTTCAGCAGTTTTTTGCTTCTTTGAAGCTCTTTGTAAACTAGAAGATCATTTTTTCTTCCTGCGTAGGGAATGGGTAGTTTCAGTTGCTTCTTTACCAATTTCTTCAGTTAGATCTGTAACATCCTCGACCAAAACATACATGTCATTGGGTATTCATTTCATGCATTCATTTCATAATGCATTAAAAACATATCATATTGACATTCGTAAAGAATTTAGAATAATACTTGGTTTGAAAATAAATAGTAGAAATCAATTAGAAATATAGAAAAGAATAAAAGAAATATAAAATTTAATTAATATTATAATATATATATATATAATAAAAGAAAAGCAACTTACTCAGCAGGCCTGTAGAAAGGCGGTGGAAAAGGACGGTGGAGTAAGTAGAAAAAAGAAAAGTAAGTAGAAAGAAAAAAAACGCAGCAAAGAAAGAAAAACAGAAACATAGAGGAAAGAAAGAACAAGGGGAAAAGAAAAGAAGGGTTTGTAAATTTGGGTTCGTTTCTTCACCGTTTTTCTTCAGATTTTGAGAGGGAGCTCGTGGTGACATGCTCTTCGATTTGATCGGAGTGAATTCGCAAAGATTGACTCAAAAAGGTACAAAGAAATTGGTGAATTATATATATCCAGTTCTCGTAATTCATCGGATATTTTGGTAGCTTTATAGGCCGAATTAGGAAAAACTTAAAACATGAAAGTTATAGTCCTATCTCTTAGCTAAATGCAGAAGAAGACCGTAGATGTCTCGGTTAAATATTGAATGAGATAATGTCAAAAGAATAAAGGTTGCTAGAATTTAGTAATATATATGTATGATGTGATTGTGGCTTAATTTTAAGCAGGTTGGAGACTGAATTTTGAAAAATGCTAAACATGAAAGTTGTGGAGCTATATGTTAAGTTTCTACAGAATTTTACCTTGCTCGACTCGGAATTTTATAGCTCAAGTTATAGGAAAAATACTGAACATAGTTAATGAAACATATATGCATTGCATTTCATTGCATAATAGAAATATATATTAAGGGGATGATTAGATTACATTGCATTGAATCATATAGGAGCACGAGTTGTAGAACGGGAAGAGGAACCAGAGCGACGAACATATTGCTTATCATAGCCAGGTGAGTATAAATCGTATATGTGATTTATACGCAATGTGATGTGATCTATATGCAACGTTTGTTATATGTGTTATATAAGAAATGTGTATTTATATGAATTTATCATTGGATCAAATGATATATTGGTAAATGTATACGTGATCATATGTTCAGATGATTGTTGTGTCGCATTACAATTGCACGAAATTAAAAGGCCTGTGACTGTCTTGCTATGGATCTGTATACACAATGGAGACCTATGGGTCTAAATCATATTGGAGACCTACGGGTCAAATTCATATTAGAGACCTACGGGTCTATATACACAATAGAGACCTACGGGTCTAAATCATATTGGAGACCTACAGGTCTATACACAATGGCATATTGGAAATCCCGGGACAGATCCAAGCTTGAACAGTTCACAGAATAATAAACCGGACATAGTGGCATTTGCATATGTTTATGATCAATGTTAATGATTGTTATTGGTTTATTGTTTAATTAAATTAACGGTTTATATTCACTGAGTTGCGACTCATAAAAATCGCATATATACATTGTTTTAGGTTCAATAGCTCTTTTGAGGTGGTTTGTATATATAGACGCCACGCTATACCAGGTCGGCCGGCTGATGTCTCGTGCAACCTTCTCCTCCTCCTCATTTTGCATTTTGGAAAGCATGTATCATCATTTGTATTTAATATGGCTTATGTTGAGATATTGATTGTGTGTTTTAATTTTATACGATATTAGTCATATAATAATGTTTTTATACTTATATGGATAAATGAAACGTCAGTATGATCTGTCTACATGATGAATATTTTATTGTTAAATATACGTTAGAGGGGTATAGGATGTCACAAGATCAACAGGATCAGATGTATGAATAGCAGACAAGGAGGATGGGGGTTGAACATTAGGGATGGCCAAAGGAGAAGTAGATATGATTGGATCCGAACTAACAGGAAGACTGTTCTCCTCTTCCTGAATTATGTTTTCTGTCGAACTGGGGGTTTTAGAGGTCAGCTCCGTAAGACGTCTCTCCTCTGCTTGCCGAAAGATTGTGGCTAGTCCGGCATCCACCGCTCTTTCAGAGGGGGAGAAATCAGTTCACTCTGTGGCAGGGGTCTTCGGGGTGAATTTGAAAAATTTGTTCATCGTGCTATCTGCAACAGAAAAGGATCAGTATAAAACATAGTTCGATAAAGTGAAGCAGAGTTAATAAGAGAGATAATGATAAAAATTAAAACAACCTAGATTGAATTTGGGGGGAACTTGACTGTTTGGATAAAATCCCCAGAAGGACAACAGCAAAGCACAGGAACTCATTTTTACAATATCAAACCACCCCCAGCGGAAGACCTTATCCAAGGCCGCGAGCTCAAAATCCCAGGAGGGAGCAGGGTCAGTTCGGTTCGGATTTTGGGCCCAAGGAAGTGAGCGAAAAGGTTGGTTCGCCGGTGCACGAATAAAAAAGTAATATTTTTCCCAATAGCTGATTTTATCATCTCCAGAAGATAAAAATTGAGCTCGTTTCCCACCGCTACGGGGGCTCAGATAAAAACGAAAAGGGTTGGTGTGCTTGAGGACAAAATAAGATCGGAACCGCTCAGATGTGGGTTCGACCCCCTTCCACTTGCACACCATGTAAAAAGACACAATGTAACTGACAGAGTTTGGATGAAGTTGATTCGGGCATATGTCAAATGCTGAACCAATTTCCAGAAAAAAGGGTGAATGAGAGGAACTAAACCTAGAGTGACATGTTTTAAGAACTATGTCTGATGATCGATGGGGGCTCGATGTGGTCGATCATCTGAGTTAGGGATCACAACAGTGTAACCACCCCTCAGGAGAGAACTCAAAAAGACAGTGTGGGTTTGGGTAGCTTTAGTTGCAGAAAAAAACATTATCTACAGTTTTTTTACGAGATTTTTTCGGAGGTTTGGAAGGGTTTTGGCGGCCAGATGTAGAAGGATTAGGGTTCGTTGATTCAGAAAAAGGACGTAAAGAGAATTGTTCAAATCCTTCCTCTGACTCATTCTCGTCTCTTAGATGGATTAAGGAACCAAAAGAAGCCATTGAAATGAAAACGAGAGAGAAGGGGAATGGTACCTGGATTGTATGAGGGATCCTAGAAATTGCAGAAGAAAAATCCTCGCTTATAGGTGGATACAGTGATTTTGCAGAAGGGTTTGATGAGAGAAGAGGATGTTATTTATAGGAGGAAGATAACGTTTAGTTTTTGGGGGGAAAATTTGAAAAGTCGAGCGTTTTTTACCATTGGATACGAGGGGATCAGACAGCAGAAGATGAAAAGGCATCCAGCGGGAAGTGTGTCGATTGACACGTGTTGTACAGAAATGATTGAAGGGACGTGTTGCTTCTAGAAGGATCATTTGATGTTCGACAGAAATGATGCGAACTGGTGCATGTAAACATGCACTTTGAAGGGGGGAAGTACTTGATATGGTCGAGCTAAGCAGACCGGGTTTTCTTATCTAGTTTGGTTCAGAATTGTGAGCCATTGATGCGAACAGTTTAAAGAAAGTGAATATAAGTTCCTCTAGAATGGGCGAACTACGCTGTAACACAATCAAAGGCGAACTATTTTTTACTTGATACGAGTTCGCATTTAATATACTATGGGAGTGCGAATTTATTGGATCTTGAACTAAATTGACGAACTCGTTTAGATTGAGTTAAGCGAGCTGGTTTGAATTCAAATAACCGCCCATTTCGTGGACCACTAACCAATTTCCCACATATTTCAGATATTTCCAACTGCCACATCCCACAGGGAGTATATAAACTTATTACATTCATTTCTTTCATTTTTTAAGCACAATTATATTAGAAAATATACACATATACTTTGATTATAGACAAGCCTAGCTTTTTTACTGACTTGAGCGTCGGAGTCCCATCACCGGGAAACCCCCTCCCGGTGTCTGTTTTGCAGGAATTTGGATTCGAGGTTTCGAGTTAAGAAGGACGTCGGACCGGAGTAAAATCAATATCTACATTAACTGAACCATTTTATGTGGACTACATCAATTTGAAAAGCAGTTGATCTAACCACCAAGATTATTACAAGAAAAATTAAGTAATACAAAAAAATAACCTAAACTGACTAGCATCTTTTCTCTTAAACCATTCAAGATCTTCTACACTATCATTTCCCGTTACCACCAATCATAATATCTATACTTAATTACTTAAAAAAAATCTTTATTTTTGTTTTAGTTGTAAATTTAGCCATACATTTAGGATTTAACAACACAATAAATGATTTTCGATATTTTGTGCAATTCAAATCATGCATGGGTCCATATTTAAAAGTTAGTTGCCATGTTGTGAAATTTAAAAATAGAAATTTTCATATGATAAAAACGACATTCAATTAATTGAGGAGTATTGTCCTGTATCACTCTTTCTCGTACCAACAGAATCGGTATGTGACAACAAAATAAAAAAACTTTTCATATGAATGTTGCTACTGATAATGAAATGCCACATTATAATAACCAATAATAATTTCAAAAATCTAGATCAATAAATCTTAAAGCCAACCATTCCTAATTCATTATTGTACATCACTAGTATTATGCTGTATCCAAGACACCAATCATTCATACATCAAATAGTATATGAAATCAAAACCAAACTCAGCACAAAAACATGAACAAAAATCACAAATCACACGAATCTATTAAATGGCTTTCTCCCAACTAAAGCAGGCATCGAAACCGTCGAATCGACGCTGAAGTCTCCGATCGAACGAGAATCTTCGCGCTTGTCCAATCCCATTTGCGAAGCTGTGTCCTTGTTCGACCCTTTGTTCCACTTGAACGAACCAAAGTTGGGAGTCATCGGAAATGAAAACCTCCTCTTCGACTCACTGCCAGGTGTCCCTGGAAACCTATCCCTTGGGTTGCTATTCGCTCTCGACTTGGCCTTGGCTGAGACAGTTGGTGTCATGTAATTTGGAACCGAAAACGGAGGGCAACTTACCAGACTATCGTCATCTTTCAAGGGAGTATCATAGGCCCTCGGTTTCAAGAACTTGTGGTTATTCGAGCCGCTTGGTGGGGTCCGACTTGGAGTCTGAAAGGGTCTCGCTCTGACAGGAACTGCTGACCTGGACGATCGGGGAGTGGAGGAATCTTGATTGTCGAACGTGAAGTTGTTGTTCCTGTAGTTGGTTGACTGCAGTCGAGGGCTCGTCTTGTACTCTGAGACGGGTCTTGGAGGAGTCGACAAGACAGGCCTCGTTGCACCTTGGCCCTGTGAGCTACCGGCTTGAGGGAGTTGACGCTCTAGCCAGTTCCACCACCAGGGAAACCCGTTGGATCGTACGTCCACAGAGTTTTGAGCTGATTTTGGATTAGCTTTCCATAGCTGTATGTCACAAATTAATAGCAGGAGCAAACGAAAGGTTATACAACGGATGGATAATATAATAGCCATGTCTTTCAAGAATGGATTTTTATTCATTAAACAGAGTGACTTATGATCTAGGATGAAAATTTCGGTTTCGATGGAAATATCAGTATCGGTGGAAATATCCGATGTTCTACTCGATACCGTTATTTACCGATGTTCTACTAATACTTCTCCGATATTTACCGATATCTCCCTGATATTTCGCAGATTTTCTTTCTATACCAGTTATGTGAAAAATTGAAAATATCAGAGAAATATCGTTACAACCCATTATTGTATCGGTCATGTGAAAAAATGGAAATATCGAGGAAATATTAAGAATATTTTCATCCATTTATGATCAAAGAGATGTATCATTTACCTGGTGAGAATATGAATAGGCCATGGCTCTCTCTCGTTTAATGACAGCTTCGACTTTTTTCCGTAGCCTATCTTCAACTTCCTCTTTCGTTAGCACGCTATCATCCCAATTTTCATTTGCCTCAGACTACACCAACAATATACATTGTGAGAATAAATTCAAAGCGGTTTTACTTTTCATGCTCAATATAGATTTAATAGGTGCAACACATTTGAAACAAACAAAGGTGTAAACTTTCTGGAAATCTTGAGAAAATCGGGGTGTTTAAGAACTTACCATCTGGTTGAGGGTCCATTTGCTGAGGGTACTCTCAACGTCTTTATCGTTCCTATTCTGGAGAGCCTGGTTTTCCAGCATTTGGATCCTCCGTGATTGAATTTGTGTTTGAACCCTGACCAAAAGCTGCATTTGCTTCATAGCGTTCATCGTTTGTCGTTTTACGTTCTGGCCCCTCACCACCGCTTGGAGCCTCACTAATCCCCTCAATGCTCGGAAACTCCGTCTTGCCTGTTGCATAAAATGAGCCATCACATATCGTTTCTCATAAGCAAATTAGAAAATTTGGTTAAGCTGAATTAGAAGATTACCAGGTAGCCTCTATACACTGCCTGGATCTTAGTGGCTGAGAGGTTCTGGCTCCTCAAAGTTGGTTCTGGCCTCTTCACGTAGCTAATTTCCTTTCGGCTTTGCGTTGGCTTAGGAGCAGCAGCCTTGGAAGAAGCGGCCCCACCGGAAAAAGTCCTCGGAGGAGCCGCCTTGGACGAAGCCGCCCCAGCTGAAAAGGTCTTAGGAGGAGCCGGCTTCGGAGGAGCCGGCTTCGGAGGAGCCGGCTTCGGAGAATCTGGCTCAGCTGAAGAAACGGCCCTCGGAGAAGCAACCCTAGGAGAAGCGGCCCCTGGAGATGCAGCCTTAGGTGAAGAGACTCTATGAGATGAAGCCTTGGGTGAACCGACTTGTGGTGAGATTGGCCTTACTGGTAAAGTAAGTGGAGTTTTCGGCTGTTCGGAAGGAGTCGGAGGCCTAATGAGAAGCTGATCGGCTTCTCCTAATATCTTCTCGATGCTGCTCGGCTCCCTGAACAGGGGAATGAATGATTTGGATTCTCCATTTCTTAGTATTCCTTTACCCTTCTTTTTTTCCTTGCTACTCTTCTTGTCTGGTCCCTGAGATTGAACATATCGAAATCGAACATTCAAATCAACCAAAAGCAGACAACAATGGCAAGATACAGCTTGATGATTCTGATAATGCGTATGAGTTAGTTAAAAGAGTTGCTTACATCGGTTGGCTTGTCCCTTGAGCTGTGTGTAAAAACCCTTTTGATTGCTGAAAACCAGCTTCCCTTCTTCCCCATGTTCTCAGCATTACTGTTTCTCCCTAAATAAGCTGTGTCACACTCAACACTTTAGTCCTCGAAGTTCACATCATTCACTCTATTTTCACCGAATTGCTAAATGAAACTAAATCTTCGTAAAATATAGGATTCTAAGACGAAGCACACATGACTTGTATCATGAGAGATCACAAGTTTTGAACTTGATCTATATAATTAGGTACGAAATGAGAACGAACAACAAGTAAATCTTTCACGAACTTTAAGCTTCACAACAGGAATTTGCCCCACAAGAACAAGATAAAGAACTTTGGTAATACAATGAAAAGGGAACACAGAGGGCTCATATACGTGTGAATCACACAGAATCATCAGTCTAATAACATCCAATTATGCATCTAACATTCATTTACACATAATAATCGTGTATAAAATTGACGAAGAACGTCACAAGAGGTGCAATTGTAGCTATGAGTACCCCCAAAATTATCATCCATGAAAGTGGCAAAAATTACATTTACTAACAGAAAGATCTTGTATGTAAAAACAGCGTTGGAAAAATTGGTTGATCTCTTGGCTGTGTTGGGACATAGTGACAGAGAGAAAATTACAAAACCCATAAAAATCAAGAAACATAATTGCTCAAATTAGGGGTAAAACAAACATGAACCTGAAAAATCTCACAAAAGTAGCAGTTAGATATGTCCAAAAAGATCAAGAAACCAACAACCCCAACCACCCACAGAGACAAAGAAAAGGGAGTTCATGGAAGTATTTCAAGAGGACAAAAAGATCCACACAATTTTTTGCAGAATTATCCACCAATTAATTTATCAAGAAAAGATGATTTGAAGGATAAGGCAAAGAGAACAAAGAAACCCCAGATAACAAAATTCCAGAAACAACAGAAAAAAGTAGAAAATTTCTTCACATAGAAAAAGCATGAAAAACATTACTTTCCCATCATTTGCAGGCAGAATTGGCCTCTAATCCCAAGAGATTATGTTTCAGAACATGCATTTAAAAAATAAATAATAAAAAAAGATTCTTTATCACCTTAAATTGTAGCTCCAATCTTCAGAAGCCTTCAAGAATTTCTCTCTCTCTAAAAGTACAGGGAGATATAAATATCTCTACAAGTTTCTCTCTCTAGCCGTCTACATACTTGTTAATTTCCACCATACTATGCTACCTTTCCCAGCCTTGAAAATAGGCAAATTCTGCACCACTTTTTTTACCAGTGTGTAATTGTGTGTGTGAGTTGAACTTTGAATCAGGTTCTTGCTTGCAAAAGGTTGCAACTTTATTTTCTTTAGTTTTGCTGCCTACCTTTTAGCTCTCTGGGTTTTGATAATTCTTTCTTTTTCTAAACGCATCATCATGATTAATGATGATGCAAGATTAACATCATTTCTTTTTTATTTCACAACGCAACAAATTATTCTTCATATTGTCCTTTAAACACCTGTTTAAGAGTTAATGACAATAATGTCCTCAAAGAATTGCATGAGGTTCATGGAGTACACATCTTGGGATAATGGTGCACATTCCTTGATTAAAGTTTTAGTATTGTCATATCACATATTAATTTTAAATTAAGAATTTTATTTTGGATACAATTTCTTGAGAATTTTTATTTTTTTTCGAAATAATAAATAACAAATTTAAGGTAATATTATAAAGTTTATTTGATTATCAATTAAGTTGTGTCTGAATCAATTTTAGGCTAACATCTAGAGTTGTTGTTTTTGAAAAATTATTATCTCTTATCAATCAAATAAAAAATAAAAAAATTATATGAATCTCACATAATTAGACTTACAAAATTTATGAGTTGTGGATTGTAGGTAGATACGTCTAATGAAATTAGATTTGTGGGATTGTTTTTTAAGAGTTCGATTGTATTATTTATACCTACATTTAATATGGAATGCAGTTTTTTGGAGAAGTAATTAGTTTTGCTACTTTTACATGACGATCTCTCTTTTTTAGTCTGTAACATAAGAAACCATATTTCAACCACTTTTCATCTAAATGACCAATTTACCCTTATAGGATAGCAAAAAAAAAAAAAATTCCTTAGTAAAAACATCTTTCTTAACCGAAAATGAGAAAAAGAAAAAAAAATCAATTTCAAGTTTTCTTCTATCCATTCCTTTAGACTTCAATAATAATGACAATAATAATTTACACCTACTTTAACATATAAAAAACCTTAAGACATCTTTAATGAATACTTATTAATCTTGATACTTCATGATAGTTGCGTTAATGGGAGATATTTGAATCAAATCTTTTTATTAATCATGATGGATATAATTTTATTTTATTTGAATTTCTTTATTATCTTTTACAAATCAAACTTAACCACGCGTTTACTGATGGATTTAATTGTATTTTCTAAGCTGAAATACAATAAGTATGGTTTGAAAATGACCACTAGTGTGAGTAAAAAAAGAAAAAGAAAATTCCAAAAGGACAGGTGGTTGGGCACTCAAAATAGAGAATTAGGGCCACTTTGTTGTAATATCAACTACCTTTACTTAGATGGGAAGACTATTTTGAGACAGCAATATCATATCCTATTTTCCCCCACCCACTTATTGTTAACCGAATGCTAGGCCCATCATTTCCTTTATTTATTTTAATTAATCATTATTATAATATTTGGTGTGACATTGATTTGCAGTGTAATTTAATCCTCTTTCAACTTAGGAAAAATTGAGGAATTTTGAAACAATCAAAGAAGAAAAAGCGTCACTCCAACGGTCATGCTACAGTGCGCTTTTGGCACGTTGTGGTCAACTCACCTCATTTAATGTCTCTCTTTTGGTTTCACAATTGCTATTTCAATTACGCGTAGGATATATTAGTTTGATCACTAATTCGCGATTTAATTGGTTGGATCGGTTTTATTGATGGTTCAATTAAAATAATATCGATTGATAAAATGTACTAATTATATTTAAATTTCCACATTCTGTAACTCTATAATTTTATTATAAGATTTTGAATTTATGAAAAAAATAACGACTTTTATTAAGTAAATTGGACCCTGATGATCAAAGTTCATATATTCGGAAATAGTGTCATGCTACATACCACATTAGATGTCATGTAACTTCAAAAGAAATAATTTTGATTCATATTGCAAAACAAAATCACTACATTCTCAAAACATGCAATTAAATCTTTTTTTTTTTTTTTTGAAATGAACCAAAAATAAAAATATATCTTAACTTTTATTCACTACTGCGGTTCGAATCATGATTCGATTATAAAGTCACATCATACCTCGTGTAAGCCACATAATTGTGATTTTTTATCCTTAAATGTAACGAAAAAGTTTAGATTTAAATCGTTTTGATGTAGATTAAAAATATATATCTTCTCAAGTTACATGACATATGTGACATCTTACAAGACTATTTAGCTAGACACATTGACTTAGATTACAAGAAAATAAAATTGTGATTCAAGCCACGACAATGAATAAAAAATGTGTTTCTCTCTTTTGCCCCCTAATTTTAAAAATGTTGAGATTAAATTATAATTTTTGAAAAGATATTTATTTATTCATTATTATTATTATTATTATTATTATTATTATTATTATTATTATTATTATTATTATTATTATTATTATTATTATTATTTGTAATTGACCTTCAAAATTATAAAAAAAAAAATTCAAAATACATGAAATTTGATGTGGCATTTGACATGACTCTTTTGCTGGATATGTGGATTATGATTGTTGGAAAATAAAATTGTGGTTAAATTTGTAACAATTGATGAATGTTATGATTTTTTTTTCATAAATTTTGTATAAAATTGCAATTTTGAAAAGGGTGATTTTTTATTTTTTTTCAAATAGGACAAGAAATAATGAAAACATTCAACATAAAAGAAATGTTAAAAAAAAACCGTGGATGATTGCATAGTTTCAATTGAGAAAAAAATTATAAAACATGTTATATGTATGAACTTGAATATTACTACGTTCAAATGAATGTTAAAAAATGAAAAATACACTATAAATACCAAAAAGATCTCCAATAATAACATACTTCTCCCACATGGTTTATAGATCAAAAGAAATAGAAACGAAAACATTATAAAATATGTTCAGAAATGAACACAAACGGACCAAGGCACGATAGAGCTGCACAATATTTTCTTCATAAATTAATATTGTTAATGCAGATTATTGAATATATCAGGTTGCACTTGGACCATTAATAACTTCTTTTTTTGGTTTTAACAATAATAGGGCCCATTAGAATCCTTTGCATATATATTCCCCAATTGTGATACTATTGTTATTGAAACTGACTTTTATATATGTGGCTATTAATAATAATTGATAATTTAATCTTTCGTAAAAATAAAATAATAGACATTTTAAATTGTGTCAATAATGATTAAAGGAGTTGTCTCGTATAAATTAGTCCTCATTAGTGCACAACAAGTGTCTCTTTTATTTTTTCATAAAGTACTTCCTTTAGTCCTTTTGTTTTCTCTCTCTATATACTTGTTTTCTTTGTTAAAATGTCTCAAATATACAATTCGCAGTCTATTTAAAGTAATGTTTATTAACTCATTTACTATAATATACTCCTATACAATTTAATATTTTTAGTTTAGAAAATATAAAAAGTATTAAACATGATACCACTCTTATGTTTTATTTTTACGCTCTCGATCGTTTTCTACACCAGCAAAAGATTTAATAATAATAATAATAATAATAATGATAATAATAATAATAATAATAATAGTTGAAGGTAAAATTAATTAAATTTTCTTTTTCAACTTAACTTTCAAGTTTAATTTCATGGCCCAATTGGTCCTAAAGCCAGCAGAAGATTCCTCTGACAGCCCTAAAAATACACAGTGTTGGGGCTCTTTCTGTTGTTAATTTCCTTCACCAGAAGATACAAATTAAATAATATTTACAAATATATATATATATATGCATATAATAATAATAGTTTATAATTTATATATAGGAATCTCTGAACGTACCTTCTGTATGCTGCTACTGCTGGTCCATGCCAACAAGTCTTTATTGTTAGCGTTACACTAATTAATAAGCTCTTCAAGTGGGTTCGTATAATTATTTTAAATATTATATAAGATATTCCAGAATATTTTGATAAAGTGTTTGGAAATTAAGATCATAAGTTACTGAAGTTCAAGTTTTATAGATTTATTTTTGATAGGTACGAAAGTTGTAATTTTTTTTTAGGTCGTAATTGGAATTCTTTTATTTTTGTTAGAATTATAACTATTTCACATTTGAAATCATATCAGCAAATGTATTCGATTAATTGAGAAGGAGAAACTAATGAAATTTGAATGGCATATTTCATAGCAAGATTGCAAAATAACAATGAGATTAATGAACAAGATTTCAAATTAATTCAATATCGTGGCAAATATGTGCAACTAATTCATGAGTTTCTTATATATAATTTAGAATAACTTTTTTTTAGAATAATACATTAGTGTATATATACACACAGCGTACATAAATGTTTATAAATAAACGAATAATTATTAAGGGTGAAAATAGGTCAAATCTTGTATGTTTTACGTAAAGAAATTTATGTCTGATGGGTTTGAGTTTGATATATCACTTATCAGTTATCAATGACTCTTTTTGGGGATC
This sequence comes from Scutellaria minor, assembly GCA_954870855.1. Taxonomy (NCBI): domain Eukaryota; kingdom Viridiplantae; phylum Streptophyta; class Magnoliopsida; order Lamiales; family Lamiaceae; genus Scutellaria; species Scutellaria minor. Next base: position 11,413,786 of record OX940725.1, on the reverse strand, counting down.
TATCCAACCTTTTTTGTGATTCAAGTATGGACCGGAAAAGAAAAAAAACAAAAAAAAACTTATTTACGGAATATACAATTTTATTGACAAAATACCATATTAAATCTATGCATGAAGTCTAAATTAATTCACTACATAAAGATTGCATTCAAAAGTGATTATTATAGATTGCGAATATGGCGAGATGCAATTGACAATAAATCAAGAAAAATATGTTTTTTTTTTTAATTGCATTAAAATAAAATGACAGTTATATGTATTTTTCATTTCAATACATATTAATAAATACTCTCTCCGTCCCAGCTGAACTTGCCTACTTGCCAATTCGGTTTGTCCCAGCTGAACTTGCCAGCCCATAAATGGCAAAAAAAAAATTACATTAATATCCCTATATTTCAACATTATTACAAAAATGTCATCCAAAAGTGCATAGGATTTGATTTGATGTGCATATTATTACAAAAATGTCATCCAAAAGTGCACATTCACTTGAGTCAACTGCATTTTCTTAACCTCCGTGCCCGGTCAATATAGGCAAGTTGAGCCGGGACGGAGGGAGTATATAAATTCAATTAAATTTTGTAGTCGAACTTATTATATAACTTAATTGAAAGAGCTTTTTAATGACATAAACCTAGCATGTTTGAATAAATAAGTTGAATGAGTTAGATCTAATTATTTGTGAAGTAGACTAGGCCATAAACCTCTGTCAACAGTGTTGTTTATAACTATATATTCATGCATTCAGTTTCCTTAAAAATAAAAAATACAAAAAATAAAAAAGAAAGAAAAAGAAAAAGGTAGGACTTGGTCTGTGCCCATGAAGTGGTTGTTACTTTAGATTATAGGGACACCATTGTCATATCATATGGTATTTTACTCTAAACTTGTCTTGTCCCCCCACCCCCCACCCACCACTTGGTGTTATATTTTTGTCCAGCCAAATTTCATTAACCTATTTATATCCACATAACCATGAAAGTTGAGGTTTAAAGAAATATTTGGTAATTATTTCAAACCACTACATCCTCTATTATTTAAAAACTAATAATTATACTATACGTTATACATTGGTAAAATGAAACATAAAGTTGGATAACAATATAAAATAGAAGATAAATTAGGGATGTAAATTGGTTAATGTGATAATGCTAATAGCTAAGTACATGTTAAATGCTTTAACTAGATCAGAACTTAAGACGTTCACAACTTGATCAGATGTGTTATAAATTAATACATTGATAAAATAAAATATAAAGTTAAATCATATTATGAAATACAATGTAAACGTAGGGATGAAAATTTTGTGGGATTTAACGTGATTGTTGATAATGACATATTAAAGGTTTTAAACGAAGTTGAATCAATTGCAAGCATGTTCAACTTGCTCACGTAGGTTTTAAGCATTTTCAGTCAGCTAAACAAATTTCAGAGGATCAACTAGATTTGAATAATTGGATTTATAAAATAGAGTAAAATTTTAGTGGGTTCATTTCCCGGATTTAATTTTGTGAGATCAGTCAATCCAAACATATAACTCATAAAATATGGATTGACTTGTGAAAATCGATTTAAGTTGTGGATAGTAGGCTCTCTCTCACTATCTATGCATGAGATTGTCTCATCTCATAAAAGTTTTATATACAAATGAGTATACATGCATGTCAATACTTAGAGTGTATCCACTTTAGCACTACTATATATTCATAAAATTGCTTCATATTGGTGTATATATAAACTTTTGATATAGATGTTAAGAAAGAAAACACATCACATATATTCCATTGCAACCTTTGAACTAGTGTATATTTATGTATCAGTGTATATTCAATTTCAGAAAGAAAAAAAAAAGAAATTACTTATAAATAATACAACATAAAATGATTTATGTAAAAAGTGTGACACAAATTAAGACGAATTTTATCGGCACAATATAATCCGAGTACTATTTTCTCCCAAAATTTAGCAATCCATGGGAAGTATGATTGTGTTCATATATTATAGATGCCACTTTCGACAATGTGTTCATTGCTATTCATTATGTCGTCACTGCATGTGAAGTCGTGAACCCTAAAATTAGTTATAAGTTTTAGCCTTTTTTTTAGTAATAGTAATTTTTTAATGTTACTATTATGATTATTTTCACCATATTATTATAAAAATGTATATGTTAGATTGTCATCAGTGACATGCATAATCATGAAATTATAGATAAAGTAATTATAGGTGGAATCACAAGATTATCGTTATTCATGTGTAATTAATTATCAATCACGATTACTTGCACACAATATTGATTTGAGAGTTGTGATTGAAGTTTGATTTTGGGACCAACAATATTTGTGAGAGGGATAATATTTTTTAAAAAACTAATACACATACTAGTTCATTCATTATATTGATTCGCTAATTGATCATGTTGACCCGTATTGACTATATTGACTTGTGCTCTCTATGTATGGACTCTTTGTAGCATTTGCTTTCCAATCAATACGGCTTTATGTCTGCTATTCATACCTTACGATCTTTTAGCATGTTATTCTTTTTGTTGCTCTGCACCATTACAATTGTATATTGTTTGATCTATTACAACAAATATATATGGGGCTTCATCTTATGAATTAGGATTCTTAAGACAATTTCACAGAAATGTTTGTCTACTTTTATAAAATTATTATATATTATTTGGAAAAGAATTATGTATCGAAGGAAAATTAAGGTAGTAACTTTTGAATCCCTTATATTTGTAAGTGTACACAAACAAATATGTTAAATTGATATTGAACTATATATAATTTTTTCCCATCAAAGTTCTATTTTTTTTTTTGGCAAACATTTTCTTGATTTCCTTTGATTGAACACATGCAATATCATTGCACATTTGTAGACGACAAATATCACCTTTGCACTTGTTTAAATCACTTGACAAAATTAAGCATATTTCACTCATGGTTACATTTTCTTGAATAATCATCATGGGGACAAATAAGTAAAAAGGGCAAACACCAAGCCAAGACTCAATTTTAATTGAGAGAAAAAAGGGCCAAAAAAAGAAAAAAATAATAATAGCAATACAATTTTATCATTCCTTCTTAGCCAAAACCATTCTACTCAAGGGGCTAGGACCAAGCTTTTTCCTTCTCATCCCACTTCTTCTCCTAATAATCTCCATTTCATTCCTTCTTCTAACTTGCATCGAAGCTTCTTCTTCGATCACGAATCTCCTCATCAAAACATCATCGGTCAAAGATTTTCCTCGAAATATTTTCCTTCCTTCAATGCTAATTCTTGCACTTGGAGTTCGCAATTCTGATCGCGTTGTCAGAGATTTTGACCTTGAATAGTTATAGCTTCGTCTTGGAGGGACGACATCAACATGAAAAACCTCCGAATAGGAAGATATTGGTGCACATAAACAAACACGAGTAAAGACCCTCGTGGAAGTGCATTTTCTTAGCTTTCTTGTGTTATTTCTTGTATGATTAGTTTCTCTTGTTTTGGAGATTGATTTCCTAAGTGTGACATTTTTAATTGGAATTTCAGCTGGTTTTTTTATGGCTTTCCACAATGTGGTCATCTCTATTGCTCTTTGATACCAAGGCTTCCTGCAATGTGCACACCATTTTAACAAGTTCATGAGCACATATATAAACTTGAAAAAAAAAAAAGGTTAAAATTAAGATGAAAAAAAAAACCCCAATTTGATCATTTTTACACTTTACAACCTGAATTTCTTTTTCCTCTGACTACAGCCCAGGTTCGTGAGGTTTTTCACTTTGAAATTTAAGGTAATTTTTTAATCACTTTTTGGGTCAAAATCAAGTTTGTTGTATTTTAACCAAAATACAAGTAGGTTGCAAAGTATAATATTTTTCATACTTTATGTTGTTTTTTATAATTAAAAGTTGGAATTATATAAAAATTCAATTTTCGGTTATTAATATATAACAAAATTACCGCAATAAATAGTAACAATATCAAATTAAATAAACACGGGTTTTCAAAATTGTTTGGTGTATTCTTCAATATTGAGACTTAGGAAAAAAGATTAATTAGAAGATAAAAATCAGTTATCGTAATAAATATTTAAAAATTAGTCAAACACTTCTAATAAATATATACTTGTTTTATTTTGATGGAATGGTCATGACTCATGAATAAGGACTGGTTGAATTTGAGATATCAAATTGAGGAAAGAATAAAAAAAATGTTTGACTCATCAAAAGTCATTACACGTTTTCGATTTTCATCATCGAAGAAAATGGATTTTGGACAGGGAATGATTGAACACGTTCTCACCTCTACATTAATAAACACTTTCGTTTTTGTTACGACAAGAAATTCAAGAAAACGATGCATCCAAGATTTAAAAAATATATAAAAAGATTATTTAACTATATTCTAGAATTTATATGGTAACAAGTTAAATTGATTGGATTGTTATTCAAAAATTAGTTAAACATAAATTTAGGGTTAAGTTGAAATTAATGAACTTGTCTTGCCACAAATTGTAATTTATATGTAGGAATGTAATCCTTGATGATTTCATTCATTGAAGGGAATATTTATACAGTTACAGAGATATGAATTAATCTGGGAAGATATTCTTCACCCCTAATGTATATCCTAACCATATATACATATATCATATCTATTACACCCCATAGTCGAAACGGGAGGACTACGAACGTTGAGACTATCTCGAAAGTCATCAAACAATATTTTTGGAATTCCCTTCGTAAAAATGTCAGCTACATATATCATATCTATTATTATAGACCTGAAATTTTCTAAAATTATTTTTTTGAAAATTCCTATGAAATTTAATCGAGTTAAATTCAAGTTGAACGCGTAAGGTTATAAAATCAACTTACATTATTTATTACAGAAAGAAAACCTTAAATTAGCCTATTTAAGTTTATAAAGTGACAGTTGACAGTTTTCCTATAAAGATTGTTTTAAAAGTAGTTGAGCCCAACCCAAAAGTGGTAAATATCGAGCCAATTTTAGTTGAAACTCTTAAATTCTTTTCCATATATGGATCAGAGATGTTTCAGCCCATTTTAAGCCCAAATACATTCCCATATATGGATCAGAAATTTTTTGGCCCACTTTTAGCCCAAATGCCTAACAAGTCTGTTATCAAATACGTCTCAATATAATATTTGAAACATATATGTTTTGTTGATATAGAATATATGCTTATTAATAAATAATAAATTTTTAATTTACATAAAAATTTGGATGATATTGTCTCGTTGGTCACAGTTCGTGAGATGAAGTCTCACATACACAATTCATTACATTAAAATAAATGGTTTAAATCTGAATATTTTAAATGAGATCCATGATGGACTCACAAGAGATTGTCTGATTAATTGACATATGTGTGTCATCTAGTAACTATACATTTTAAAATCTTCATTACATTTATAAATTTAATCAATTAATAAATTTAAGAGTATTAAATAAGCATGTATTTAATCAACTACAAGTTGATTAATTTATTTTATCTATTAACTAACTTAACATGAATTGAATTTATTAAAACTTAAATTTATCGTTATCTCATTAACTTAATTAAATATATTCGAAGAATTGCACTTATATAATCACAAGAGAATTATTGGACTTTACTAATATGAGCATAAATATTATACTGGTTATATTAAATAAACAAAGTCTAAGGCACTTGAATTTAAATTGGGTCGTACTAATTAAATTATAAATTCATCAATGTTTATGCTCCAAAAAGAGTTCAAAATAAGAGTGTTGTATATAATGAACTCATTTAAGCAATCTCAGTGAATTTGTAACCATGAATCCTTCAAATATTACTTCAATCCATACGCAATTGGAATGGATTTATATCTATTGACTATATTTTGAATTTTGAATGGTATATTGGTATGAAAGGTTGCATTTGGATTGAGTGCTTTTATTTGAGGAGATGTCTATTAGCATGAGATCTAAAATTCTCAATCTAGGAATGACCAAAATTATTTTTAAAAAATCTCTCAAATTATTTTGATCAAATCTCTCATTGTTTGGTTATAAGTTTCAAATCTCTCATTATTTGGATCTATCCAAAAAATCGATCAATAACTTTATTATTGTATATTTGAAATTCATTGCTCGAATTCTTCAACCCAATTACCCCGACACGAACAAACAATGACATGATATCCTTTAAAATACGTATGGATCGAAATAAATTATTATTGATCATATCTAAATACTTCCTCTTATTCATCATTTAAATATTATAAAAAATAATAATAGCTTCAATTGAGCTCTTTTAATTCATTTATGCTTACTTCCATAATTCATACCATCATGATCATCATGCACAAGCATTAATTCTCATAAGCCACAAACTACTTTTTCCACAAATAATATATTTAAACACTAAAACAGAGTAGTTGAATATGATAAGTAAATTAATTATTAGAAACTCAAAAACTCATCATCAAACCTTTTATAATATATATTATTACTCCACTTACAAGATTAATTTATTGATGAGAGAGAGAGAGAGGAGAGAGATGACCTTGGATATGAGTTCTTTGGATGTTGCATGAACAATGGAGATAGGAGTTGAGTGTGAGAGAGAGTAGTGAAGATGGTCATTGGAGGGAGAGAAAGATTAATGAATGAGGGATCAAATTTTTGTGACTGAAACAAATGTCTGAAATGGCTTATTATTATATATTGTTTTTAATTTTTTTTTTTATTTATTTAACCTGCTCTCCTTTTCTTTATTACTTTTGCTTTGGCAGAAATGATTCCAACTTACTGATAGAGAAAAAGAAAGAGATTCAAACTCAAAGGTAAAGTAAATCTTTTGCTTTTTTGTCAAAATTACCAATTTGGCCTTCAAAATATCCAGATCTTTATTTCTGCCTTTAAGACCAGTTATGCAAAATTGTAAGATAATAGTTTCTGTTTCATAATGAGTGTTTTTTTTTTTGGATTTTTTGTCATAGATTCAGAAACATAAAAATTTGACAAATATACTCTTAATAATTTGACAAATATACTCTTAACTAATTAAGGAATTTAAGATTCAAAGTTGGAAATAATCAAATTAATCCTATAAAAAAATATCATTTTAAATCCCTAATTTTTAGTTAGAGAATATTAATAGGGATAATTTCAAAATACAATTGTATAAAAATTTAAAATAATATTTAATTTAAAATAAAATTTAGACTTTAAAATGATATTTATTTTAATATGGAGAGACTTGGCAGATTAGACAGAGAGATTTGAATGAGGGATCTTGCTTTATATAAACATCATCATATATATATTGACTGGTTAGCAAGCATATCATTTGAAAAATGGTCTATCAAATATACTTTAAAAAAATCCTATAAAATAGTTTCAACTTCCACGATAGCTTATCAAATTGAATAGGTGGGGCCCATATGGAGAAAAAAAAAAAGGAATCAATCAAGGAATTCTTGTCGTACAAATGAGTCATTTTAGAATATTGAATATCATCGACTAGTTAAAGGGAACACACTTAAAATAAAATCACAACAAAGTTATTTTAAATAATAATAATAATAATAATAAGCAAATTTTTTTTAGACAAATCGATGCAACTTAATTTAGACAATTGGAAAAAGGGGGGAATATATACAATAATAACGTCTTATTTACCAAAAAAGAAACACAATTAATATAGTTCATGAATTTTAAAAAACCAACATTAACATCTGTTTCTGTATTAGAAAATGCAGTATTTGTAAGAAAATACAAACTTCAACAAGTACTATATTTGTAGTACCGGATGAGAATATTTATTAGTTTAATGTTTTTTTTTTTTAATACATTGAACCTTGAATATAGGATAATAGGAGCTTATAATAATAATTATTATTTTTTGAATAAATTTAGTCAGATTGTACCTTTTATCTGGGGAAATAAATTAATTAATTTATTAAAGGGAAATGAAATAAATTGAAGTATATTGTAATGATAGTTGGATCGAATTGTATGATGATTAAGAGCATGTAAAAGGGTTGGTCCACTACTATTATATGTTTAGAAGAGAAAAAAGGCTGCTACTTCTCTCGTGCCCCCCGACTAATTAAATCAATCAACTTTTGCATGCTTTCATTTCTGTCCACACTTATACTGCCATGCACATTATATTATCTAAATTGGCTACAATTCTATCATTTATTTATTACACAAACTATATAACCTGATTTCTAGAGTTAATTACATAAAAAAAACATGAATTGCAACATAAACCACTGACTGTGACACTATAAAAATTTAATTCAACACATGGTTCAATTAGAATCATGATTAGATTTTTTGGGCTCTAATCGTCAATGTGGAACCCAAAATATATTAGTGAATTTCAGTTATCATTCATGTGGAATTAAAAGAAAAATAATAATTAAAATAAAAGGAAAATAAAAAAAATTGGAGTGCACATTAGCAACTCGCTCATCATGTTCCTCAATTGAAACATGTATTAAATTGAATGTTTATGGTGTTGCAATCAAAAATTCATATTGCAATTGAAAAATAGGACCCTAAGTCCATGGCGCTCGCTTGTTAATTTTATTTAATTTTCCATCCTAATAAATCTAAGTGAAGTATGTCTAGATTCATCTTATCCTACTAGATTTATCATATATAAGAAACATAATTAAAAATTCAAATTAATATACAATTAGGAAAGATAAAAATTTTAAATGCATTCACAAATTTATCTTAAATGCCAAAATATAATGATAAAAATTTATATACACCCGTTGCATTGATCTTAGATTCATACATCCGGGTCAATCTGACTCGCCACGTGCAAATACGTGCCTCCACGTGTCGCCATGCACCACCAAATCCGCACACAAACTCGCTCCAGGTGTTGTACCTTTATGTTATATTAGTTATACATTTATATTATGTTAGTCATACATTTTAGAGTTTTTAGTTATGTTAGTCATACTTTTTAAAGCTTTTAATTGTACCTTAATAATTTTTTAGATAGACATTAATACCTTTTATACATTTTAGTTATATTAGTCATATTTTTTAGTTATGTTAGTTGTACCTTTATATATCATAAAAAGGTATGACTATGTTATTTTAAAAAAGAAAAATGTATGATTATTTTGATATAAAGATATAAGTAATATAGTATGAGTAATATTATATAAAGGTATTTATGTATAAATTGTGGCGAAATTGATTTTTTTTTTAAGTTAAAGAATTAGATAAATGCATGATATTTTTACATAGAGAAGGACTAAAGGCACAACACAGATTTCTAAGGGCACCACACTATTTTTTCTAAATAAAAAATAAAAAATTCCAATTTTACCTTCAGGATTTATGCAATTGCTTCCGTTCGGTCATTACGACTGAACATGCTTCACGGCGTTCGGTCACTCTAAGAGTTCGGCCGGGGTGACCGAACACTCTTCTATGTGTTCGGCCACCCGGGACCGAACGACACTGCTCCGATTCAATCGTTTTTTTATGTTTTTTCCTATGATTTTCACACATCTAACAAATTTGTGGAATGTTCGTCATTATATTGACATTACATTCTTAAAAAAAAAAAGCGTTGTGTGCGCGCGGGGTCGAGTGACCGCGATCGGGTTTGATCGATTTTTTATGTTTTTTTTATGTTAAATCTTTTTTTTTAAGAATGTAATGCCTACATAATGACGAACATTCCACAAATTTGTTAGATGTGTGAAAATCGTAGGAAAAAACGTAAAAAAAACGATTGAATCAGAACAGTGTCGTTCGGTCCCGGGTGGCCGAACACATAGAAGAGTGTTCGGTCACCCCGGCCGAACTCTTAGAAGGGCGTTCGGTCAAGGTGACCGAACGCCGTGAAGCATGTTCGGTCATAATGACCGAACGGAAGTAATTATACAAATCCTGAGGGTAAAATTGGAAATTTTTTTTAGAAAAAATAGTGTGGTGCCCTTAGAAATCTGTGTTGTGTCTTTAGTCCTTCTCTTTTACATAAAGGTAGAACTAATATAACATTTTTACATAAAGATAGAACTAATATAACATTGATATTTTTGCATAAAGGTGGAACTAATATAACATTGATATTTTTGCATAAAGGTAGAACTAATTATAACATAAATGTATGACTAATATAATATAAATGTCAGCAATTTTTTTTTAAGTATTACATAAATGATATGATATTTGTACATAAATACATGACTAATATAACATAAAGACACTAATATAGTATAAAGGTTAGGACAAAAAAAAAAAGACACGAATTCAGGTCGATCTGAACCCAACCCGTGTGGTTGTGCATCAAATGTACAGGAGACCAACTCAAATATAAAATTTGTTAAAATTCTATGTATAATCATTAAAGATAGGGAAAAAAAAATTCATATATGACATAAATAATTTTCATACATACATAAGAAAATTATGTATAAAAAAGACATTACAAAAACACTTTAGGCCATGCAAGTGTAACTACAAAACTATTTTAAAAAAACTAGCATAACTAAATTCAACCCAAAAGTATGAAGCAGCAAAAATTAACAGAAATATAAGTAAATATGGAATGATATATACAAATAAAACATGTAAAGAGCAAAAAGTAAAAATTATATAAACGTACGAGGGGAATATACATTTTCTTTTTTAGAACACAATTGCAAAATTGGACAAAAAATATGCAATTTTCTTTTGCCCCCTATTTCCTTCTTCCCTTTCTTGTTATCATAATTATTCACACAAAATACAATATAGAACAAAATACATAACAAATTCTTCTCTCTCACCAAAATAAATGTAGTATAAGATAAAATACAAGATGAAACAACATCTTTCTCACCAAAACACAATGTAGTATAAGATAAAATACAAGATGAAACAACATCTTTCTCACCAAAACACAATGTAGTATAAGATAAAATACGAGATGAAACAACATCATTCTCACCAAAACAAATGTAGTAAAAGATAAAATATGAGATGAACAACAGATCAAAAATCTCGAAATCAGCATAAAACAGCTAATGCATGTTTGGTCACTATATCACTGCTACTCAATTAAAGAAAATTGGCAATCAGCACTTAGTTCAGATTACATCAAGACCTGCATTTTACACATCTAAACACTACATTGCACCATCAAAACTACGTTTCCTAAACCAGCCAAGAAACGAGCGTCTTATGCCAACTGATCTTTGTCACAAAACTAAAGAGAAGTCAAAGTCGAGAACTAACAACTAGTCCCTATAATAAATACCAGAAATCAACCAAAAAAAAAAAAAACAACTCATAACCATGTCAAACATACCATTGTCCGATCATCTGGACACCAATCAAGGAAGTGTCCCCTCCTAAATATACGACATTATTAAGAAATTTGGAGTTGTAATAATTGAAGTCGTTAGCTGTCAGGTTCACCTGGTCGTTGGCGACTCCAATTACCAGAACCTGCTTTACGCTCCCCTCGTTTTCTTTTGTTTGTAGGAAAATGGATCTCTGAAGTTAAGCACGATTTCAGGATTGGCTGCTTCGGATTTGAAACGGATTTTGCCAACATGTCGGGTTCTAGTCCTAGTAGGATGGCCTTGTTGCTCTCTTCTTCTCCACTGTGTTCGGCTTCTTGAGCCTCGTTATGTATGAGGATGTTATCCACAATCTATAATGACAAGAAGTTGTTATCATACTCGGCGTTGAGAGATTATCAGGGTCGAGCAACAAGCTAAACATCGATAAAATCAAATATACATATATAGCATCGACATTTGTCTTATAATTGTTCTAACATTTGAAACCAAGCCTTTATCCCACTATGTGAGTCAACTATATCAATTTGCAACAAACGGGTTAATTTCAATTTTGGTACTGTATGTAAGACACTTTTCATTTTTTGACAACCAAGTATCCGTTTTCCAATTTTGGTCCTCTATGTTTTAATTTTTTTCCAATTTCAGTCCTTTTTTGTCAGAATTTTCAAAACCGCTGACGCTGCCACGTCAGCAATTTTGAAATTCTAACCAAAATGGACTGAAATTGGAAAATATTAAAACATGGAAGACCAAAATTGGAAAATGGATACTCGGTTGTAAAAAAAAAAGGAAAGCCACGTCAGCAATTTTGAAATTCTAACCAAAATGGACTGAAATTGGAAAATATTAAAACATGGAAGACCAAATTTGGAAAATGGATACTCGGTTGTCAAAAAAAAGGAAAATGTCTTACTTACAGGACCAAAATTGAAATTATCCATATATGTATATACACAGATATTAAACAACAAATATTAGAAACTATGATGATAGATTACCCTTTCAGATGAATCTCCGACATGGGCGTGAAGCTGGGTGACATCAATTGACGAGAGTAGCCCCACCGTACTTTCAATAATATCGGGAATGGCAATAGCCTCTCCAAAGCTGGAAACTGCGCTATCAGGCATAATAAAATCCCCAATATCCCCGATAAAGTCTCCAACCGAGACTGTATCTCCATTGCAAGCAGAGAATGTAGGGCTACGCACAGAGCTCGTCTGTACATCCGCAACGAGTTGGCTTAAGTTCTCAGAGGAAGAAAACTTGCTTGCATTATTTATCATTATCGAATCGAGTTGAGCCTTCATCTTATGGACCCGAGTGTGTACTAGCTCTATTTTCTGAAGGACTTGCTCTAGGAAATTATCGTCATCATCAGGAAACGCACAATCGTCATTGAATCCAAACTCATCGTAGCCAGTTGTATGCTGGTCTGCATATACACACCAAGAGTAACAAACTAAGAAACAAAACTACACGACAAAACAAAACCACAAAAAAACAAAAAAGGCAAATAGAAGTACACATGTTAAAATACATACCTGAACTACCAAGGTTCTCCCATGTAGGAAATCCATCAAGATCGGATCTTTTATTTTCTACAATCAATCGAAAAGTTCCTCTTTAGTTGAAAGTAATAAAAAGACAAAAATGACGAGACAGTGAATAATAAAGCATAAGAAAGAAACCAACCACGGTCTGAGAAAAGTATATGTGTTGACATATATGATGCAACATCAGTTGTATCTTCCACTCTCTTTCTTTTCCTCCTCTTTAATGACCTCTTTCTATGACTTAGATGTGTAAATGGCAGTGACTTTGAGCCAGATCGTTCCACTGTCGTTTGATCTAATGCCACATATTTCCTGAGATCATGTACAGCAAGCTCCTTGGCATATCTTGATGCTTGCGACTCTAGTTCCTTTATTCTTAATTCTGTCCATTTACATCGCCACATCAAAGGATGTATGAAGTTTCTCCAATAAGCAGTCAATTTTTTCTTCCTGAATAAATTGACAAGTCAGTCGAAATTTTTGAATCAAAAAGTCAAGCCGTAAAAGCATGGCCTACGCCAATACAGTTACGCCTTTCAATCAAATTGTGAGCGTAGTTTAATACAGAATTGTGGCAAAATCAATTATTCGAGTAGGTTGACTTGCCAAAGTCTTCACATGAGACTTTAAGGCTTGTAGCCACGGGCGGAACCAGGAACAAAAGTTGGGGGGGCCAATTATAATAATTTTTTTTGAATGGGGTAAAAAATATATATTGACAAGTAAAGAAAAAAATTTGAAAGGGGTAAAACAATGGGCCCGCCCCTGCTTGTAGCGATATGTAACAGACAGTCCACTTGTCAATATTAGTCTTACAATGCTGTGGTATCAAAGTCGAACTATAACATGAAAGTAGAGTGGCTTCAAACATGGAGAACGAAGAACGTAAATGCTTACCAAAAAGGGCTACACATAACTGCTGTTGCAATGCTCAAATGTGAAAATAAATGTGATTACCAAATCTTGTCTTAAAGCTTACATGGCTTAGTGCTAAACTACCTGATTTTCTTAAAGCTTCTTATATATCAAATATCCACAAGTCCAAAACCAAACAATCCCTCTGACCATAAAACTCAGTCTATGTAGCCTCTGAAAGCGCTACAACTTCACTAATTTGTCTGTATTAATCTAAAGCAACGAGTTGGTAAGTTCAAAATCTAGCTTTAGAACTCCATGAATTTGAACCTGTTCTCATCAATTTTTAAAATGCATGTACACAAATGAAAGACAGATATTGCACACAGAACAGAAGCATGAGGCGTTAAGGGAGAAGAACAACTATTATCAACATACTCAAGGACTGACTTAATAGAAAGTTTGTTCAGTGCCAAATGTAAATTACTAAGAATAGTTACAGATTAACCGAACTCTAAAAGCAATTACAAGTCCATATCTTAGTCCATGAGATAGGTATTCCTCGTGTGACTTCATCTTAGCTATGGGAAAATAGCTGAAGTGAATGTGAACTCCAACCATATGTAAAATCACAAGAACATTAGGTCTTTGTATGTTTGTAGAGACTTCTATGACACAGGTTTACTTGTTTAGTGATATTAATTACCACAGAAACAGATAGGACAAACTTTGTAAATACTTCCAACTGAATACTTAAGTGCCTAAAGATATTCCGTATAAATCTGTTTGATGCAGAGTTATTTCTCCAGTTCACTAACATAAGAAGAAAGTAAATGCATTTTAACTCATTCTCAATCATATAAGAGCACAGTTCTAAAATGCCAAGAAAACATATAAGTGATCAAAACCAAACCTTACTGGAAAGACGCTACCGAATCCATCAAACGGTGGAGCCAAATCACTGTCACCAAAGAACTGTGATTCAACTTCAACATCACTCAATCCAGAACTATTTTCGTTTCCAGAAATTGTGTCGGCAAATGAACTCGAATTTTCAGTAGCGTCAGGGTCCTCTTTTGCCTCCACCCTGAGTTCTTTGCTTCGTGATAATTCAAGTATGTCAATAGGAACATCCTCTGCACCATTCGAAGATTCAAATCCTCTATTCGACATATTTTACTTGTTACTTCACTTCAGAATTTCCGTTGAACTCTTCAAAGATTCTGTCAACATTCTAAACACGTTACCATGGATTGTTCGACCAGGAGCCATGTGACTTGCCCACACAATTGAGCTCGTTCTTTTGACTCATGCTCCAGAAATCCAGCTAGGCAGCTAGAAACATAGACACATTCACACGTTAGTTACATTCCGGTTTATTTCCCTAAAGTTCCATTGTATCTGAGCTTGCAAGAGAGAATTAGGCTCAAAGATATTCCAATCACTCGAAACAAAAAACCGAATTATGCAATAAAAACTTATTAAAAGTGCCACTCCCTGCTAGAAATATGTTCACCACAATCATGCTTATGGATTTTTTTTTTCTTGTAGTGATACATACACTCCCACATCCTTATAATACTATACATTAAAATGTAATGATTAATGAATATATATGCTGAGACTTAAGAATTCAAGCATAAAATCAACTTCTAATTCAGACCCTCTTAGGACTCAAACATCTGCATTCAAACTAACCTCATCAAATGACTAAACCATAAAAAACATAAACTTTTCCAATTATCTAGCTTAATCACAACACCATACCCACACAACAACTTGTTTCCCTTTTTCTATTGTTCTAACACACGTCAGTGCTCCAAATAACATGTCTTACAAACACTGTTCAAGAAAAAGCAATGCAAAACTAAAAAACAACACCAAATTTGGATGCAAGAGAAACGCAACAACAACAGTATAATTGAACCAAGAAAACACATTCGTGGTAATCATAAGCAGATGAAGAAGCTAAGTAAAGGGGGAAGCCCAGATAAAAAGAAGAGAAATTGATGTGAAAAAGAGGGAAAATACCAGAGCAGAATGAAGAGGTTGGCGGCGAGAGCACAAGAGCGGCGTATGTTTTTGAGTGGAGCAACTGAACGTTATGTTTTCACTGTGTGTGTTTGTGTGTGTGTCTATATATATATTTATTTTTATTTATTTATTTATTAATTCAAGTGTCAGTGTGTTATGACCTAAACTTAGTAGAGCAACTTCTTCTCTTATAATCACGCTTTTTGTTCTGCTTAAAGACGTTATGACGCTTTTGCCCCCAAAAACATTTACACTCGACTCGATCATTAGTTTTTTTTTTTCTTCCACAAAACAATTCCATAAAGAATATTTTCACAAATCTTCCGTTAATCAATAATCAATATTTATAAGATTTATAATCGTAGAATATTGATTGGAAAATTTTACTAATATATTTCCGAGTCAAAAATTCGTTAATTTAGCTTAATATTTTGACAATTCGAATGCAATCCCCTACTATTGTTATAGTTAACTCCTTTCTAAATTTTTTTTTATATTTAAAAAAAAATCATAATGAATTTTAAGATCACACTGGTTATATATATATTAGTCAAAAATTTCAACCAAAATTTTTGCGCTATAAATATAAATATCTAATATATAATGACTATTGAATAATGAAATATATTAATTAAATTAATCAAACTTTAAAAAGATTATATATTACATGAGTTTTATATTACTGCGGTGTGTGTGTATATGATGTAGGAAATATCCATGAATAGCCCATGCAGAAAACTTAGCCCACTTGTCTATACATCCATTTGGCCCAATTAGGCTTAAAAGGGCTTTATTAATTTTAAAATTCGTTTAAGGTTATATTTGGATTAAAGGATTGGAGGAAATTTGGGTTTATAATATCAAATTTATTGGTGATGTTTGAGTTGGTATGGATTGAAAATCTATCATTTTTATATTGAATTAATTTTTAAATAATTTCAATAGATTTTGAATATAATTTAATTCTGATTAATTTAAAATACATTATTTTCAAATTTTATATTCAAATCTCTTAATGAAATAAAATCTAAAAGTTATCGGCCGGACACAAGTCCGCATCCATTTTTACCCGGACAATATTTTGAAAATTGATTAATATGAACAAAAAATGAACCATTTTCTCTTACTTTAATTAATTGCAAATATAATATATAATATTAAAAGTGACTTGATATGAAAATTATCTTTGAACCCCTTTATCCTACTTATTTAATTAATCACAGATATACCAATATAGTTCAAGGAGATTAATTCGTCACTTATATATGAAATTGTACCGTTGATTTCCTTATATTTATGGATATTTAAAATAAGTAGAAAATCCTTCAACTGTTAAGTTCATATTAAAGTCAAATACTATTTGACATATTTGCCTATTAATTATATTCCTATTAAGACTCCATACAATGTAGTTATTTCTTAATAAAAAGAAAAAAAGAAAAAAACTATTGTCCACAATCAAAATTTTACACGAAAAATCCCCAAAAATATCACATTGACAAAGTATTTGAATAAAAAGATTTTCCAATATTAATTTTATGAAAAAATATCATACATAATCACGAATATAGTAGTGTGACCGTGGATGACATAAAAAAAAAAAAAAATCATTGCATTGATTATTTTTTTGCAAATGGAAGGTGCCAAAGTTGCATTTATCTAAACTTTCCCATTAAGAATGGTTTGATGTGAGAATCATTTTTCAACACTTTTTATCCTACATAAATGTGTAATTATGTAGACATATAATAAGAATAATTTATTTTACTTTATTATTGTCGTTATTTTATTTTGAAATGATTGGTTGGAGATCCAATTGATAACTATGGTGCTTTAAGAAATCGATTTTGACAACAAATGATGATAAGGAAGATTAAGATGTCAAATGCTTTTGGAACTAGAGAAGTTACATCTTCTACAAATCGATTTGATTATTAATCAAATGATGGTTATTACATTTTGATAATCAACTTGTAAGAGTATTTTACGAAAATTAGAAATATATATATATATATATATATATATATATATATATATATATGACTGGTTGGTTATAAATAACATAAGAGATCTAGATGGGAAAGCAAAAACAGTTGTAGATCTAAGTATTTTTCTCTCCAACTAACAATAGTAAAAATAAAATTATATACATAAATTGTTATTATTCTTTAAGTAGTACTGACAAATTGCACGGGCATGAAATCTAACACGAAATATTAATTTGACTAAATCCTAACAATTAAAAAGAAATTATTTAATACAATTGCATCATAAGATTTATTCTCTTCTATTATTTATATTTTGTAGTTGTATCTAATAAATAATTATCATGTATTGATCAATATATATCCCTGATTTCAAATTTTCAGATGGGCCCAGTACTCTATAAACTCCAATATCTTACATTCTCAAAATAACTTAAGATCTCCTTATAATTTTAATAACCTCTTATACTTTACACCTTTCAATGACTTATTTTATTTTATTTTCATATTTTTAAGGAAGCCCTCCAAATGTTTGTTTAATATGAGCATCTTGGACTTATATACATAAAGATAGTTTCCCCCTTCTTTTTCCATATTAATTTCAAAGAAGGGCCCCTGAATTGTCATTATTAATTTTATTTTTGAAAAAAGCTGGTTTATTGGATTATTTAGGAAAATGGTGGGGTTGGAAAGTAATAATGATTTGAGATTAATAAATGAATGATGCATGGGCTAACATTATAGAATTCTAGTAGTGGTTCAAAAATGACTGTGGTTGTGATCATACCTTAATGTGGATTTCATAAAGATATTCTGTACATTTATATACATATATACAACAGATTCATGGACAGCTAAAAGCTTGTTTTAACAACTATTTTAATGGGTGTAATGAAAGTGTTTTAAGTGGGCTTGAATTCTAAACCATAAATAATACACTAAGTGCTACACAATTATTAGTATGTGTATTTTTTTTTTTAACTCTAATTATAATGTAAGAAAACAGTAGTACTAATAATAACAGTAAATTATTTTGTCAAAAAATATTATTATTATTATTATTATTATTATTATTATTATTATTATTATTATTATTATTATTATTATTATTAATCTTATATGTTGTTTTAATCTAGTAAAACATAACATAACAAATAGTATGATTTGAAGTAATATTATTTTGACTAAGATTGCATTTTGTTTTTGGCCTAATAAAAAAAAAATCCACCAACTTTCTTATTAAAAATTGCAATTTAATCATCATCTTCTAAGTTTAGCAAAAAAAAAAAAAAAAAAAAACTTCAACAAATTTCTATTTGAATCACAATTGAATTTTTCGGTGATCCAAGTATATGATGTTGGTTAAATATTCACGTCAGATGTCACGTCATAAACAAATAATTGAAAAAATTGAACATAAAATTTTCAAATGTATCAATAGGGCATCGTTTTACATGATTTTAAGTAACAATATTTTCAATTCAATTCAGTTAATCTAAAACGACGTCGTTTTGATAAAGATAAATTTTATTTTTCAAATTTGCATGATTGGTTGTCTGGTGTGACTATTCTGTTGGACACATGGACTTGGACCATTAGAAAATATGATTGTGATTCGAATTGCAAAAATAGATTCCAATTTTTTTAATAAATTCAAAATGTTATAATTGAATAGCATTTCTTAACAGTATGGCTATTTATTTGCAATTAGGCTTTTTTATATTTAATTTATTGATCTATTTTTAAATTAAATCTGGTTAAGTATGATCATTTAATTACACAAGAATATGAAAATTAGAAAACAAACAATTTATGAATTCAAGTAGTCGAACCATCACTTAGGGCACAATCAAGTTGGTAAGGTTTGTGATAATGTAAGGAAAAATCTGGTTCAAACTTCTTGTGAAGTAGATTTTCTTTCGATTTACATCTCACTCAAATATCTATCACTTGAACATATTCCTCATTTTAATTTCATCCAATTGAGAAATTACTATTCGATTGAAAGAGTTGTTCATCTATTTCTAATAAAAATAATCGAACATGAGTATATGACCTATAATGATTAATGGGTGGGACTTGTAATCCAATACCTCTTTAATCGTGGAACCTCAACCTTATCATTATGGCGGCAAGTCTTTATTGATACGTTACTAAACTTTCAAACTCAAAATTGTATCATTTTAAAGATCATTTTGTCTATGATTTTTATAAATGAGCTAAAATTTAAAACTAAATGATATATAATAATAAAACTATGTATAGTTTATAATTTCACCGCAATGCAAAAATCAAAAGTCAAAACATAATGTTTAAGTTCTAAATTTTAAAAGTTACCATACAACACAACTATATAACTTTAGATTCTTCTTTGTTATTAGCATTATTGAAGTTAGATTGATATTAAGAATTCATGTCATGTTTCCAAGAAAATTTCATGGATTAAACATTTATAAAATGATGATAAATTGCAATACAATTGTACGCATTTATCAAGACTTTAGAGTAATGATACCTATAAATACTGTACTATTATTTCATATATTAATGTTTATAAGTCAAATTTTAAGACAACAAACTTTAGAATATAAAATATATTATTGAAAATTTATACTGTAGTTTATGAATACCAAATATTCAGATACATAAAACTAAAGAAATTGATATAATACTGAAAACAAAACAAAAATGAAATGCTGGCTAACAGATCAATTGATTAATCATTGGACAAACTGGTTTAACCAAGCCTAAACGAACTAAAAACGTTGGCCACTATTAAACGAGACTACAGATGGGGTCACAACTAATTCAACATTCCAATTGTACTAGCAATATGTTGTCATTTACTTAAAAAATTTAAATTTGCATTTGGATTGGAATTTTAAAATTAAAATCAATAGGGCAATATGAGTAATATTGACAAATGTATTTTGCCTTTTATAAATTTGTTTTTGCATTTCCCCTGAAATAATCCTATTATTAAATCATGCTTTCACTATTCCACTTCCTTTTCCGTATTCCTATCATCATTCATCCCACGCCAGAGTCCAAACACGCCCCAACTTTTTTCATGACAGTCCCTCCCCTTTTTATATTTAATTTAGAAAACTCAAAATGAAAATAACTTATAATTTTCCACAAAACCCCATCAATTTTGTCATTTATGACACTGCCCCTCCCAAATCCAGAGCCATTTTCGTCATTTAATATGATAATATTTTTATTTTTTATTTTAAAAAAAATAATAATATAATAATGCACGCTTAGCTTTTTCTCACCTGTTTCTTCCTCCGCCTCTCTAATTCTACACATGCAAAGCCTGTCTCTATATATCATGCACACAGAGATACACACACTGAGTGTGTAACTGTGCGCTAATTCACACACACTGAGTGTGTCTCTGTGTGCTAATTCTCTGTGTATTCTGGTCACGCTTTACATTTTGCGCAATTCGAGTGATTTTGGGGGAAATGATAGAGTTTTTGTTGCCGTCATGGTTGGAGGTGCAAGTATCGGTAATGGCGGCGGCGCTCGTGGTGGTGATCCTCTGGTTCTTCAATCTCGACGGCGGAGCAAATGACCGGACGCTAGTGGATGGTTCGCCGGATGTGAATAACGACAAAGAAGAGGTTTTTTCCTAACTTAATCCGACTTAATTTGATTCTCTTTAATTTTCTCATTTTTTTATTTTTTCACTTCTTTGCTAAAAAAAATGTTTTTTGACGAAATATTCTGAGCAAATTACTACTACTATTATTTTTCTGTATATTTATTCACTGAATTAACGTTATAATGAGTACTAAGTATGCGTTATTAATTAATAATCAAGTTTAGATTTAACAAAACTTTGGTTCTTTTTTTTTTTCAAATGAGATATCATGCAACATGGTTTTTTTCTTGTTTGTATGGAAAAGGGCTGATTTCTTGGAATTGCTCCTTTTTCCATGTTGACATGTTGTTTATTCCAATTTTCCCCATAATATCAGTTAAGATTAACTTGATTAAGTATTTTTTTCTGAGATTTATACCTTATGAATTTTTCGAAGAGAATAATCACAATAAAAGGTCTTTAAATTAATAACCTAGAAATCACCTAAAACCTATTGAGAAATTAATAATTTACTAATTTATCGAGTGAGCGTATAAATTATGTTATTTATAGCTGAATCAAAAAATCGAAAATTCTAATTATAGTCATCTTTAATCAAGAAAAGATAATTAGAAAAAAGGGGTAGGGTGATCTCCTTAATAAAGGAGATCAGAATTTGTATAAATAATAAAAATAGTATTTTAATTTTTTTTTTTTTAATTTTATATCTCAACAACAGTCATAGAAAGTACATTGTATCAACCCCCCGTGTGAGACATGTTGTACTGATGCTGGACCTTGGATGCAAAGTTCTTGGCACATGGAAGCTTCTATTTCCTATTCATATGTATGCATGCTAGTTTAACTAGCTGCCATTCTGTTTGTATTACATATATTATCCTCCCATCTGTTACTTGGAGTCGTTTTCAACTTTCTTGACATGCTGTAGACAGGCCAGTTTAAAGGAAGTCGTCAAACTAATTCTGCATATTTAGTTAAGGTAAAAAAAAATTTCTAACAACAAGCGCATTCTTTCATTTCACTAGTTATTCCGTGTGTTGAACTGATTTTTGGGAAAACTGCAAGTTTTACCAATAATTTTCTTTGAACTTTATAATCTTACGATAAGTAAGTCCTGGTCTCAGGTGGAGCTCTTATCAGCAAAGAATCTTATTGGGGTAAATCTGAATGGCACCTCAGATCCTTATGCGATTATCTCTTGTTGTTCAGAAAAGCGCTTCAGGTGATTGCTTCACTTTTGGCTCCTATGTTTAAGAGGCATGCTACATTCTTCTTCTACTTTGTTGTTTTGAGTGATACATGACATATCTGAATGACAGTAGTGCTAGCTGTGGTGTTATTTTGCCTTTGATTCATCTTTGTTTCTCTTTTTACTTCTCTTTCATTTACACGTAAATATTTAAAGTCACCCACCCCATAATTATCCTTGGTGTAAGAACTTAATGAGATAACACAGTGCAATATTTCGACATTTTTGAGTGTTTGGCAACCAAAAATTTCTTTTGTTATATTTCTATTTCTGTCATGTTTCATGTCGATGGAATGAGGTTGCTTGTGTGGAAAAGGGCGTTTTTGTATCAAGGTTTCATTTCATTTGGAATAAAAATGTCATTTTATTTGTTTTTGAACAAAATAAATGGAACTAGAAATTTTGGGACTGGACTTGCAAAGTTCTATAAAACCTTGTTGGATAATAGTCAACTGAAATAAAATCTCATTTTTATGTCACTGAGGGCAAAGAGAATTGAATCTTCCAACATCTATTAGAATTCAAATCCAAATAACAGTGCTATTATCAATTGATTGTAGAGAGATGTATCTCATTAATTATCTAAGTAAAATTGGACATCAACTTTTTAATTTCTTCAGAAATTGTTGAGATTCAGTTTCTTCTTCTTTTGCTGCCTTTTGTTTTTTTAGCAGTATAACCTCAAGTTGAACCCACGAGCTTTACATACATTTACTAGCTTTCCTCAAAAATTTACAGTCCTTACATGGTTTCTATTTCCATTCATATTATTTGTTCATATATTCAACATAGTTTAATATTTCATTCGTCTTGTAGTTCTATGGTATCTGGCTCAAGAAATCCCATTTGGAGGGAGGGGTTCAATTTTTCTGTAGACAATCTTCCTGTCGAGGTAGTTTTCACGGCTCTTTGTGTGAATGAAACATAATAAGGTGTTTTGATGCTCACAATTCACTTATAATAAAATTTTACTTAAAAAGAGTATATCCATAATAATTTGTTTATGGATGAGTCAAGTAAAATTACTATGTCCATATTTGATTTGTCTTTCCCAAATAAATGTTAGTTTGGTATTGATTTCATAGTTTTCTTATTGGACTAAATCTTTTAGCGAATTGTATGGCAGATTACCGTGACAATTTATGGTTGGGATATAATTCGGAGAAGCGCAGTTCTTGGTTCAGTCACTATTTCTGTTGAACATGAAGGTCAAACTGGTGCGATGTGGTATAAATTGGATAGTGCATCAGGACAGGTCATAATGTGCTTTTGATGTATCTTCTTTGAGATTTATAACATTCTATTTCTTTCTTTGTGCGTTGTCTTTTTCCTCTTCTTTGAAGATGCTAAAACTCATTTTTGTTTGGATGTTTCAGGTCTGTCTTCATATTAAAACACTCCGACTGAAAATGGATTCTACCAGGTAGGATTTCTTCATGTCTGCCAATTATATTTCCTCCATTTTCTTTTCTTGTGCTCTTCCATTTCATATCAAGGTTGGCAGTTTTTTAGTTTAGTAGTTTAAATGTAAAGTAGAATTTGCTCATTGCATCATTTTCTAAAATACATTGAACTCTATTTGTATTTATTTGTTTATAATGACTCTTCAATAAACAAAGATCAAAATATTTAGGGAGTTGGATCTGAAAAGGCCACTATCCAAACAAACAGCGATAAGTTGGAGAGAAAGAGAGCAAGGCATTGCTGAGATAAAGAGAGTAGGAGTAATGGTACGGATGTCAACTTCTGAGCTGTTACCACTTGACAGACTAAACATATCAAGGTTGTTACTATACTCTACTACTATAGATAATTTTTAGGTTGAGTACCAACCTTTTAAAAATATTCAAGCTAAGCACTTGAATTCAAGATTGATATGTTCAGAGATTGACTCATATGTGCTCCAAAATCTTTTTCCCTTTCATGTATTCCAGCAGGACAATGTACATCTTTTAAAGGCAACTGTCCTTTTCAACTGAGTTGCTTTGTTTATATTATAATGTTTTTGTCTACTACCACTGAACTGACAGAGTCAATTTATTCTTTCTCTGGAATGAGTGCTAATTTAAATATTTTATTTTGCAAAATCTTTTGTATACTGATATTGTTTATTGCACTCCTATTTAGGGGTTGCAATTGCAATTGCAATTGCTCAGATACTACGACTCCAAGAAGGGCTTTGGACAAGAAAGAACCTATGATTCTTTTTCAGAAACACGGCCCATTGCAAACAATATTTAATCTTCTCCCAGATGAAGTATGCTAATATACTTATAAGTCAGACATGTTTATATTCTAGTGCTTTATGCTTTGTATTTTTCCTGTTATTACCTTGTTCTGGATATTTGGTGGTAAGTTTCTTATGCATAAATCATCTTCTTCAGTTTGTCGTACATAGCTATTCATGCGCGCTTGAGAGATCATTCTTGTATCACGGCCGAATTTATATATCAACATCGCACATCTGCTTCCACTCGAATGTTTTCTCGAAGCAAATGAAGGTCAGTTTCTCGTCATCATTGGTTGTGACTGATTTAGCTTCTTCCTGAAGTCCAGTTTTCTTGATGAGGCATTGATTTCTAATTCCTGCTAAAAATTAAATTCTTCTGAGGAGGATCATTTATATTAGATAGTCTATATATTTTTTGCTTTCATTTACTGGGATCTTCTTGCTAAACTTGCATTCAACTGTGTGTATATCATATCACCATCTGCAATATTTTCATGCAGATTTCTGGTGCTTGTTCTTCTGAAGCATGTATTAAAGTCTAGATATATAGAAAATACTTCCGGAAGTTAAACAGAGAGAATGATGACACAAAGGGAACTTTTTTGTTAAATAATTTCTTTTATGTGTTTGTCATATAGAATATAGGTCTCATTGAGCGTAAATATTTCCATTTTGGTTCTTGACTAAGATTAAGTTATTTAGTCTGTCTTTCTAGGTTTTGCTCTTTTCTTATGCTTGCATTAACAATTTTCTCAGGTAATTATACCTTTTGGAGACATAGATGAGGTAAAAAAACTTCTTCCAGTTTCCTCGCTACCATTTCTACACACTGGCAGGCTTTAACTGTATGTATGAAGTCATTGAAATCATTTAATTGATCTTGTATCATCACAGATTAGAAAAGGCCAACATGCATTGATCAATCCTGCTATCACAATAATTCTTCGACCAGGGGCTGGGGGCCATGGTGTGCCCCCTCTAGGAAATGCTGATGGTTAGTAATTGTTCTTTGCTCTTCAAAAGACCTCTTTAATTGTGCTTGCTGTCTGTATATGGTTAATGTTTTCGTGTTTCTATTTCAGGTCGAGTCAGATATAAATTTGCATCTTTTTGGAATAGGAATAACACATTAAAAGCTATGCAACATGCAGCTAAGAACTTCCATTCCATATTAGAAGATGAGAAGGTATAATCCTTTTGAGAGACTTCGACATATAGAATTGTTGGACTTGCGTAATCAACAATTTTAAACAAGCCACTCGGGTTTATGGCTTAGGTGGAGGGTCTCTTCTTTTCACATGTTGTCTTTCATTAGTCTAAATATATTTAACCAAGATCACAACATTCAAAATCTTGATACTGAAATATTTGGGTCAGTTCTATCTGGCTTGTTTTTATATCCTATGCTAATAATATATATATATTGATTAATATCAAGGCTTCCTTCATAACCAATTGAATAAGTGGTTTTCTTTTATTGACAAGAAAACTCATCCATAATGATGCCTTCACACTTTTTTACTTGAGAAATATACTCTTGAAGTGGTAATTTGATATTAAATAAAGTACACAGCCTGAATGATTTAGAAGCACTATTCTTATCATTATAACATTATTGTCCATAAGGAACCATTGTCTGCTATAGAATCCGCCTTGCATGCCTGAAATCTGTTCATTTGAGACATCAAAAGAACCCATAAATAGTATGAAAACAATATAATCATGAAATAGAGTAGATGATGCTGGTTGTATATGAAGCTATATTTTCCAGTGATGGAGTTTCTTTCGGTTGGATCATTATGCTTTAGTTCTTATCTGCTGAAATGTCTGGTAGTTCCTGAAAATATTTATTGATTTCAAGGAGAGGGAACAGTCAGTAATGCTTGATTTTATAAAGGAGGAGCGACCAACGCTGCTTGATTTCGTAAAGGAAGAGAAGCAGTCAGCATTGGGTGCAGAAAGTTGCTCTCTTAGAGGCGGTGACAGTGAATCTAAGACGTCCGAGGAAAACGTAGACAAGCCTGAGATATTTAAACCATTCATCAAAGAGGAAGTGCTTACTAGAATATTCAATGTATGTATATCCTATCCCTTTATCTTTTGGTAAAATTTAGCAAGATATTTAACATATTTTTCATGTTTGACAAATTATTTTACAGGATGTATTTCCGTGTACGGTGGAGCAATTTTTCAAATTTATTTTATGTGATGATTCAACTTTCACTAGTGAGTACCACACTGCCCGAAAGGACTTTAATCTCAAAGTAAGTAACAACTACTCACAAGAAGTTATTTGTTTTATCATAATCGATTTTGGTGCTTTTGTCCTGCTTAATTTGACAAATATGTCCTAGATATCATATGAAATCCTTATCCAAATGTTTGAGTAAAGCTGTGTTGAGGGAAAATTTATACGAAGTTAGAAACGTATGATTTTTTAAACTATATAACTGAATTGTATTAATGATTTGATCAAGAGTCCTTTGCATAAACTACAGGTGGGTCCGTGGCGTGCCTCTGATGAATACAACGGTCAAGTCCGAGAAGTTAAATATAGGACCTTATGTCACTTTCCTTTGTGCCCTCCAGATATACCTGTAACAGAGTTGCAACATGCTGTTCTGTCAGCAGATAAGAAAACACTGGTGATACTAACTTCTTAATGTTTTAACATTTTTCAAATTAGTTCTTTTGGTAGATTTAAATTGATAGCATTTTTAGAATTAAATTGATAGCATTTTTATATCTGATTCTTAGGTGTTTGAGACAGTACAACAGACAGAAGGAGTCCCCTTTGCATCATATTTTGAGGTATGCAGAATATTTAAGGCTCTATTTTGAGGATTTAAGAATGGCTGAAACTTAAATCTGGTTCTTTTTTCCTGCTACACTAAAGGCAATTGAATCTTGTGCTACTTGTTTCTGTTTGATCCTTGTGTGATTCATGGTTTGTTTATTATTATTACTCTCTTTATTTCAAATAGTTGTCATTTTAAAAAATAGATTTTGTTTCAATTCATCTTTTGTTTTTTTGATTTCCAAGAAAAGTTGTACTGGACTGTTATTTAGTAGAATACGTTGTTATACTTGTTAAAGTTGGATCATAATGCCATTTTACCCACATACTTATACCCGTAACTTTTCCCAAGTCTTCAAAATGAATGCAAGCTCAAAATTAGTATTTGTTAATAAAGATGATTGAAAAGTACTTTAGTTTGAAAATTCAATTGAAAGAAAAATTGGTCAAGTCAAGAAAATAGTCCACTGAGTTGAGAGTTGAGTATAACATGACATAGCCTATATAGTTCAAGTACATGGTTTTGTATGTTCTAAATTTTGATGTTGACGAACTAAGTATATATAAAACCTAAAATACGTATTTGGTTGTGGCAATTTTGTTTACATGTGAATCAGGCACATTCCAGGTGGTCAGTAGAGACAAACTCCGAGTCCTCATGCACTGTGGATATTAGATTTGGTAAGTTTTGCCTTTTTTTGTATTTTCTCAAAATCAAGTTCGTTTCATGCTTTGTCGCCTGTTATTTAACTAGTATCATCATGCACTTCTATAGTACAAATGATTAGCCTTTTCTCAGTTTCGTTTAGATCTTTAGGACATAAAGTCTTCCCTGAAACACATGATATGAGGCATTATTAGGACAAATGTTTACATACTGTAAAAAGTGATATATGCTCAGACATATTGCAAATATTTCTTTATGATTCCTTTTACTACCTCAATATCTGCTCTGATTTATTGCAATTATATCATGCCACTCAATGTTGACTCTAAGCTCTAGACCCCTTGATGTTTTACGTGAATTCATTGGGATTAAATGACATCGTGAATTTATATGTATATACCCTCTCAGGTGCATATTTCAAGAAATGGTGTCTGTTGCAATCCAAGATCAAGACAACTGCTGTAGATGATGTATGTATTTCTTCTCAGAACCCTCCTTTTTTCATGTTATTAAAACTACATATCTTCGTAGATATTAAACAAGAATGAGAACTAAACAAATCATGCAGAACAAAAAAGTGTACAATATAAAGTTGGACGCTGCTCGTTCATACATCAATTCAAGGACATCCAATAGTGATGAGATCGGAAATACTTCCCCTTCTTCGATTCTCACCCAAGACGGCAAGTAATTGTGGTTATACATATGTGAAATCCATCCTGCTTTCGTGTTCATAGTTTTTTCGAGTAGCTTAAGTAAGTTAAATTAATGTGCTACTAATCTCAAATAATGTTATTGCAAAGTTTAGTATATATTCATGTTGTTCTGTAGAGTATGTACTGATACAACAATTAATGTGAGAAGTTCAGATTTCAAATCAGCAGAAAGTATATTACTACAATTTTCTCTCTTACAGATAACCATTGTTGTCTTGTCATGTACTGAATTTTAGTTTTTACACCCTTAAATCTCTTCACTTCTCATCAAAGATCTTTGGATGAGCAAACGCTTTCAGTCTATAGAATCTGATATATTACTTTCTATTTCATTGAAATCGTTTTGAAGGGCGTATTCCTCGTTTTTTAAACAACGGATGAGTTATACTCCTTTGGACCCATATATACGTAGTGGACTATATATTTGGGACATTCAGAAAAAGAAAACAAACATACATATATGGGACCGAGTACTGCCTTTTTTATCATATGCTTATATATTCATTTTGAACTTCACTTATGGTCTAAACAAATCATGCTCTTCATTATTTATTATTTACAAAATAATATAAATGATAGAGTGATTTTACATCAATTAAGTCTAAATTCACTTTATGGACAAGTTTTCAAACATTAAAATTAAAAGGACATCCCATTGTAGCAATCAGAATAAACAAGAACAACCATTAAAATGATGACAAAATATTTTGATAATGATGTTTTTGTCCTTTGTTTAAGCCACTTTGGTTACAACTTCTTGTTCGATTATTACTATACACAAAACCAATATAGCCGAACCCTAATGATTCTTTTTCTTCAGCATTTGATCACAATATATAAAGTGAAAACTATAACCCTCAATCCACAAGTTGAAAAACAAAGCAGAAAAAAAGTTGATCATCAATATTCCTTATAATTCAGATCACAACATGGCCAAGAAATTTATCAACCTTTGCATATTCGTAGTTCTTCTTGTATCCATCACCACTCATGTGGAATCTGCAGTACACCCATTTTATCTTCCTTGCTGCCATGGAAACAATGTGGATTGTTGCTCTCAAAGTGTCAAAATTCCCCATTCTTCAACTCTGAAGACACGACGAGCAAACCCTAATTCTGCCCATCATGCGTTGATTCCTATTGATGCCCTGGATCGGAACTAATACATTAGTAACCGATGATAAATATGTTCAAGTGAAACGATATTATTTATGTGTGTCTTGTCTTTGTTTTAGGTTTCATCTCGTGTTTTATTTCAATAATGCATTGATGTGATGTGCGCTGATGATCGCGCAACATAGAATAACCAACATCATGTGTTACAAGTCATGTGTGGGATTTGTATGTTTGCATTGTCTTGGTATTTTCTTGTGCAAGCTTGTATAGCGGAATAATATTTGTATGAGTTGTTTAATTATGTGGAGTTGAAATAATATTGTTAGTTGTAATATTTTTCTTCCTATTACTTAGGTTTGTGCATTTTCATTTTCATCACCCACAAGTTACATTACATACTTGTATAAAAATATAGAAATGTCAAAAATCAATAAAAATGATCGATTTGTCATTACGGTTAAAGAGTCGATGCAAAGTGGTTCTTTTGAAGAAAAAGAAGAATAATAAATAAATAAATTTCAATATACATAAAGATTAATTGAAAAACTAACACTACACAAAACGATATAGAAATAATTGTAGAAATTTGAATTTGTAATTTCAAATAAAAGAAATGAGGCAATCAACAATTGACATATTTCAGTTCATAATATATATATATACACACACACATACCTCTTAGCTACAAAGATTCATACAACTTTTTTAGGTTCTAGAAATGAATTAATTAGGTTGATCTGTTGTGTTGAGAGGGATTAAATTGAACTTGTGTAAAAGAGAGAGCACGTCATGTGTAACAATATTGAAAGAAAGAAACATAGAAGAAGTAGAATATTTTATACATAGGCTCAATAATTAAACCATATTTTAGAAGTAGAATTTTAGTACTAATCAATGATTATTTTAAACCATAGTAACGTATTTCATGGTTTTCAACAACTTCATTCTTTTCCACGTATTTTATCTAATATTTTTTTATTAAATTATTTTTATCCATGCATATTCTTTTAAAAAATATATATCTATTAATTATTTTTATTCTTTTAAAAAATATATATCTATATTATTGGTGGTTTTAATTAGTTATGTAGTCTAATGTATTCTCCTAATGACACAAGGATTAGGAGATAATCTCTCCTCTGTATCTATATAGTATACCTACATAAAATATAGAGTGAGTGAGGAAAAAAGATGTGGATCAAAAATTGTGAGTCTTACGAGGAATCTTCTTCTGAGTTGGAGTCCGAGTCCGAGTCAGAGTACGAGTTCGAGTGGGAGTCCAAAGTTGAATCATCTTCAATGGCATCACCAGAAAAACTTTCTAATGTTTTAGGAAGAAAAGAATAAGAGATGAAGAATTTGAGATTTGAGATCAATATTGGCCCAACAAAGACAAAGATGAGTAGGGAAAACCACATATGCACTTCCTCCAAACTTTCCACCTTCTTTTATATCTCTAGGAATATTCATTTATTTGGATTTTTCTTCTTTTTTTTTTTTTTTTTTAGTATAATTAATTGATTTACATAGATATGAAATATTATGATAATATGGAAAACGGTATTTCAAATTGAATAGAAGATTATCAATAATTCTTTTTTTATGTTTTGTATGTTTTATTTTGTATCAGACTGTCAAATATAAATTGGCTCTTCATAGTCTCCAATATCTGAAGAGTTCTTCTCCGTGTTTTCGTTAAATATAAATTTCTAAATTTTCATTTGATATTACATATTAACCATGAAATTCATAGTTACCATGCATTTTTATTTAAATTCTTTCAATAAATAAAAAAGTTGAATAACTTCTCAATTTTTCTACTTATAAAAACTAACAGAAAATTTAAATAAAGAGTTATTTATGATAAATACAATATATATATATATATGAGACTGTCTTTATTACTGTGGGACTGATCTTTATTACCCACAAACGAAACTCATTTGTCTTTATTACTCACAAACAAAACTCATTTTCACAAATATTGTGAAGTTAAGTTGTAGGTCAACTTGTCTCACATAATTAGATATTGAGACGGTAACACATAAGATTCACTCAAATAAATAGTTTTTCCCCAACCAATTTATTGCCATTATGTTTGTAACACATAATATTACAATTAACACGATTTCTTAATATATATATACACACACAAACAGAGTTCATCCTTGAGAGGCACTCGAATCTATTACCTTTTCTTTTAGTTTTAGTTAGTTTGATATCCGATGCCTTTAATTGGTAGTTAATTACTTTAAACGCTAATATGATACTTGTTTCTTGAATTCGTTTACTTTATATAAATTCATGAAAATGGAAATAAATTACTAACGTTAATACTAACTAGCGACTATAATATTGGATTTCTTATCAACGTTCACCAAAGTGAATTAAAATCAAAAAAATTCAATTCGAGTCTTTTCTTAATTATTTGTATCCATATCCATTTTTTAAAAATAATATCCAATATGTAGTTTTAATTTGTTATATATTCTAGCTAACACATATATACAATTTTACACATATTATCATTCTTCACACATTAGAATTCTGATAGGATTAGAATTCTAAACTTCATCGTATTATTAAAATTCTACTAATCACACATGAATTATGAGGCTTAGAACTCTTTGTAACTCTCTCTATATATATAGTCGACACAGTATATATATGCATACAATCTACAGAATATAAGTTGTATAAGTTGATAAAAATTGATATTTCTAACAAAAATCGTGTATCGATGGCTTTGGAGAAGGAGAAGCAATGTGCCTCTTTGGCTATGGCTGAAAAACTTGGTAAAGAGTTGGATGATACATTATCAAAAATAATAGATGAAGAATTTGATTTTTTTTTTAAAAGTTGGCCATACTCAACCCCAACACTAGAGAAAGAGAAGGAGAAAGAGGCGCAAGTTAGCACAATAAAAGAGGTCACCAACAAACCTACATTGGATGGAAAGTGATGACCTCTTCTTTTGATTTTTCATTGTTTTTTTTTTTTTAACTTGTTTTCGTAGTATAATGAATTCTTTTATTAGGGCTGATGTAGATGAAATAATGTTATTTGAAGGAAGGTATTTCATTAAAAAAAAATATGTTTTAAGTTGTGTTGGGCTATAAAACTATTGATAGTTGTTCCATATAAATTGATGTTCAATTACTCGACAAGCTCTTGTTATTGATTAGTAGCAAAAGAATATATAATAATTTGAAAAAAAAATGAAATATTATGTAATATGATTCCTTAAATCTCAGGCTCCCTTTTAAATCTCAAATCTTTTTAACAGTAAAATAGTAATTTTATATATTTTTTAAATATTAAAAACCACATAATTTACGATTTCCATTACTTCTTAATTTAAGATTCACAGTCTCATTCACCTGCCCTCAATAATTAATAAATCTTTGATGTCTTCATAGATATAAAATTCTTCCAAATGTCTCAACTCTTCGAATCTTTTTTCTTCTTTAAGAAAATGGACTAATAAAAATATATATGGGCTTTTCTAATAACTCAACAATTAGTTGGCCCACTCGATGGGATTCTTGGCAACATAAATGGGTGAGCATCAATTGATTCGATATCAAATCGAAAATCAAAAGCGAAAATCGAAAGTGAAATTTGTTAATGGGTAAAAATCATAATCAAAACCAAAATAAGTGAAAACCAAATAACTATTAACAGCCGATCCGAAATATTCGGGGGTTTGGTGCTAAATTCAATTTGATTGAATTTGGGCCCAAAAAAAAAAAAATTCAAGAAAAAAAAAAAGGTCCTATCAAAACAATAATAATAATATCAATAAAGATAAAACTATAAAATTAAATAAAATTTATATTTCACAAATCAAAATCACATAAAACCTCAATAAAACATTGAAAGGAATTATAATATATTTTAATTTGAAAATTATTATAAAATATTATGATTCCGTTTTTTATTTTTCGATTTTTCAACTCTGGAAACCGAATCGAAAAAGGAAATTGGTATTTTTTTTTAAATAAAATTGAAACAAAACCAACATGTTTAAACATCAAACCGAAATGTTAATTTTGGTTTGATTCGATATTTCAATTTTCACCCCTAATGATGAGAATTAAAGTGTTACAGTCTAAATTACAAATTTTCAAATTAAACATGGATTATAACTAGAAGTATTAAAATCAAATATATTACATGATACATAAAAAATATTATCCGATACATACAAAACTATTACTAGTCAAATTATAATATTTGTATGACATGATGTTTAATTATTTGAAATTCTTATTGGACATTTGATTCGATATGGTGGGTGTTGACTTGTCTTTAGAAAATTAAACTTTATAAAGTAATCTACGTTCTAAATAAACGGTCGTAAGATGTTGAATTTCTCAAATCTCATATTCCGAGAAATCATCAAGAAAGTTGGTCACACATTTAAAACTTTGTACTAAAGCATTTCTTCCACAAAACATTGGAAAAATGCTCAACTTTTTGAGAATACTTTTAAAATTATAGAGATAAAAATGAAAGAACACAAACAAATTGATTGACTTGTGTGAATACATAGCGAAAATAAGTTGTTGCATCAAATATAAGATAAGCATAGATACAACATAATTACAAACATATATATATATATATATGAATACTTGAGAATAGTATACATATGAGTGGATGGTATTAAAGGTGACAAAAGCCCAATGGTGAACAATTGGCTCCACAGCCACAAATGAGGCATAAATCGTTGGATACACAATTGGTGCATCCATGGCATGCAAGTAGTTTTCGTGAGCCTCCTGAGCCTTCTCCAAATACTTCTATGCCTTTAAAAAAAAAAAAAAATTAATATAAATTGGTTAATTTTCATTCTGTGGGGGTGAGAAATTAGTCATGTGAATTCAAGAAAATCAATTTTAATCTTGTAATTTAAAAAAAAAAAAAAAGTCAAATTTGAGTTCTTTTTTCATGGAATTTTGAACTCTTTTTTGCGTTTGAGGCACATGCCCCCAATTTTATTTTATTTTTGGGTACTGGATAAAGTGAGTGACGTGGCAAGTTTTTAATGATTTGGAATTTAGTTTTCTATGATATCTGTGTATGCATAGGAAAGTGAAAAAAAAAAATGGAAGCATTTTGGCTAAAGAAATAGGACATTTTGTATGATATATGTGTATATAGAAAAACAGACATGCATGTAAAATTCAAATAAACTAAATATTTTGATCTTCTTTGAAATATATACATGGTGGGTATTGATTAGAAAGAAGATAACCTGAAGTAATAGTAATGACCAAAAGAAGAGTGAAGATCAGAAGCTTAAAAGAAATCTTCTCCATTTTTAGTGATTTTTATTTAATTTTAGTTATGGACATATTAATTCCAAGAAGCTCAATTTATAGATGTCATTTAAGTGGAGTGGCCGTCCATAAGATCAAATTAGTTAATTTTTATATATACACACACCCACACTTAAGTTTGCGTGTATGTATAACTTATAAAATTAAATTAAATAAACCATAATGCATAAGCTTGGTATCTTCAATAATGAATAATCCCATTACAGTACAAAACAAGAATATGATTTATTTTAGCACTATCCGTACAATTTTAATAAATTTCATTTTCTTTTGATAGAATCTACAGAATTGCAGCCGGCCATGATTAATTTATTAGATTTTAAATAGTGGGAAGATTCAATATTTTTTATCTCAATATTTTTTATTTCTAATAATCTGGATATATCTGAAATTTACTACAATCTGAACAGCTTTAAAATTCATTTCATTTTTCAATTCTTAAATTTCCCAATGAAACAAATACACACTGAGTGTAATGAAGGTCAAAAAGTCTATAGTTTGGTAGCATTTTCTTCAGTTTCAGTTTGGATTATTTATTGCATGCAATATTTCAACTCAATTAATTAGTGGGGTCAGCTTTTCTCCAGAATGGAAAATTAAAGACTGGGTCAGCTTTTTAAATTTTTGTTTTATTTATGTGAATTTTATAAATTTATAAATGTAGACTTAGTTCCACTCTATTTTGCATGACAAGTGTGGTGTCATGTAATTAAATTGTGTGAAAAAGTACATAAATAAATAGAGTGGTCAATATTAACTCTCTCTCTCTCTCTCTCTCTCTCTCTCTATCTATCTATATATATATATATAATATAATTTGTATTTAATACATATAATATATTAATGCACATAAAGTAATTTTCATATATTTTTATTTGTTCAATTGACACCTTCAAATTTTGATAGTTTTTTTCATACCATCGTATCTTCTTTTTAGTTTTAAGAAGGTCGTACATATATTTAAGATTTGTTCTTTAAAGACATTTGATTGTAATTTCCACAAATATTATAGTTTATTTAGAAATTTAACCCAACTCTGATGTGCTAAATGCAGCTCCTCCAACATCGTTTTAGTTTGCTATTTTGAGCATTTGAATCCTTTTTATATTCTTATCCCCCACCCCCAACCGAAAAAAAAAAGAACATTGTAATATTTTTTACTAAATCATACGGATGTGCCTGCAAACAAACTATATTTATAAAATTTAGTTTTTTATTTTTAAAATTTTTAACTTGTAAAGAAAGAACCAAAAAAAAAAAAATGAGATTTATTTAATTTCCTCTAAGGATTGTTATACCCCTCTACCACTCCCATCAATTTACATTTTAGTTGCATCTCTTAATTCATACACTATCACAATCTCCTTATCATTAACTTCTAATTAACTAAACCAAATTTTGATGCAATAGTCCCTGCAAGATCATCACTACTTCATAGTAAATCTGCAAATTAACTCTGTATCAACTCTGGGTTATCATCGAAGCTTCATCGGATACAGATCGTCTAGAATTGGGAGGGCTCGTCTTAATGGGAGCCCATATATCAGCACCATTGCTGCTCTCGACTCCATTAGTGAATGAGATCGGCACAAGGCATAACCCTTTGGCCTTCAGGCTAGGTTGCTCGTCACCCTTCAGTCGAAACATCAAGAAAACTCACACATTTTAGACCCTTAATAAACACGGATCAAAAATCATATTTTTGACTCCGAATTTTTGTGTGGTTAATGCATACCTGTAATTGTGTTGGAGTACTATACAAGTATGGAGCACTCAATACCTATAACGCTCAAGCAAGTAAATTAGTTGAGATCAGATCAAACTTTCGATGCATTGGACAAGTCATTACTAGATTAATGTTGTTCAAAGCCAAAAGATTCGTACCGTGACCTGTTCGTGAAGGAACTTTATGTACTCCATTGCCTCTAGAAGAACCGAAGCTGTATCTGTCTGGTGAATGTAAAAGATTTAGCAAGAAAAATGATTCAAGAAAGCATTATATACAGTGAATTAAATGGTTTAGCAAGAACTGAGCTAATGTTTGGATTTATTTTTGAAATCATTGTATACACTTATTTGAGAACATGATGTATGTTTGATTCTATACAAGAAACTAATTGCCAAAAAAAAGAACATCCCTCGTTTTTTCGTGAGAAATCTTCCACTTCTCATATGCATTCAAGAGGTCATTGTTCACTACACAAGAAATGGTCAATGATTGTATATAAACTTCTGGGCTTTACTAGTATGTATCAAAATGTATTTTTTTAGCATGTACCTTTCCGTATGGCGAGACGAGCAGTTGAAGAGCAGAGATTCGTTCACTAACCTTCTCTTTCTTTTCCTGTTTCGGACAAAAATTAGGCATAGTGAACTACATATTTCTGAACTACATATGTCCATATGAATCCACTAAATATAACCAATCATGCAATTCAAAGACTAGAATCGAGCATTCACCTTCGAAGACAGAGGCACGTCAGTCTTGAGCCGTTTAGGTATCATATCCATGAAGCTGCTCTGCTCGAGAGAGACTGGACCTCGTTTATGTTGCATCATCTTCTCCAATATAACAATCGGCACAGAAAATAACTTTGAAATCGAACTGGTATGCAAATAGTAGCTTTATCCTCTAGCTAAAAGACATGTCCTGCAATAGAATGATAAGAGCAACCATGAAACACACTTCAAAGAATTTAAGAGCAAGTTTTTGCACTGTAATGAAACAAGAGAATGACATAACTTGGTAGTTATGATTCAAATAAAGAAATTTAAATGCATATATAATATAGCAATTCCAAAGCAAGTGTAGCATATTAAACTCCATAATCACAAGTAACAGCCAAAAGGGCTCGACCGATAAATCATACCAAAGAACACTAATTTAACCACACGGGCTCATGGACAGACAAGATTATAATAGAAAATTAGTTATGTGACATGTTCAAAGAATAAATCATAGTATATAAGGCAGGTATTTTGTCGTTTTCAATTCATTGTTCACATTTTTCCTTATTAAAGGGTATCCATTAATGATCCAACAAACTCAATCTCCACACCATCAATGATCCATTCTACACCAGAAATTAGATTCTCTTGGTTGCCTAACAGCACGCCTTTTTCGAGTAAACAAGTACGATAGATAACAACTATACAACTATATATAAACATTATCACCTTGCTATAGTCAAATTTGAATTTCCATGATATGCTATTATACTGTGAATGTGACTGAAAACAACATGAATTGAAAATATTAATTCATTTGGGACCCAAACTAGAGATATTAAATATTGTGAAGCATGAATGTACTCTATTCATTGTTGCTTTAAATATGAAGAATACAATGTTGTAATCTAGGCATTTAAAGATAGTAATTAATATAGCATAAGCATGCAAGTTAAGCATATAAAAACACTAAATCAAACATTCAAACTCCAAGAATTCAAATAAAACCATCAATTCATGGGCTGATCGCAATCTTTGGCCACCAAAATTACAAAAAAAAAAAGGGCTAAAAGGGCTCACCCTTGAAATCTTGATATTGAAACTTCAACATCCACCAAAAATGGCTATAAAGATCTCAACTTTCACTGCAGATTCAAAACCCCACTTCAAAATTTCCATGGAAAGACCATTCAAAACACTCTTTATCTCTCTATGGGTTAAAGGGTCTTGGGATTTGTGTTAATACACATGTAAAACAAAGGAATCATTTCATCCTCACTTGTATACGCACATATTCACGTTTTCACACAGTCACACAGAGACAAAACACCAAAAGCAACGGCTTTTTTTTCTAAAGGGTTTGTTGAGCCATAAAATCAGCTGAAAGTAGTGGAAATTCTGAGGAAAATGGTGGCTTAGAAAACAGGGGGAGAGAGAGAGGGGATTGTGAGTTTGAAAGTGTGTTTATATAAGTGTGGTTGATGATCATTTATGAGCTAAGTGAAGTGACAAAAATGGAGGAAAAAATAAAAAAAAGGAAAAGGAAAATAAATTGGGAAATATTTTGACAGCTAATATACAGCCATGGGGATAGAAAGAGAAAGGAAGAGTAGTTTAATTAAGGTGCAGATGAGTTCACTTTACTTTTGACTATGCTAGAAAACGACTGCTAAGCACAATGAACTCAAATCTTTGCAGTTTTTGTTACGATTTTTATACAAATTTACTATCGATTATTTATGGAAAAGATCATTCATATATTGAGAATTAGGATGGTAAGTTATTTTTACACGTAATTTGATAGATTGCATCATTCTTGATTTACGTGGTATCAATAATGAAAATATAATCCACCATTGACATATATTAATGTGATCATAGATGATGTGTTTCAAATTCAATACAATTATTAATGTCAAATCATAATATTTAAAGGAATTAGTCATTATACATCAATCGTGCGCGCATATTAAGACATGTCCACGATAGATAGATGATCATTATTTTGAAAATAGAATGACTTAATTATATTCATATAGATTACAGTGGTATGATTTCAGTGCAAAGTAACTAAATTTATGAATTTAATTTAGACAATTTCAACTTCTTATAATTATTTAATTTACCTATAAAATCCACACTTTTAGTCATAAATTTAATACTATATATATTGTATAGCATATATATATATACAAATGTGCATGGTTTTCTTTATTGACAATAAAAATTTCTACGGTTATTATGTACTTATATATATATATGTGTATGGAAATTATAGTATATATATCTCATAATTATTTATGAAATGATGATCATTTCCAAAATAAATATTTAAATAGAAAATAAAAAAATTCCTAATTTTGCTATCCTATCGGCTATCCCTTGATGATGATTATTCCCAAACAATAAATAACAGAATTTTTTTTTTCCTATTTAATATTTATGCTAATCATTCGCTTTCTAACGCTTTTCTTAAAAAAATCGCTGATTTGTCTGTGCTTGGCGCGAAATCGCGATGAGACGACTTCCATACTCTGCTGAAGTCGCAATCTTGGCCGTCCACGTGTCTATCATATTCTTCTTTGACCCATCTATAGTTGAGAAAAAAAAGGCCAGAAACCTGATATGTGCGGGGCCCATTTAGGTACTGGACCGTGCACAAAAGTCCAATGAGAGGGTGTAAATGGGCCCACGCGTTTTGGACTTTCTTACGCTTTCAGTTCCACTACAAATATATTCATTTTCTTCAACTTATTATCAATAAATTTGAGATAAATAAAAGAATGAAAATGGATCCAAATAGCATTTAGATAAGAAACCTATGGATAATAAAACAGTTTTCCACTCATATTTTGATGGGGTAACATTTATGTATTTCTGGGGCATGGATCCAATCCGATCCGCTTCATCCAATTAATTTTTTTTTTCTTTTTTTTTTGTCCTAATTTTCTCTTCATGCTACATTCTTTTTCTTCTTCTTTGTTTTTCTTCTCTTCTTCTTTTTCTCGGCTTTTCTCCCCTTCTTCTTCTCTTTTTTTTTTTATCTCTTCCTCCATCACTGTGCTCTTCTCTACTTCTTCTTCAACGACGGAATTCTCCTCCTCCACCGCCACCCTCAACTTCAAATCATCGGCGGAGGAGTAGGTCCATCACCACCACACCGAAGAAGATGACGGCGTAAACTCAGTCATCAGACATGTTCTCGAAACTTCTAGTGACGAAATTGGAATTCAAAACATATATTACAACATTATCGAGATAAAATCCGATGAAGATTTCCCTTTTACTTTTGTTGATAATGGGTTGTGGGAGCTTGAAGATGTGGCGGTTAATTACTACATTGTTTTGCAGTTGAAACTTTACATGTAGTTTTGGGGTGGATTTTGAATTAGTTGGAAATATAGAAGGAAGTTTAGAAAATAAGAGAGTTTCTAGAGCCATTTCTCTCTTTAATTTGAGTTGCTAATTGTGATATTGCTTTCATTTTTATACCATAGATTTGTGTACCCCAATACTATTGATATTGCTAGAATTTGCATAAATTTTGGGGAAGAAGATGACAAACTTCGTGTATTTGAAATTTTAAAATCTGAAACTCACTTTACAGTACACTAATACCTTAAGAGTATACAACAGATATCTTAAGAGTATTGCAACTAATATCTTTCATTGAATGAACAACTAATACATTAAAAGTGCATATGTAATACCTTATATTATAAGCATTAATACCATACAAGGTAAATATGTAATACTTTATACTATAAACATTAATACCTTAAAGATAAATATATAATACCTTATACTAGCTATAAGCATTAATACATTATAGATAAATATGTAATACCTTAAAGGTGCATATGTAATACTTTATACTAAAGATAAATATGTAATACCTTATACTATAATCATTAATACCTTAAAGGTAAATATGTAATACCTTAGATTATAAGCATTACTACATTAAAGGTTAAATATGTAATACCTTAAATGTGCGTATATGTAATATCTTATACTATAAGCATTAATATCTTAAAGGAAAATATGTAATACATTAAAAATGCATATGTAATACCTTATACTATAAACATTAATACCTTAAAGGTAAATATGTAATACCTTAAAGATACATATGTAACACCTTATACTATAAACATTAATACTTTAAAGGTAAATATGTAATACCTTAAATGTGCGCATATGTAATACATTGTACTATAAATATTAATACCTTAAAGGTAAATATGTAATATCTTATACTATAAACATTAATACCTTAAAGGTAAGTATGTAATACCTTAAGAGTATACAACTGATACCTTAAGAACATACAATTGATACCTTCATTGAATGAGCAACTGATACCTTAAGAGTATACAACTGATACCTTCATTGAAAATATTAAAATTTTAAATATTTTATCATTTTCTTCCTCAAAATTTCTGCAAATCATGATTTCATCATTTTTTTCGTCAAATTTTCTGCAAGTTATGATTTCATATTGTTTGAAATAATTTATTTTCAATATTTTAAAATTATTGTAATAAATTGTAATTTGAAATCAATTATCTAATTTTATGAAAATAACAAATAGAGAGAAAAAAGATTAAGAAGAATGATGGAGAAGAAAAGAAAAGAAGAGAAAGAAGAAAAAGCAACGTGCACAAGAGAAGGAAGAAAAAAAAACAAAGCAAAAAAAAGACAACAGTGCAAGAATTGGAAGAAAAGAGGAATAAAAAAAAAGGTGGGGCACGGATCTAGAATCATGCCCCAGAGACATACAAGTTTTTGCCATTTTGATGCTAAATACTAAACAATCTTTTTATTTGAATCACCTCGAGTTTTATAACTTACAATATTTTATATTGCGCACAATATAAAATGAAATCGTTGTATATATGATTTTCATGTCGTGTAAAATTATTATTTTATGATTTAAAATTTTATCATAATACACATATTATAGTATTAAGTATATCATATTTTAAAGGATGGGTCAATTAAAAAGTGATCTGTAAAACTCTTTAGTAAAAATATTTTGATAAATG
This sequence comes from Scutellaria minor, assembly GCA_954870855.1. Taxonomy (NCBI): domain Eukaryota; kingdom Viridiplantae; phylum Streptophyta; class Magnoliopsida; order Lamiales; family Lamiaceae; genus Scutellaria; species Scutellaria minor. Next base: position 11,370,815 of record OX940725.1, on the reverse strand, counting down.
TTGGTAGAAAGTTTTTTTTTTATCGATACAAAAAGAGTCTATGTTAATACGTAAAATGACATATTAAATCCAGTTTTGGAGAAAAAAAATTGTTTTTTAGGTCTTGTATGACCTATGCTAAATGATAGGTGTTCTTTTAAATAATCAAGTATAAATATTGAATACATATATAATGGTTAAAATGATGCGATGCTAAAATATTTTATTTTGAAAAAATAAATTTGAAATTAATGAGACAACTTTTACCATATATGTGAGACGGGCTGTTAAACAAATTTTGAAAATATTTTCTAAAATCAAAATATAAAGTAGATGGAGATTAAAATTTATATAATAGACAATTTTTACCATATATGTGAGACGGGCAATTATAATATTAATGATATAAATAAAATATCGAAATAATTACATGTAGAATTTTTTTTTTTTTGAAAGTTGAATTTGCTTCAAAGTATGTGAAGAAAAAAAAAATAGGAGACAAATGGTGATTGAGCTCTCATAATCTTACGTTCTTACCTTTGGTAGATGGATATTTTATTAATTTTGTTACAAAAATAGATATTAAATATAAGTGATAAATCCAATAGAACCAACTTCACACATTCCAAAATCCAAACTAGCTGAAAACTCTTTAGACTAGCTAGGTAGGTTTAGATCTCTTCCATGATCCATATGATTTGACTTAGACCATACCATATGGAGGATTTGTCCGTGATCCATTTTTCAACTCAATTTTGAACCTTGAAATTATTATTTACCAAAATTTATTTGAAACATTATTATTATATATAAAATATTAAGACTAAGCTCACTACCCATGAATCAAACCCATTTCTACAAATTTTATGGATTTTTAGTTGTGGGTTGTTGGTTGATTAGTCTTACATAATTAAATCCATAATTTTCGTAAAAGCTTATGTGATACGATTTCATAGATATAAATCAGTGAGATGGAGCCGATGATAGTAAATCAAATTCATTTTCATAGACTCATATGTGAATTTTGAGTTATTGATTGTGTATTTGTGTAATAACTCATCTCACAAAATTAGATTAGAGAGATATGACAAACGCCTCGTAAGAATTCTACCAAACTACTTTAAATCTATATATTTAATAGTAATATTTATATGCAATTAAAGAAAAATTAGAGAGAAAATATGATGAATGATGTTTGAAAATGAATGGAAAGCAACGTTGCATTTGGAGTCTTGTCTTAGACCACCGGAAATTGTGGCAAAAAACATGGGTGCTTGAAAGAGATATGCCAAAATTATTTCATTTTTCCATCGCATCTATTAAATCAACACTCAATCAATTTACATTTGGTAAACGGTTTTATTCTAATTTCAAATTTCATTTACAAAAAAATATTGCACAAAATTTTCCTCACTGGTCATTTGGAAAAGTTGATGTTCTCAATAAAAGTATATATCTTGATTAATTATTTTTGTGACTCTTTATTTGGTGATTTGTTTATGTGATTAGATGTACTGTACACCCAAACAAAGGATCTTAATCCTAGAGTTAAATAAAAGAACCCTATATTAATACTGAGTTTAAGAAAAAGAATAAAAAATAATGGAGGGAAAATAATCAAAGTTTATTGAACTTAAATGGGCACATCTAATGAATAATTAAATGAATTATAGAAAGAAAAGTACAAAATTAGATTCAGATGAAGATTTTGTGCAGAGTTTAAGGGACATTGTTGGCAGCCATCTAATTTTGTTCTTGACCATGAACAATGTCTACTAAAAAAATTGATTATTCCCTTTATTTTTATTCTTTTATCAGTTTATGTACTTTTGAAAGAGAAAAAAAATTGAGTCAGGAATGTGAAATTTAACATTTGTATAGCTAAAAATCTCTAGAAACATAGTTTAGATCATTTATCTTATCATATTTTAGTAACAACTATGAACATGAAGAATAGTGATAAAGTGAAATATAAGATTAAAATATGCTAAGAATCGATAATATATCTTGTTTCCTCAAGAACAAAACCCACAACTACAAACTCTTCTAACTGATACCCTCTCTTATCTCATCTAAGTATCATTTTAAAGATTTAATCGTGTTTTCAATTATTTGTCTTTTCTTAAAATTTTTAACTACTTTATTTCAAGACTATCTCTTAGAATATTCTTTAAGATCAGATACTTTTTAACCAACAAGTGAATTCTTAGGAAAAATTTAGGAATTTGATAGGATCTCCTTTTGTTAGAATTAATTTGATTCTATTTTAGAATTTGGATAATTTCCTTGGTTAGATATGATGTATTAGTCAAAATTTATATTCCTTAATTAATTTTTGACAAAATTCTAAAACGAGCTTATATGAGATTAGAGGATGTACTAAACAACAATTAACTTGTACATTAATAATTATCAACTTGGTTAATTTCAAAAATTATTAATCATACTAATTCGAAAATAAATAAATAAAACTACAAGCTTAGTTATTCAATATTTTAGATAGCATATAGAAAAAAAAAATGATGCTATATGAATATCATTGTCATAGTAAACCATCTTCTGCATTTATTTAATACATTTAAACACTATTTATCGGTCATGAAGAAAACATACCTATCATTCTATACCTAAACTTAAGAAAACAATAAATTGATGATTAAGCATGAATTAAAATTTAAAGCACAGAATTGTCTCTTTCACCATTTCTTATTTGCGATGGTGCATGTTAGTAAAATAATTATCAGAGCCACCTAATAATGTTGGGAAATTTTGTCTAGTTAGTTGTTGTCATTAGGTTCTTTTAATTGGATCGATTTCTTTTTTCAATGAAATGGACAAGAAAGAAAGAATTTGAGTGAAAAGGTTCTCCATTCTTTCTTTCTTCTTTTTCATTTTTTTTTTTTTGTAGAAATATTTTTGAACGACTCATAATGGATTTTTTTTGTCATGACATCTACTACATATTTTGTATCACAGAAAAATAGTAACTGAAGTCCAATGTTCTAGATGTTCAGTGTTGTTGAAAAATGGATGATTCATTCCATCCGGTTGATTGTTAAATAAAATAAAATTAAACGTGATATGCGTATTGTAAATTAAATTTGAATATTTTTATCTAATAACCTTATTATGAACTCAACTCAAAATCAACTCATAAGAAATAATAGCATATATTTATGTGCATCTATTACAATAATTTTTTCATGTTTTAAACCAAAATAACCCTTTCTTTTTGATGAAGGGAAATGTATATATGCATGTCAACTACAAGAGTAGTAGGCCAACAATTAACTCACACACACATGAGAAGAAGGGACAATACATAAACACACATGCACTCTTCTTTACAAGGATATAATGAGATGGTTATTTATGATATTAATATAATCAATAAAGTTGATATTACGAGATAAATATCATTTGAAACATAATCTAATTATATTAAAATTTGGAATCTTGGTTTATTGGATAATCTTAATATCAATCCCTGGATCCAAATACATCCTAAGAGAATTAACTAAAGCTACAAAAGCTTCAGCATTAAAGTGTAGAAAAGTAAAATAGAAAGAAAAAGGTCTCTAACTATTAGTGCAAATATGCATAGAATAGGATAACACTTCTCCATGTTAAAGGATCACAATGGTAAGCTGATTTTTTAACCAGAACTCGAAGCTGCCACTTCGACACTTTCTGGTTCGAAATCTTTGGCTGAATTCTGTGAGAAATCAGGAGCTTTTGGAATGAGTCCAAGCAGCTTAAACATCGTCTGATCAGCATCATAATCATTGTTTGGAGTTGTCAACAGTTTCTCTCCTGTGAAGATGGAGTTTGCACCGGCGAGAAAGCAAAGTGTCTGCTCGGGCATGGAGAAACGAACTCTCCCTGCTGAAAGCCTAACCATTGCCTTTGGCATTACAATACGTGCTGTTGCTATCATCCTTATCATTTCCCATATTTCAACAGGCTGAAATAGCAATAGGAAGATGAGATGGTTAAACTTTTGCTTTCTTTTTCTTGATTTCCCAATGCTTGTGTTTAAGGCATTGTAGAATTCATATCACAGACCGTTTAGATCGAAACATATCATTGATCTTTGATATCAACTGCTTGACAATCATTTTCCAACTAGTTAGTTGAATTTTGAGCTAAATTTTATCTACCAATGAAATCCCTGTTGGCTGAAACAAAGTATCCTTATTTCAGTGATATGCAAATGTGACTCTCCAAATAACATACCTCAACCTAAATGTGTGCATTCACTCATTTTTATAGACAAATAACTTGATAGAAATGGAAAAACAATTTTATTTAGGTGTACGTGGTAAGTTTTTGGTTTTCTCCATCTTTGTTGGATTCGGACTAACACCCATGCACTATCAAATAACATGATGAAAGGAGGGTTTAAAAAATTTCAGCTTAGTCTCTTTCTATAATTCCTATATTTCCTCTGTACATGGAGGTATCCGAAAAAGCATGTCATTCAAAGATCAGCTAAAAATTCAAAGCTGATAAGAATTACCTTTTGATCTTCCAGGGGTGTGCCCTGCACTGCAACGAGTGCATTAATTGGGACACTCTCAGGGTGTGAAGGAAGAGTTGCCAATGTATGTAATAAACCAACTCTGTCCTCCTCTGCTTCTCCAAGCCCAATAATTCCACCTGATACAGAAAATTTCAGGTTGAATGTGCTACAATAAGCAAGACACCACACTTTGCAGGTGTTAGAACTATGATTAAAATGTATGTAAATTACCTGAACAGACATTGATACCCGCATCGCGGACAAATTCAAGTGTTTGCAAACGCTCATCATAGGATCTGGTAGTTATAATATTGGGGTAGTATTCTCTTGAAGTGTCCAGATTATGGTTGTAAGCTGTAAGTCCTGCCTTCTTGAGTTCTAAAGCTTGCTGCTTCTCCAGCATCCCCAAAGTGCAGCAGACCTCCATCCCCATCTCCCTAGCCATGGAAAATATTTTTGATGATTTTAGATAACTAATTCAAATGGATGATAAAAGTGTTCAGAGCAATTGGCACAGTGAATTAAGGAAGAGCAATTTTATATCTTCTTGTTCACATGACCAAATTTTGTCGTAAGCGTCTGTTGGATTAAGTCTTCATAATGGAGAAGCCTCCCTAGGCAATTCTAAATCATACTAGGAAATCATGATGCTTTGGACAGTTAAATGATGTTGGAGTAGCAGAAATCATCCAGCCTTAGTGCAGCATTATGAAGACACAAAATACAAAAGACAATGAATAGTCTTGTTCCTGAAAGAGGACAGATCATGCTGATATCATGCATATTCACTGGCTATTTTGCCATGATCACCTACATTGTGACTGCATATGAACCTGACTCTATTGGTTAAATCAGGCTATGAAACTTCTTTTCCTTTTTATTTGAAAAAAAAAAAAAGAGAAGCAATAACAAAGTTTGAAACTGTACAATATCATTACTCTCTATAAAAATGTTCATAACTCTCGTAATTTGAATTTCATTCACCATATTACCTTATTTCTTTAACATACTCAAGGATGTTGTTGAAATTGGTTTTCCTTCCTATGGTGTCTCTCCATGCTGCACCCATACAAAACCGAGTGCTACCAGCCTCTTTTGCCTGATGATGTATAAGCACATTTAATCATAACACAAACAGATGGCATGCTGTATAAGTTGAGGTAATATACTCAGGAAAGCAACTCAAGTAGGATGAGTGTATACATCAGTCGTACAATATCCTCAGACTATCATCCGGTTACATATTAATAACCAGAAAGCATTAACCTGACCCCAACATGGCTTTATTGATCATCTCATTTTATTACACATTCTGGAGGCAATAAACAGAATGACTTGGAACTTGGTTATATGACTTCTCCATATGGCTTCCTTCTTCAGATGCAGACCATTTAACTAGACTACTGATAACTAAACCCTATAGCAGCTACCAGTGAGTTGTCTTTACTACTATCCAATTAGCAATTGGTACACATAAATCAAACAGAAATCACTGCCCCGAAAACATATGTGTAGGGACTAGCAAGCCTGCAAGTGTGTGTTCATGAAAACTTATTTTTGTTCATAGGCCTCGCCATTATTCTCATATTTTACAGAGAGAACAAATACCATCAGACAAGCCTACTAAATTTTAGTAAAATAGTGTTAAAAAATACCATGTTCTCATGATACTTCAATGACCCAGCCTACAAAATGCAGTCCCACTTTTTTTTTTTTTTTTTCCTTCTATTGAAGAGAGTTGTACAACTTACTCCAACGTCGGTTTAGAGGTGCATCGCTTCAAATGAAAAATGACACTTCTCAATGGAACCATTAACTTCCTTACTCAAGCCAGATATTTCTTGAATTTAGTGACCGAAACTTCAGCACTTGGGTCCTAGAAGTCCAACACCTGTTAAACTAACAAGGCTCACTCATATTTATTTGTCTTAAGCACATAAGGTGATGTCCCTCCATGAAATCCAATATTTCCTATATGGCCTCAATATGATGAAAGCAAGGAACAAAGAAAAGGGAAGTGGGAGAACAAAAAGGTGAAATCTGCATGCTAGTTTCTCAATTAAACTAAAGACTACTGGAAAGGATGAATGGACAGAGACTCGATTAGAAGTGGACCTGTTTGGTAAATTCAGCAGGCAGATACGACATCACAATAGAATAAATACTGATACGACATTATTAAGGAAAGAAAATTCCTAGGACATGTTAAGAACTTGACCTTTTTTGCTGCCTCTAACACCACATCCTTGTTCATAAGCTTGTGTGCTTTGAGGCCAGTGCTGTATCTGGACGACTGAGGGCAATACGAGCAGTCTTCGCTACATCCACCAGTTTTAATAGATAGAAGAGTACACTGCTGCACTTCCCTGAAATTGTGAGCATGTCTATGAACTTGAGCCTGCAAAAGTACAATACTCCAACACAATCAAAATTAATACAAAACAAATACAAAAGCAGCCATTGAAGAAAATAAATCAATTAACCAACACACAGAAAGCACTAATACACTAATAATAGGGAATAAAGCAAACACTCAAAATTAATATGACAATCAGTTATCAGATAACGTATGCAAAAGCGCAAAATCAAATACGAAGTTTTGCACAATTAAAACGAAAATATAAACAACATACAGCATGGAATAGCAGATCAAGCACAGGAGAATCATGGATGGACTTGATTTCCTCTTTCTTCCAATCATTCCTGGCCCCTTCTCTAATGCACCTCTCCGCCTCCACCGCCGCCGCCGATGATGAGAAATTAGCCGCCGCCGGCGACTGAAACTGGACCAATGGCCGCCGAATCGATCTCATTATCCACATCATTACTGCCGAACACTAATCCTTCGAGCAGAGTATATTTAACAAGTGAAGCAAATGGGATTTCAACAATAATGTAGCGAAGAAGAAGAAGAGAAAAATGGGGGTGAAATTGAGTGGGTTTTCCTCGGGGAATCCGCTGGTAGAGTGAGTGAGAGTAGTGTTTGGGCAATGAAGATTTGATGTCTGTTGAAGCTTTAATACAGTTGAAATTTGCACTTTTGGTTACTCTCTATAAAGTTATTAACAAATTTTCCAGAAAAAGATAAAACTCTTTTACTCCAATTGAAACACTTTATTTTATATTTTATCATTTCAATAATATATGTTATCAATTTTTATTTTTGTAAAAATCATACATGTTATATTATAATTAATTATTTTAAAAGTGTCTGCATCTAAGTTCATCTGTGTCGGTGTATTTTTATTTTTTTTATGATTCAATTCCAAATTTACGTTATGCTACTAAATTGAGTTTTATATAAGTTCGTCTCATATAAGTTTTTGTGTATAAGATATGATTTGCAATCATCTTTTTATCATTTAATTATGTTTGGGTGGTACAAGTTTTATATTGACCATTTGTTTTCATTTTATGTTAGAAAGAAATTTTATATTTGTACTTTATCATGTTTTCATGTTGGATATAGTTTATTTATGTAGGACTTGATTGATCCCACAAGCCTTGAAAACTAATAGAGGCAATGTGAATTATGATAAGTTTGGATGATTAAATTTCATGGGTGTGGAGTTCCAAAAATGTGGAGGATTTGGAAAAAATATTTTCCTAGTTAATTTCTTGGTGGCAAGAAAGTGGAGAATACTATTTCCATATTTTAACAATTCAAAAATCTTTTTAAATTCTCAAGGTGTGATATTGGATAGGAAAATTGACTATTTTGTGCTGTGCTCTTGTTATTATATATAATTATATATATTATATATATATTACCGTTATCACACATTATTTTCAGTGTGAATTCTGAAATTAATTTATATTAGACTATTATTATTATTATTATTATTATTATATATATTTTTCGTTTTTAGAAGAAAAAATTAGTAGAAAGATAGCTTATGCACAGTTATCTCCCAAGAGAGTCGAAGCCAGTATAATCAATTCACCCATTTTCTTGTGAATGGCGCTCCGGCGACGGAGCTAGTGGACTGTGGACCACCGCCGACGAGAGTCATATCGCCGGTACGTGTTAGTTCCTCTTAGCACTACACTCTATTAGGGTTTCTTACAAACTGCGATTAATAGCAAAATATATCAATGCCGTATGAAGAGTTAGATATAAACTACGGTTTTCTGATGTCATGTTAATATCACAAACCAGACATTTATCTATTGAATGGAAGACTCAATACCGGAAAACAATGGCTGAATCAACTGTCTTATTCCCCATGAATTTCAGTAGATTATGCTACAGTTCATTAATTTGGCAGTTGTTCAGTTTTTAAGGAATGGAATAGGATCCTATTTCTTTTCATTCTGAAACAGGGATATGAACAGGAGTGAATCCTATCACTTTCCTCAATTATTCATGTTCAGCATCTTATATGTTTCTTATATTGTTTTGTGAATATTGTTAAGATTGTGGTATTATGTTCCCTTACTATATTACCATTTGCCATTTTTCTTTTACTTGACTAGTGTCGTTCTGAATTTCAGCTAATTTCTGAAGTTTGACGCTCAGTATCCATTACACCTTTGGTGCAAAATTGAGTCCTTAAATATTAAGACAAAATACTTGACACGTTTTTATGGCTTGCTATCAAATTCCACACCAACAAATTCATGCCTTTTGGAGAACATTTTATTGCTGTGGGACGAGTTTTTCAGTAAATCAAAAGTTATGCCACAAGTTGACTACACATGGGTATCCAAGAAGGAAACTCTCTTCGTCTATCAACTTTAAACAGGTAGATCTTAACAGTTTTGACTGGTACACTCTATTCACCCAGCCTTTCTGCTCCATGTTGTCTTATTCTTTGTTTTCTATCAGGATATCTGCAAAGGGTGTCATAGTTTGAATTCTGGGTTTTGTAAGGTTCTGGACCCTATCTCTTTGAGAGGAATCGCTACATCTGCCCAAAATGCAACGCTTAGCCAAAGTACAATTATTGATTCTGCCCCACATAACAATGAATCTATCACCATCAGTCCATCAAACGGCAGAGTGATGCTCATTGATGGCACTTCAATCATATATAGAGCATACTACAAGCTTCTTGGTATGTAAAACCATCGGTTTTGATTCCTTTATTTATGTACTCCTGTAAATGTTTTGATGTGTGATGGCGCTGGTGTTGTCCTCAGTTTCTAATGGTCTTGGGTATTGGGTGCTTTATAAAAAAAATCTAAGGAAGAGAACAAAAATAAAATGCTGATCATATTAACAGAATATTTGAATGAAAAAGGTTTGAAGCAGAGATGATAAAACTTTAGCGTAACTTGTATTTAATTTGTGATTATCAATCACACTTGTGCTTCTTGATACAAGAATCGCTGTATTTGTGTTGCATATATCCCCAATTCTTTTAGCAGTGCAGATAGCTGGTATAGGTGGGCTTCTATGCATTTGCGTGAAACTTATACATCTTAAACCATCTTCCCTTGCTCCCAAAGTGAATGCCTTTATTTATTTCTGTGATGCCCACAAAATATGTCCTATTTCCCAGAAGGGCAATAATTTACATGTCACTTAAATTAATGATGTAGCATTACCGACCCCTATCTTTGTAACTAAGGGTAAACTGTAAAAACATCCAAACATTTACCATCACTGACATTCAATCACTATATCCAATGCAAAAGAGTTACAAACTGCAAAACTTTTACCTTATTGAATCTCATTTTAAACTTCATGTTCACTCAAAATTGGACAGTCAGTTGGATAGAGCAAGTAATAGCTCTCATTTCTACTGCATTTCTCAGCACAGAGTATCATAATTATTTTAAGGTTTTCATACTTCGATTTTCACTTTCATTTTAAGTTGTTACTATGATAAAACTTTATCCAAGTTTAATTATACATCTTGTATCTGATTTTGGTAAGTAAAAAAAGAGTTGAATGTAACTATTCTTAAACATCCTTAAAGGCAATCATGCTGAAGGGTCAATCTGTTCTGCTTTTAGGGATGCTTATTCATAATTTAATTGACTTACATATAAAATGAACCTCCCCCCCCCCCCCCCCCAAAAAAAGGAATAATTGTGTAGAAAATAGAAATGAGCTGAACCTTCATCTGAAGCTGAGGTTGAACTTTTCCCGTGCAAATTTGTTGTGATTACATCAAAACCAAATATATACCAGAAATATTTTATTCTCATTAACTCACAATCATTATAAATATATGTAACCAGATTGCTCCTTGTTTTTGGTTATTGACTTGGTAACTTCAAGAAATGCATTATTGATAACAGAGATATATTTTCACTCTGTGAGAAAGACTAAAAGAGTCACATAACAGGAAAAAAGATAGAAGGAGAGACTGAATATAATTGGCTTAGAAGAAAAACACAAAACGTTGTGCACTGGCTTAGCTGAGTTCTTTGGTTCTAGGTTTCATCTCATCATTGCAAACAAACAATCTTTAATTTGGCTAGTTTTCATTCCGGCTGCAACTTTCTGTTTCTTCATACGGTCATGCCCCTCCCTAGTGTACATGCGTATACCATTGTAGAATAATATTCCGTTGTTCTTTTATAGCAAGATTGCATCATGGTCATCTCTCTCATGCTGATGGCAATGGAGATTGGGTCCTAACCATTTTCAGTGCATTGTCTCTGGTAAGATATAGTTTTGCATTTATGTTGTTATGGAACTTATATTATTTTGTACCTCTCCTTTCTTCACTGAACTATTTATAGTGATTATGGCACAATATCTTAGACATGAACTGATGACATTATGTACTTATGGCCATATTAAGGGCATACTTATCTCTCATGCTATACGAGATACCTTTCTTAGGCGAATAAATTCTTTGCTAATTCTTATCAAAAAATCTATTGAGGTTTGATGTGGAAGAGACTCAAAGCATTTTTTGATTTTGTTTCTTCTTGTGTCTCACGTATATCCTCGAGGAGTATATGTTAGCTTTTTTTTTTTTGGGGGGGGGGGGTATGGTTTTGTTAGTTATATATGCTATGAAAGAATTAAAAATAGTCTTTATCATGGTTTATAGTGTTCTCTTAACTGCATTTGTGTGTCTATATATGTGTGTAGAACTGTATTGTTCTCTCAGTATGGCAACTATAGTACATCATTTTCACGCCATCATTTTCTTCTGGTGAACAATACAGTGTTCTGGGTGTCTGTTATTTGCATATATTAGTATTACTTTTTGTCCTGGAAATGGAATACTGACAGTTATTGCATTGGTTCATTGAAAGACTTATCTAGTTATCTTGGATTGGAAGCTTAGATCTGTATTTTCCACACCTCACTTGACAAAGCTTTCTGTACTAAAGATGACAAATGAAGTTAAATAATGCGATTTGCCTAATCTAGCTGGTATACCTGAGATGATTTCCTTGAACAACCTATTGTGACATAGGTGAAGATTGGAGATGTTAACTTTCTATATTGCCTGAATACCTTCTAAAATTTTATTACCTAAAGATCTATCAATTTTAAAGTTCTTTTTCTGGCTTGTTGCAGATAATTGATGTCTTGGAATTTATCCCCTCACATGTAGCGGTATGCCTTCTCTCTTCCCCAGGGATAATCATTATCTAAATAGATCAATCACTTCAACTTTTACTATTTGTATCTCCTCCCTGTAGCAGTAGTTTCATTTGCCTTTTCAATTCACTTTGAATGATGTAATGAGAATTCCTGGCCTGCTTTATATGATCAAATATCTACCCTAGAGCTTTAAAGGAAATATTTTCATGAGAATTGCTATATCTAAAAATAGTAGCTAGAACAAACTTTTGTCTCATGCTAGAGATCAGGATTTGCAAACACTTGAACAATTGTTGTTATAGTACTACAAAGTGATTCTTCTTCATCTTCTTCTTCATAAAAACCCATTCCTGTTAATTGATTATGCAGTATAAAATACGTTTTGCTCTGATCAACACCGGCCATCAAAATTCACCAACCATGTTATGATATTATCACTATTTTCATGAGAAATATTTTATTTCCCTTCTTTATCTAATCTCAATTTATGAGGTCCAAGTGTCAATTGATTTTTTTTTTTGGTTCCCTGTTGCTTTTGTGCCTTTATGCCCGACTTATTGGCTATTGTTGTATCTGCTCTAACACAATTTATTGACTTACAGTTTTATGCCCTTCCTTTGCAGGTGGTCTTTGACCATGATGGTAAGATTTACTTTTTTGCCTATGTTTTTTTCTCTCTATTATAACTTTATCTAGTTCCTATTTTTATTTCCTTTCCTTTAATTTAATTTATCCTTAAGTAGAACCATCTCATGCTATGTAAGTTGCTAGCATATATGCATACTTAATTTGAAAAATTCTAGTGAATATTACTTTTATCCTTTGCTCTTGTCAGTAATCAAGAATGGTCCAAGTATGTTTGACTTTAGGTGTGAGGCATGATATCTATCAAGACTGGTCCCAATGTGTTCGGGTTTGCGAGTCAGGTTGAGACACGATATTTAACAAAATTCCACCAACCTGGACTTGACCTATTTGATAATTCACATAAAAAATTCTCAACCTGAACTTGAATGTTAATTCATGAGTTACCCAAATCTGTCCTCAGATTCTTTCTTACTTAACTCATCAACTAGGTTATTTACATTTCTAGGTTATTTTTCTTTTTCACTAACAATTTATAGGTTGGACCCTTTTAATTGAGGTCCTAACTATGAGTGCAGCCTCATATGCATTGGACTTGGATGCATAAGTACTTGTATATTGTTGGCTCCGTAGTTTCCAACCAAAGAAGTTGGAGTTGAAGTTTGAATTGTCTGTGAAGTGATAGAGATATCCGTTGCCACTTTGTAATTTATTGAAAAAATTGAAGTTTATTCTTGTAGCAATTAGTTTTTTGTAAAGACTCTATTATGATAGCACTTAGCCAAAATGGGAACTACTTCCATAATTGTATTTGACTGAGTGTTTGCACTCTTAGCATTGAAATGTCACTTGGTGATGTAGCTGCAACATCAATATTCATTTTTATTTGGATTGACCATTACTGATTTTGATGATGAATTGATGATGGTGTCATGCAGTAAATATAGCTGGGCAAATCTTTTCTTGCTCACCTAAAAGTGGGTAAAGTTGGAAATGGTCTGGGCTTGTAACTCATGCTACATTTTAGAGTGTGATTTGCTTGGACTTGAGTGTCAATTGTGTCCTTACATTGTGCTTGTTTCTCTTTCTATTTTCTGGGTTATTTTACGTTGAGCTCAACAAATTTCCTCAACTATTGAAACCCTCACTCAGTCCCAATTTTGGTTTAGGCATGATGGAAAAAGTTAGATGGTATAGATTTGGGAGAGAAGTTTTTAAAAGTATGATATAAGATGCCTTTTCCCTTTATTGTGAAGATGTTACTTCAGCTAATGTGGAACATCCATCAAATTAGCAGTTTAATCATCTTTTTTGGCTTGATTTTTTTTTTTCATACTCTAGTTGAAATGGGTGTGGTCGGTGCTCTTGACTTGTGAAGCAAATTCAGGTCAGGATAATTGTACTGCTGTTAAGTACATCTGATAGTTAACTCATCCTAACTGGACAAGAGGGTTTCTAAAAGATCTAGAATGACGACTTTCGGATACAATTTCTGTATGAAATGCCCATAAATCTGTAATGTCTGGTTACCATGATACTGCATCAAAGTCTAAAAGGTTTTTGAGTTAACGGTGGATAGGTTGTGGCACTGAGCTTACTATTTTGATAAAACAAAGCTTTTCTTTACAGGGGGTCCATATGGTCATGCCTCTCTTTCATCCTCCAAACAAAGTTTTGTTGGTAAAGGTATGCTGTCTGATGTTTTGTTTATCTTCTCTTACTTCATGTATAGCTTAAAGGGGATGGCTCACGCCTAGTATTCCAATTCCACGAGTAATGATCAAGAACTCCTAATCTAGGTGCTATAGTAATAATATCTAAAAGTAAACACATTTACCCCGAATCTTTGACTACAATGCTGTCAAATTATGGATTTTTCTTTGGTGCTTTACTTGATCCCAGATATTTTATGATAAAGGATAACTTTCTTGAGTATGCATATGCTCCATGTTTCCAAGGGAGACCACTCCTCAATAGATATGTGCTGTGTCAACACCTGCATCATTGTGGAGATTCTTTTTTTCTTTAGAATTTCATTGGTCGACTCTGCTGTGTTGTCCCTGAATAAAAAGTTGCAGATTTAGACCTTAGTTATTCTAAACCGAGTCTGAATTGCATAATTTATGTCTCTAAGCTGCATGCCTCATTAATGGTGATAAAGTAACATTCTTAGACAATCTATAACTCTACAATTTTCCTTCCAAAAAAAAAATGCTGTATTGAAGCTTCCTTTAAATAAAGGATGTGATGCTGCTATCTATTTCTTCAAACAAAATTATCCTTCATTACATGTTAGCCACCGTAGTGAATTTTTTTGTTGGATGCTGCATCCACAGTATAACATGCATATGATGCTGGATGACAGGATGTTAAGGGACTTGAGCAATTACATTCTACAACTATTCAGGAATGTTTACTGCTTTTTCGTCCCCTATTTAAAGCTCCTATTTTCTTTTAGGGACGCACTCAAATGGTTTTCCATATCCTGGCTCACAATTTACTTTCCAAAATGCCCTTTATTTGTGGTGATTTTGTGAATGCAATTAATTTTAATTGGGCGATAGATATTTATTGGTCGAATTTCTTGTAGGCCTGAACTTTCGACACACCTTATATCCCTCTTACAAAAGCAATAGGCCTCCAACCCCTGATACAATTGTTCAGGGTCTTCAATACTTAAAAGCATCCATCAAGGCAATGTCTATTAAAGTAATTGAGGTACATGCTCTTAAAATCTCAGTTGTCTGACTGCCTGTAAATAACTAAGGTAGTACTGATTTATTTTATTTACTCTTAAGCAGGTTCCAGGTGTTGAAGCGGATGATGTAATTGGGACCCTGGCTGTTAGAAGTGTCAATGCTGGGTTCAAGGTAGTTTCACTACCTTTGGTAGTATAATGAATGATTGAATATCTTAAGGGTTTCCATCGCAAGTTTTATTAGAGTGCAAGGTATAACTCGGGGAGTTTTTTTTGGTTTTTTTTGTTGCAAGTAGTGGCAAATTTTCAAGTTTGCATGTCTAGCTGGTAGCATTGGTATCTCTTTAAGGTAGTTTTATGAACAGATATTTTGGTGTTTGCAATGTGAAAATGGGTTCTTTTATCTTTCTGGATAAAAGCTTTCTTATGAACGAGTTGACCAATGTGAGGGGCTCTTTTACGTTGACTTATTGGCGGATCTATTCTTGATGTGAAAATAACCCATATTTATCCTGTCAATCAGTATGCTTTCTTCTGCCAAGTGATCAAGTTTTGTGAGGCTGAAGGACTATAAAGTTATTTGTGTGGTTAATTATTTTGGATGTTACCACCACCAAAAAAGTGAAATTTACTGTTCAAATTGTATAAAACATGAGTAAAAGCAGTAGTCAGGTCTCCATGAAAACCTACAAGTATTTTTGGTTGGGGGTGAAAACATCAAAACAGGTCATGTCTCTTCAACTACTAAATTTCCTATTTAATCAAGGCTCATATTTGTTCAATTTCTGTCTGTTCTCTGCTCATTTCAATCTAATTAGCCTCTCACTACAACTTAATTATCTCTTTGGTTTAAAATTGGTTTCACGCTAGGTTTCTCTGTTTTCTTCTGAAGGGTGAACAGAATATGTTTTGTCTTTTTCTAGTTTTGTGTTTATGATATCTCATACCATGTCAGAGAACTGTTTCCATAAGATTTTTACATTCAACGTCTTTTGGTGAACTGATGAATCTTTATTTTCCTATCACCTGGTTCTATTTTTCATTGACTCACGACTCTTGTTTAAGATCATTGGTACAGGTACGAGTTGTCTCCCCAGATAAAGATTTTTTCCAGATTCTATCTCCTTCATTGCGTCTATTGCGAATTGCTCCTCGTGGCTTTGAGTTAGTATCACTCTTGACCTTTAACAAGTTTTTTTAGATTTGCCAATTTCTTTGCCCTTATCCCAAATTCTCAATATTATTTGGCTTGCATTTGAGCTCCTTCTCATCTGTATTACATGGTGGCAAATCAGAAAAATCTATTACAGCATGTTTGGACATGGATTTGGATTCTTGGATCCGGATTCAGAATCCCAATTTTCGTTTGTGCTTGGATTCAGATTCCCAATATCCACTTGACATTTTCTGAAATCCTACCCTACTCATATATATCTATCCATACCCTATCCCACTCACCCTATACACAACGACTATCTTTTCTCTCTAAATTTTATTTACATTTAAGAAAAACACAACTAAATATATTAATTCACTATCATCCACTTTACAGACATGATTTCACATCTATAGTAAAAAGTACAAAATCTTAATTCTACTACAGACAAAGATTCTTACTACTCACTGACTTTCCAATACCCAAGATTCAGAATTCAAATCCCAACAAATCCTTGCCCAAACATCCCACTTGGTTTTTTGTGACAGTTATGGAAATGTTGACAACCTTATTGAAAGAGGAAATTAATTTTATGTGCTGAAGAAAATAATTAGGGTAATCATTGCATCTAAGATTTATAACTCTAATCATGGGAGTCTTTAAGTTATACTTATTGTTCTCCAAGATTCTTTATTTCTTATTGGTGATGAGCTTCAAGTTATACTATAATTTAACTAAAAGTACTTAGGCATCCTCTGTGATTTTATTATCCGTGCATAGTTCTTACCCTTTAAAAATCTTCTGATTTCTGTATTTGAAAACATGAGCAAGAGAGCATGCAGTGCCTTAATATTCAAATGCAATTAGTTTTGAAACTAATGACTCATCACAGGGAAATTTGGTGAAATACCCCTTTGGAGGATAAGCCAAAGGTTTCTGCCTCCTGAGTCAATTTCTAATAGTATTGTCCCCCAAACTCATGCGAAAGGACCATTCTATCCCTTAGATTAAAAATTTTATTGCCAAGTAAATATAAAAGGTGGTGAGAGATCATCGGAGGTTGTCAATGGTTGGGGGTAGTCAGCGAGTGAGCAGCCACTCAGTAGTTTTCCTCATTACTGACATTGTCGCCATTCCACAGGCTATTTGAGTCATTTCACATGGGTGTTGGGAGCAAAATTATAAGAAATTGAGTTGAGGGGCATAAACCCTTGACTAGCCCCCAAAAGGGTTGTTTCACCACATTTCCAATTATTATATCATAGAGGCTGTTTTTAATTTAAATATTCTTGTACTGCAGAAGATCTTGTAATCTTAGTTTATGTTATTTGCTTCTGTTTTCTATTGCAGACTGGGTTGCTCTGTGTCTTGAGAGTGGTATTAATTTTTGATGTATTGCTTATTCTTTTAGGATGTCCTCTTTTGGGATGGAAGATTTTGCTAAGAAGTATGGAACCTTGAAGCCATCTCAGTTTGTTGATATAATTTCACTTGTCGGAGATAAATCTGATAATATACCAGGTTCTTTTGTATTTCTTTCACTAAAACTTAGAGCCAAGAGAAAGCATACATAGCATATGCCTGTATCTATGATGAACTTAAATTTGGGTAGGGGCTTGTTCATAAGCTGTGGATACTACTTATTGACTAATATGTAGGTTATATACTAAAGATATGAGGTTTTAATGAATGAATTTTGTTCCACCTGACTCTTGAGAGAGCAATATAACCCGCCAGCCTCCCTTCTTGATTCTTATAGTATTCTCACATGTTGATTCTTGGTTGCATATTGCATTGAGATGAAAATTATAGCCACTTGCTCATGATATGCACAAGAGTTGCTCATTTTATCAGTTATCATTATTAGGAAGATAGGGGTAAATAGTTGCTTTCTTAATCCACATATTGGTATGACATGCTGCATTTACACTTTCGTTTTCTAGTCGTACTCTGGTGAATTTAGTAAATTGCAACAATAACTTGGAAGAATTTGGTTGACTCATCTCTGACCTTAATTCAGGAGTTGAAGGAATTGGAAATGTTCATGCTGTTCAACTGATAACAAAATTTGGTATGTGTCTGCGCAACTTTTCTAATTGATGCAACCATATCGAGTATAATTCTGAAGTGAGATGCCATTTGTCATTCTCTTTACGATGCCATTTGTCATTCTAAAATACCTATAAAATCAATTCTGACTGTTTTGAGCTTGTTTGAAACTTAAAAGGAGTCCATTCATATAATTTTGAACATATTGTTATAAGAAAGGTATTGAACTGTTTTTCTATTCCTTCTAAAATGAAAAAAAACTGGACTTCAAAATCATCAAGAAGTTGTCAAATGTGTAGGAAAGAAATCTTACGAGTGAGAGTGAACATTTTTTTCTAATATTATTCAACAATTTTGCTGGGTATTTCATGTCGAGCATATCCTAATGCCATACTGCATAAGAGAGACCTAAACAAGTACATAAAATGGGAGTTTTTAAGGTGGAAAGAATCTCCATATGATATATTCTGTATAAATTAGCACTGAATTTAGGTGACAGCTTATAAAAGTTGAATGTACTAATAACTAAATCATAGTTACATAATGCTTTAGTGTGTCTTGAATGAATGCCGTTTGCAAGGATACTGTGGTCATCCTAAACGGAATCCTGAAGGTAAGAGTGACATTTAGTCATGAAGTCAAGGAGTATTAAGCTACTGACCTTAAAAGAACTGTCACAGTATTATGGTAGGCCTTCGGTTATATTTTCTAAAATATTTCTAGTTTTTCTTCCATTTGGTTGATTGTGTAGTTACTAAATTGGGCTTTTCCCGTTCTTTTTTGTTAGGCACATTGGAAAACTTGTTGCAGTGTGTTGAGCAGGTTGAAGAGGAAAGAATCAAAAAGGTAGTTTGGCTATGTTCAAGGTTCCTTGTACTTTTGTTTGCATGTTTTGCTTTACACCTTGTATGACATGACCCAGAAACATGTTTTGCCCTTTGTTCCTATGGTGTATTTCCATATTAGGATCAACATTCAACAATGTTTTAAAAAATTTAATTTATCAGTACTGAGCTTTGGTTTGAATTTGATCTCTCTTTTCCTATCGATCATTTTCTTCACTATAGCAGCTTTAAAGTTGTTGGACCCATGCTGTTTTTAAATCCTGTTCACTCGCCGGTTTGAAATGTATCTGAATCAAATCCTCCAGATCCTTTTAAGTACCGGAAAAACAAATTAATAGAAGTGAATAATGGTAGGAGTTTTGCAACCTGACCTTTAATTTTTTTATGCTTGGGTTAACAGTTAAATTCTGATATTATAGCTTATAATACTGAATTTGTTGTATTAATTGCCAAAGTCGATGGGTGAATTTGAAATGGTAGAATTTGGAGAAAATTATGATATTGATAGTATACAAATGTCTGTATTAGTCCTGTGGAGTACATTGATATTCTTATGCCGTCTTTATCAAGAAAACAATATTGAATTTCAAGGTGCAGAAAAAACCAAGCTTCCCTTAAAAGGGAATTATATTGCTATAAACATTCCACTGCTAATAACAGAATTCCAAATTATGATGAAAATTTAAAAGTTTGTGCATCTTATACATGATCTCTGTCCTATCTACCATTTTTATTGAATTTCTGTAATTATTATTCTGGATAGCTAAATATCTCTTCCTCCAATATTTATATATTGATTTATTACTTCCAGGCATTGATTGCAAATGCTGAGCAGGCTATTCTAAGCAAGA
The DNA here is from genome assembly GCA_954870855.1 of Scutellaria minor. Taxonomy (NCBI): domain Eukaryota; kingdom Viridiplantae; phylum Streptophyta; class Magnoliopsida; order Lamiales; family Lamiaceae; genus Scutellaria; species Scutellaria minor. Next base: position 11,350,614 of record OX940725.1, on the reverse strand, counting down.
ATCTTGTAAGCTTGTCTATGTTTGATGATTGATCACTTTTAGAGCTTTGATATCAAAAGGCTAAGCTCCTTGCTTCATGCAATGTAGGCTATGTTACGTTCTGATCTTCCATCCTACATGGTTCCTTTTACAACCAAAGATCTGAATTTTATCAAACCAGAGGTTAGTAAGACTTGAACTATGTTTTGGGAGATTGCGTTTTGATACTGAATTGGAAACTGCGTAGAAAATGAGAATGTGCTTGGATATCTTGCTGGGAAAAAATGATGTAATTTAGTTTTGAGAGACATTTTCTTTATTTTCTTTGTCAATGTCGGTTTAGTTAAGCTTGAATGGTGTAATACAGGACAACGGGGAGAAATTCACGAGCCTCCTGAACGCCATTAGTGCTTATGCGGAAGGATCGTCTGCCAATTCTATAATTAGACGGGCTCTTAATCTGTGGAAGAAGCTTGAAAGCCAATGACTCAGAGATGGTCTCCATCCAAAGTGTAGATACTTCAGAACAGCGAAAATGAACGAGTTGATGATGCATTCACCTCCGATGACGTTAACCCCAACACAAATGAAGTTTGATATTTGATGATTATCATGTCTGTTTTGGGAAGTAAGTTTGAAACCAATGATTCAGATAGTTGTTGCCTATACAGTTAGGTGGTCTTCTGTTGCTCTCGCGTTTAATGTTTCTTTTGTGTTAAAACTCGCATAGCTTTTAAGTGGCATTGCTGGTTTTCTTTTTGCTATATCTTCAATGTATCAACATTTCTTCTGTGATATAAAAGAAACTGATTTTTTTTTTACATATTTGAGAATTACCTGTTATTTTGGATTTTTTAATCTGAAAACCAGAGCCTCCATATGGATTAGTTCTTATTGCATCAAACTATTAGGTTGTGTGTATAGATTGGCACTCAAAAGAATGAGTGAAAATCACACTGAAGGCCAGTTATATGAATTCAAATCTTGGAAGGAGGGGGAAAAAAACACACTTTTGGAGTAATACTTTGATTGTGATATCATTAGATCGAAACTTAAAATCTGAGTCATTTAAGCACATCTCTCAATTTACATTGTTAAACACTCAGAGGAGTTGATTGTTATCCCCAAATTTATCAGTTGTAAATCTAAAACTGGGTTACAGAAAAAGATAAATAAATAAATTGATCAGATGTAAATCTTCTAATAAGAGAGTTTTACTCTTTTATTTTCTCATTAAATTTGCACTTTTGCCACTCATTGGTTATTTATGTTTGAAATCAATTAGTTTTCATCAAGTTCTATTATCCAATTTAGTTTTTGTCAAAGTAGTTCATACTTGATACAGCACTATATCTAATTCGTTATTGGAAAAAGAATACGAAAATCTTGATCGAAAGTCAATGAATATCTCTCTCTATCTTGTAAGGACAAAAACCTCAAAAACGATTGAAGATGTTCTTTCTATACCTTGATGTGTAAACACCCCATTAATAGACTATTCTTCATCAGTTAGTAAGCTAGAATCTTCTGTTGATTTCTCAAGCTCAAGTGTCGCATTGAATCCAAAATCATTTCCGGGTATAAACATGGACTTCAGTTCTTCAGCAGTCTGTGTGGTGTTGATCTTGTTGTCCTTAACTGTTAGATTTTCCTGTTAGGAACAATAGTCCATGTAAGAAGAGGTTTGATATGCATCACCAAAAACATGTCGATAAGTGGTAAAAAGACTCGCCTTGTTCACATAGTCGCCCAATGTTGTGCTGACAATTTCTTGAATAACGAAATTGGTAACTCGATCTTCACCAAGCATCTGCAGAAGAAAGTCCTTTGGAATCTGCATTTGAAAAGTGATACTCAACAATTATAAGGAGAAAACCTCGTAGCATCGACTTATTTAGTGTGAGATAATAAGTATTGAAAAGAAACAGAATTCTTTACCTTAGTTGTCTTCCCTGCAGAACCCACCATGTACATGAAAACAGAAGTTAACCAAAAAAAAAAAAAAATCATTATTGGCAGGTTCTTGGATTATTTCTTTTTAATCTAGAAAAAGTGGAAATTTTTTCATCATAGGATGAATAAAGTACAAACAAAGATCTGAAATCACACAAAAAACATGGGAATTAATTGTTTTTGGAATATTAAAACTCTCCCATCAATATTTATTAAAAAAAAATCCCACCTTTGTGCTATTCAAAATAAATAAAGAATTTCTTTTCAAACAAAAATAGGAATCCATACCAACTGCATAGAAATTGTCTGCTTTAAGAAAAAAAAGAAGGGAATATATTATTATAGAAGCATAGAAATTGATATGCCAGTCATTTTGTTCTTGACAACAAGAAATCAGCAACAGACATTCTAATGTTCTAACACGAAGAGCAAATATATTCATTAACAAAGCAAACAATATGTCTCATTATTGGGCAAAAAAAGAAAAGCTAATAGGTACCTCCTTTTTCTCTGCGGAAACCAGGAACTGGTGGAGCTGTACGCGCTAAGTTTCTCAGAACCTTTTCGAATACTATTCGTGTTTCTTTCCCTGACAAATCCACCCTCACCTAACCCAAACGATAAAGAATCAGGTGGAAGTTTGATATCACATATTTTAACAACTCATTATCAATGCCTTAAGCTTCGTTATCTATATATCTTCTAGACTGGAAACTCACTTGGATCTTGTCATCATCTTTAGACTCCACTAATATCTCGACATTGTTAATGCTAATTGCATTCTCCTTTGGATCCGTAATTGATGCCTCTAGACCTGTATTCATGCATCAGATTTTACTCTAAGAAAAAGAAAACAAAGAAGCAAAAAGTGCTAAATAAGTTGCGGATATTACCTGAACCAACGGCACACATTGGCTCGAGTAAAAGTCTCTTACCTGTCCTCGTGGAGCCGCAGTAAATCAATGACCTGAAATTCACAAGGTAAACAATTGATAATGCAATAAAAGTAAAGCTGTCAGTGCACTAAACACTTTAATGGAAGCAAAACAAATTAAAAGTGGGGTTACTAAAACGTGATGATTCAGCTAGATTTAGCCTTTCAATGATCATCTGGATAAAAGCGTACAACAACAAGTCGATCTTCAAGAATGCCATGCAAACCAGCCTTTAACATCTAATGACGCACGCCATTTTAGGATATGATTTTGTCAACAACAAGAAGCACAATATGAATAGCATCGTAAGCATTAACCATCACTATCAGGCAGATACAATCATTCATATCCTTGCTAACAAGGGAAATTGGATCAGATACTTGCAAACAGAATAGTAAACATAGAGCAATAAAACATATGCGAATCCAACTGCAAGGCTGTAACCAGATCACAAGCTACTTCAAACGAGCGCAGAAATTTCATTGTCCTAAAAATGGACACGATTTTTTTACCTTGACCTTGTTTTTGAACAATAGTTTATTTGGGGCAAAGGCCCGTCTGCTTTGACATTGCTCAGCATGCTACCAACGGTGACAAGCTGCGCCATAATAAACCGTAAGAATCAGCTAGAGCTAAGAATTCGTATATGCTGCATTGCTAAGAAAACCAAATATTTCACGATGAGTCAATCCCCTCTTCATATCATACCCAACACAAAGGACTGTGAAATCGAAACACTTTGAATTCTAGAATTTCCATGTTTATTTTCCAATACACACACGCACACATACACAGCAAAAGACAATAATGCTCCTCCATATTGAGTTTACATGCATAAAAATCAGTCCTTTAGCAAATAAATAAACCCACAATTCATTCTCATTACTATGGCAACCGTTTTCCACACAACCCAGAAAAAATAGTGAAAATGCAGACCCTTTTCTACGCATTGAACATCAATCCTATTCCAAAACTCAGCCATTAAACAATTACAGCAATAGTGTTTTCTGAGATAAATTTAATATAAATTTACAGAATACAAAATCTTTATTTTGTATAATGAATTAGCGTCAAATAGCAAGTATAGAAGGAAAAGGAAAAGGTAAAATGAATAGTTACTTGAGGGTCTTGAAATAATCGACGGATTGAAGACGCCATCATCATCGTTGCCATATTTTCTCCGACTATGAAGAAAGCAAGCTGGAACAGATGAGGATATAATTTCTCTCTATAAAATCATATATTACTCAATAAATAAAACCATATATATAGTTTTTGACAGTAATAGACGACAATATATTATTATTCTACACAAAATAAACGACAATTTCCTAAAAAAAATAAATAAATAAAATAAAAAATAGACAGAAATTAGAATGTACCAATAACATGTAGGGAAAAGTTAAAAAAAAAAAAGGTACATCCTTTATTTTTACTGAATTTCTCAACTTAATTGTATATTAAAAGATAGTATTAGTGTAAGAGAAAAGGTAATTTTTAAATTTATGATTAAAAAAAAGCATTATTAGGTGAAATTATATCTTACACAACATGAAATAGATTGTGAAACATAATAGTGCTTTATATTGTGTAAAATTGTACACTTACCATACATTTACTTAATTGTATTAAATGAAATTATTTTACACAACATAAATTAGATAATATTACCACTGTATATATCATGGCACCTAATAATATTTTGGAGTTATATATACAAAATATTTAAAAAATGATATCTTATATTAATAATTTGAAAATGTAAGACAAAACACCATCTTATAAAGGAGAAATGAAGAGCAAAGAAGTGAGTGAGGGGATAGCGAGATGTTTGCAGTAAATACACACCTCTCTTTCTCTCATCCTAATCCTAAGGTAACTTTTTTCACTTTTAATTTCATGTTTTCTGCTTCTTTTTTGTTAATCTTGCTCAGAAGTTCAAACAATTTGTAAATTTCAGCTTTATCGCCAAGTGTTCTTATCTTCTCCGTTGGCTAATTTTTCGTTAAATGTTCAAAACTTGTGGTGTTTGTTGAGAAAGTAATTCAGAAACGGCAATGAAATTCAGAAGCCAAGTTCAGAATTATTGTTTTAGGTATAAAGGTGCAGTGTGGATTTTTCAATTAATTTTGTCCTAATTTTTCAAGTTTATTTGATAAATTATGCGCTTTATGCAATTTTCTCCATTCAGATGTTAAGTTTCTCTTTATTTATGATGGCTATTGCTGAGATTTATGTGTTGTTTTATATATTTTTGTGTTGAATTTGTCTTAGAAGTTAGAAGCACTGAACTCTCAATAAGAATGTTAACTTGAACTGAATTCTTTTTGGCTTAGATTTCATTTAGTGAGATGTCTTACCAGTTCCAATTTATTGTAAAATGAACAGATCATTGCAACTGAAAGGCAATTTTCAGATGTCTTTGTACCTTGCCAAGCTTTTAAAGGAAAATGTTACTCTCTTGAGAGAGGGTATACTGGAAATCAACTTGTGCAAAGGTACTTTTGGATTTTGATTGTAAATCATTCGATCGTTAATCCTTTGTTAAACTTCTATTCCTAGAGTAAGTGTTCCGGTAATTTTTTTAATGTAGGAGTGCAAATAAAGCCATTCAAGCAGTGTTATCAGGTGCAAAAGCTAGTGAATTAATGTAATTGTTTGACAATATTCTACATGGTCAAATAATGGCTCCTTTGGACTGTTCCATCAGGTATGAATGGTATTGAAGTCCACTCTTCTTCTTCTTCTTCAGTTGAAGATTTCACTATTACAGCCAGCTCTCCTGATAATGACAACAAACTTAAGGTGAATGTACAATCCCATCCTAGTTCATTCTTGGAGAGAGCATTTTGAAATATCCTACTTGAACTTGCTGTGGAGGAATTTACTTTGTCGATCATTTATAAGTAGGGTTTTATGACTTCTTTGTGTGTGTGTGTGTGTGTGATTTGGGGTATTAAGCCTTGATGAACCACAAACATAGCTCGTCTCATAGGGGTATTAAGTCTTGATGAACCAAAAACATAGCTCGTCTCTGTGGCTGCACAAAAGTGACTCCTTGTACTACATTAGCCCTATAATTTCATGTTGAGATCCAATAATTATACATGACTTGATATGAGCCTCTAATATTTATGACCTGTGAGCATATATTAGAATTATTAGCCTCTCTTTCAACCTTCTTTTATCCATAGTGGAGTTATAGCCCCTTAAATGTAATATTTTCTCTTTGCAACTTCATTATTTTCATTTCACTTCATCAACTTTTTGACACCAAAGACCACTGAAGAAATCTCATTGGTTCATCATTCTTGCATACACGCCGCCTCAAGAGATTATTGCACTCGTAATGTAATGCGAGTCCGAAGTTAACTGTAGTTCCACACATCACTGTTGAGACATGAGATGATACATTTATTCTATTCCCACTCTTAAGTTTTGTCCAAGCCAAATACATACAAATTGGTAAACATAATAATGTATAACCGGAATGACCGATCTTTTCTGCAAAATACATTTTCCTCATACATTCTGAAGAAATAATATAACTTTGCACAGGCCTCCCCAATTCCTTACACATGAAAGAGTTTAGAGTCGGTTTAATTCGGACCTGTAGTCATGGTATATTCATGAAAAAAGAGATACTAATAGCTTCTTCCTATTTTGTTCTCTTTCACGGTTGCTTTGCAGATCTCTGTAGAGGTATCTGGAACCAAAACTGAAGAAATATACGATAAAGTTTTCTCCAAAATGGTTGAAGATGCCCAGCCAATTCCAGGTTTTCGAAGAGTAAAAGGAGGTAATTCACATTTGAATATACAAGTTGTTGAAAGTTCGAGTGGATCTTTTTGCTCAATATTGTTCTTTTATTGGTCCCCTTTGGGATTCTAACCTGTCCATAATATGCATCAATGTTGTCCCTCTTCCTGCACCAACGGAAAACTCACAGGAAAAACCCCAAATGTAAGTCTTTAATGTGCATTACCATTTAACTTGTAAACATTATGAATTTTGTGAATTTCATCTTCTTAACCTTTACGTCAAGTGCAAAGCAGTTTTACGTTAATGTAATCATTGTATTTTGCAGATACCAAAAGACATTCTTCTGGAAGTTCTAGGACCATCAAAAGTGTACACACAAGTTATTAAGAAAGTGATCAATGTTGCCATCTCTCAATACGTTGCAAAGGTATTCCTTACAATGCTTATATCACTCTGTTTCAGATATTTACTTGACATTTCTTGAGCTCATGGCTTAATTGCAGGAAGGTTTGGGTGTTGCTAAAGATTTACAAATCGAACAGAGCTTAGAAGATCTGGAAGCTGAATTCGAACCCGGTGCCATGTTCAGATTTGATGCGCTTCTTCGATTCCGGGATTCTAAGTGAATAAATATTGCAATATTCACTGCCTTTTTACTCATTTTATTCCATGGACTAATTCAACAATCATGTTCAAGATATTGCTAGTTTTGGTACTCAAAACACTTAGAGGTGTCCTTGTCAATCCTCAATTTCATCTTGTATATTGTACTATTACTTATTATATATGAACAATATGAAATCTGGGTTGTGATTGTAACGTCAATGATAAAATAAAACGTGAGATTACTATATATTACAAATTACTTTATGTGTTCAAGATGTTTGGTGAAAATTAAAACATACATCGAAACTAAGATGAGAATTAATTCTCAATGATTATTATTTTTTCATTATTTGAGAATTAATTACAACAATACGAGGTGATATTATACATATATTTATATATTACTTTAAAACTAATAGAAAAGATGATGATGTAATTCTATCAAAAGACTTGAAATTCATGCAACATAATTAACTTAAAATTCTTTTGAAATTTATACAACTTAATTATCTTAAAATTTACCAAACATATATCAAATTCCTTAACAATCAAAATCTCCATTCATCTATGATCCTTTTAGGTATCTTTTTAAAATTATAATTATCACAAATCTTATAATTTAATTGGTAATTTGATAAAATTCACCCAGAAAAAAAACCTGGTTTAGTAAACGGACCCGATATGGAAAAGTGGTTAGTCCGACCCGTTAGATTTTAAATCGGGTCATCTGCTTTAAACTCTGCAAGGAAGAGCACCAAATTAAAAATTAAAAAACGCTGAAAAAAACCCCCCAATTTCTGAAAGGATTCTTCGTCTGCGGCGGTCACCGGAAAATCGATGGTAATTCCCACTGTATCTCTTTGATATATGTATTCTTGCTTACTTCCCGCAGCGAGAGAAGGGATTTGGGTTTTGTGATTCGAATTTGTTTTTTTAATTTTTTAATTTTCCTTTAAGATTTTTGCTATCTCTGTTTGTTGCTTGTAATGATCTGTAAGTAATCTGAATTTTATGAAAGTACAGATGCATGTCTAATATTTTGAGTGGGTGTACAGTTGCAGACGGAGGATCTATCGCTTTTGTGTTTATTTGTTTTCTGTGGGGTTAGGGGCAATGAATTTCGGAATATGAGAAACTAATCGAGAAAGTAAGACTTGAGTTTGATGTTTGTGGAAATAATATCTTGATCGCATTTGAATTTGAGAATTTGGCTTGTATATTGCCCTAAGTTTTATGGCACCAAGACTATTATTGGGCTGGAAAACCTGATGGATACTATTCGGACCTGAGATTGTCGATGGAAATACCATCATGAAACCCGAGATCAACTGTAGACCCAAATTGACATCCCCTTTGTAAAAAATATGCAGACTTTATTAGGCATAGTGAAACTGATCTTCATCACATGAAAGTGAACAACATAACTTATATACGTTGAGGGCATAGTGCACTAGATATTGGCTAATGAATTGATGATTGAAATAATGGAACGAGGTAAAACAAAGTAATAAGTTGTAGATTTGCTTAAGAAGTTTTTGGGTGTTTGGTTCCATTTCAGTATTTTTCAGATGGGTAGCAGATTGAGAAATATGATTAGAATGAGATTATGTTAATATTTTACTTGGAAGAAAGTCAGAAACTATGTTCAAATGTAGATATGTTGTTGGTGTTTCTTGTTGTGGTTGAATGCAGACGTATTTCATGGTGAATGCTTTTATTTATGTATTTTCGGGTGGTTATTGCTGTCACAGTAAGGTGTAAGAACATATAAATGTTAATGAGTTATTGGCGAATCTGAACGAACAAACATGTTATTCTCCTGATGTGGAAGAGGCAAACTCTTGTTCATTTACTTTACTTTGTTGTGGCCATAGCTGTCAAAGGTGATAGGCGCACCTAAGGCGCAAAGGCTTCCAAATAGGCGTAAAAAAACGCACGCCTGGAGAAACTGAGGCGCATATGTATAAAATATTCAATATATTTATTATAGACATAAAAGAGAGGAATGGAGAAGAAGAGTCAGAGTTTATTTTCTTTAAAAGGCCCATAATTTATGACCCAAATTTAAGTTAAGTTAGGTCTTCTTCCTCTTCAGCCCATCTCTCCCCCAAATCCCCCTCATTTCTCAACAGCGCAGGTCTTCCCTTCTCCCTCATTTCTCAGCTCCTTTTCTCACCCACCACCTTGCATAAACCTAATTTGACTACTATGGTATGTATTTTGGAAGATCGTTCAAATGTAGATATGTTGTGGTTGATGGTAGATGTATTTTTTGGTAAATGCTTTTATTTATGTACTTTTTGGTGGTTATTGCTTATTTTATTTTGTCTAGGTACGCTTACAACCTGATCCCTTCCTCAATGAACTTACTAACATGTTTGAGCGAACTACAGAAAAGGGCTCTGTCTGGGTTACTTTGAAGCACTGTGAGTCTTCATCCCTAATTGCATCTGTTGATTAGAAAAATGTTTATTCGCTTTTGGAAATTGAAAATTATTTGATTCTATCACCAGCTTCTGACAAATCCAAGGCTAAAAGTAATAAGATGAAGACGGCTGGGGAGAAGATCGAATTCAAGTGTCTCATTCGAGCTACAGATGGAAAGAAGAATATTTCAACAATGGTAGATATTCTAGCTTCTCCTCTGTTTTGTACACAATTTATTCTCCCGAGAGTCTCAAAGTATATGAATTGGTGAACAAGAGATGGTTAGCTATCGATTAACGATATTGTATCGATCGTGTTATAGTTCCTCTTGATATGCCATTTCTGTTTGTTTTTGATGAACAAGTACTCAGCTATTACATAATCATTTGCATAATCAAATCAAATTCTAAAGACTTTTAGTTCATTAATAGATTAGAAGAAATTCTTAAAAGCCTAGGTAAGGAAATAATTCATCCCTGAATCTTATCTAGTATTTCTTAGATTTTGGTTCAGCAGATTTGAGTGGGGGTGACAGAGGGGATTGTGTGTGAATATGTCTCACATGTTAAAAGGAGCAGGTTGTTTATCATATGCTAATTATCTGGCCTCCACTGGTCTGCAACGATCTATTCAGTGATGATATTTTTCCTTCTTTTCTTGAGATTAAATTTTGTTTTCCTGCCTTTCCTCTTGTAAATGTTGTCTGAAGATGTTCCTGGGAGATAGGACATTACTGCTTTTGTTTTCAGAAGAAGAATTGCTTCTAGTTGCTTAATTGCAGCATACACTGATTTCCTCAACTTCAGTTTCAGTAGAATTAATGAATTTTAAACTGATACAAAAATGTGCCATTATTGGGTTTACACTTGAGATTAGTTTGTTCCAATAGCAGCAAAATTTTTGTTTCTTCAAGTTCTTCCCAAACAAGTGTCTAAATGTGATGCAATGACCAGTTTATTGTGCTTTCAATGTATTATTCCGCTTTTCTTTTTTATGGAATGCTTTATAACTTAACTGATAGCATCATACGATAGATGACGATTTAACCGATTTTTGTTCCAATTATATACTTGCTTCACCATTGATGATTGCAATTGTTTTTATTTATTTCAAGTAATTAGTTACATTAGTAGTCTGCAATTAGAACTGAAGATGCCTGGTTTGATTGGAATTGTAGGTGGGACCAAAGGATTATCAACGTTTTCAATCGAGTTATTCGACTATCCTAAAAGCCCGGATGACGGCATTGAAGAAGAGGGAGAGGAAGGACAAGAGAAAGACAGCAGATTCCGATAAAAAACAGGACACAAAGAAGCAACCTTCTGCTGCTAAACCCTCCAGCTAATCTGGGTTTCCTTGGTTCATTCTCTTTTAATTGTTCTTTTTTGTCATTTACAATGTATCACTTCTATATTCAATCTATGATACCGAGAACTAACACTCTTTGTGAGATTTTGATGATTGAAGATTTTGCAGATTACAGTATACAGAATTTGATTTTTCTAATGTGCTTTTACATTCAGTACTTTTGATTATATTTTGACGTAGAAACTTATAATCGTGTTGTATTCTTGTATCTTTCATTAAGTTATTTCTCGTATTTACTTATGTGTATATGTATCTTCCATTATGTCACTATACTATGTATGTGTGTGTATATGTATTGAGCGGTTTTGCTGCTCTTAGACTTGCCTATTGGCTAGAGGAGGAGAATGGATGCAGTTTCTTCAATTCAAGAAAAAAAAAAAAAAACAATTGAAGCAGAAAATAGAAATTTAGTCTGGTTAACCTATTCCAGAGATCAAAATACTCAATTAGAAAATAGAAACTTTGGTATGTAGATGTAATTGCATCGTCATATATTCTGAAAAATGTCCTTTTCAAAATCGTAACATTCTTGTTCTCAGGAATATATTCCATGGATTTCAAGTTTAGAAAAAGTTCTTTATTTTAAAAAAAAAAAAAAAAAATTCTTTCGTCAGGTTATAATATTCATTTTGCTTAATTAATTGACTCATCACTTGAAGTGATAAATAAATAATATCACTATCTTCAATCACTTTTCTCAAATAGTCTTACACATGTCATTTTATAAAATTGAGTCATACCACTCACAATTCAAGTCGATTTTTATAAATTAATATATGATTTCTAAACAAGGATGAAAATACCGATATCGGTAAAAATATCGATACCTTGATTTTATGGAAATATCAGTGGATATATTGATTTCGATGGAAATATCGGACTTTTTTTTTTAAAATATGGAAACTTTATAAAAAAATTGAAAAATATATCTAGTAGTTTAGAGAATATTATAACTAACATTAATACATATATTTAACTTAAATTTCATATAAAATGATATGTTTACAACAAATATAGAGATAAACTAATATATAAACATTGTCCGTTAGTGATAACATAACAAATTTTGTCAAAATTAATACATGGACTAGTAATAGCTTGAACTCCTATAAGGTTCAGACAAAAAATTGTATGCCCCCAACCCATGGGGCGCGCACCACACCATAGTTAAGGTGTATCGCGCGCGCCTGATTACTCCTCATGTACCACCTGATTTAGTTTTCAGGTATCACACATTTACTCTTCAGGTATTAAATATCTACTTTTCTAGTATCACATATCCACCCTTAAGGTATCATGCATAAACAATGTTATTTTCTTCTTTTTTTCTTCTTTCTCCTTCTTCTTAGTCTATTTTCTTATTAATTTGTTATTTTTCTTATTTGTTTAGTACATTTTTCTTCTTATTTTTCTTGCATATATTATTGTTTCTTTCTCCTTCTTCTTCTTAGTTTATTTTCTTATTAATTTATTATTTTTCTTATTTATTTAGTACATTCTTCTTCTTATTTTTCTTGCATATATTATTGTTTCTTATTCTTCTTCAAATTGACATGAAATCATGTAAGATATTACATAATTACCTAATAGGTATTTGTATATGCACTAAAGGTATCTCAGATAAACTCTGCGGATATCAGATACCTTTAATTCATGTTTATGATACTTATAACATAGCGCGCTCATGCCATGTGCCCAGGCCGCGCGCACCTGCTGGGTATCACACTTGGGTATCACATATTCAAGTATCACATATTTGTTCTTCAAGTATCACACATTTAAGAATACCTCTAGAAGACATGTGTAATACCTATAAAATAAATTACAAATACCTCATTCATATTATATATAATTCAAGAATGTGATTATGTAGTTCATTTATATAATCTCTATAGAATGATTTTGTAATGTTTATAGAGAACATGTGTAATACCTATATAATAATTCTGTAATACCTTAAAAATATTATACCTATAGGTATTGTATAAATACCTCTCAAGTATTACACAAATAACTTACATATTTACCTTGAATGTATTAATGTTTATAGTATAAGATATTATATATGCGCGCCTTTAAGGTATTACATATTTACCTTTGAAGGTATTAATACTTATAGTATAAGATATTATATGCACCTTTAATGTATTAGTTGTTCATTGAGTGAAATATATTAGTTACAATACTTTTAAGGTATCAATTGTATACTCTTAAGGTATCAGTTGCATACTCTTTAGGTATCACTTCTATACTCATAAGGTATCGGTGTCCTGTACAGTGAGTTTAAAATTTTAAAATTTCAAATACACGATTTTCTTCATCTTCTTCCCCAAAATTTCTGCAAATTATATTATATTATTCACAATCATCTCAACCATAACTGAAAAATTCAATCCTTAGACAAACTAATCAGCAAAATCGTGATCAATATATCAACATGTGGATGATAAAATACCATATTATTCACAATCATCTCAACCTCAACTAAAGAATTCAATCCTCAAATAGACTAATCAGCAAAATCACGATCAATTTACCAACACATGGATGATAAAATGTAGATTAACAGATAAATTAACACTAGCACTTAACAAAAGAAAACAAAAAAAATGCAAAAAGTAAAAGTCATTCGCGAACATTGATAAGAAAAGTGAAATTATGAAGAAGAAGAAAAAGAACAGAAGAAGGAGACGCACATGGTGGAGAAGAACAAAGAAGAAGAAAAGAGGAGGGGAAGACGAAGAAGAAAAAAAGAAAAAAAAGAAGAAGAGCAGGGATGGATATGAAAATTAGGGCATAAAAAAAAAGAATATATAGAACCGGGTCGGGTTGGGGGCACGGATCCTAGATCCGTGCCCCTGGGGTACAAGAGTGTTGCCTTAAGGTTCAAATGAATAAGATGACATGTCATCTTGATTCAAACAATATTGATGCCAACTTAAAATATTACACCAATAAATTAATAAAAAAAAGAAAAAAATTAAAAAAAAACCAAAAAAAAAAAACACCGATATTTGTAAAAACCAATATATCGCCGATATATCCACGATATACCGCAATTTTATAGACTCTGACCGATATCGACAGATATTTTACAGATATTTCCCGATATTTCGCCGATATTTTGATGAAAAAAAAACTGCGTATTATAATTTTGGTATGTGAATTTTAGCAAAATTTCGCAATTTTTTCATCCTTATTTCTAAATCATGAATTGACCCGTTTTTCGAAATTAAATTTGTGAGACGGTCTCATAAAAATCACTACTCTAAAAATGATTATACATTAGTCATATCATTTCAACCAAGCTTAATGTATGTGTTGTTTACTTGTAACCATTTCAAACAAATCTCATGATTTTCACATGACTTCTTCATGATATGAAATTTTCTTACTTTACTATTTTAAACTAATCATTAATAATAATTTAGTCAGAAAATACATTTACAATTTGAGAGTTTTAATTCTACAATAAATGATATGATCAAGATATTACATAAAGGTCCGGCTATCCACATCCCAAAATTTTCTAAACACACCCCATTTTTTTTATATTTGATTTAAAAAATTCAAAAAATGACAGAATTCCAATTTTACCCTTATGAATTAAAAAAAAAAGGAAAAATCAGTTCATCTTCCCGTTTGCTTCTTTTTTGTTTTTTTTTCATTCCTCAAACCTTGAATTTGTAAGGGGATAACGTATGAAAAATCATGCTATGAGTTAACAAACTACTCCATCCGTCCCGCTCAAATTTGTACACTTTCCGTTTTCGTCCGTCCCAATTAGATTTGCACACTCCAAAAATGGCAAATAAAATCTACAAAATTGCCCTTTACTATTTAACATATTCACAAACCCCAGCCCAACCACATACCCAACCCAAAGCCAGTTAACCCAACTCTGGCCCATTTCTGCCTATTATCAGACCCTAAATTCTATCCCTTTCAGATTCCGCCTCTTTCTCTCTACCGGTTTCTTTAGAACACTCTGGTGTTTTTCGTGTTCTTTATGAACACAACTACTGTCCCTTTTCGAATCTTATCTAACTATACCTTACCATCTTCTCCCCTTCACATGTCAACCTTGTCTGATTCAGATCCTCCAAATTCCATGGAGGATTCACCTGAATTCGACTTGGTTGCTTACGACTCCGATGACTCATTAATGGCCGAATCGGGACTGCAGGAGCCCGATCCGTTGGTTTCTGACGTTATTTCCCCCAATTCGTCAGTTTCTGATGGTGTTCTGTCCAATTATTTAGTTGATGTTGTTTTTTCACCCGATTTGGCTCTAGATCTGGCCCCCGATCTAGAACCGCCATCTCCAACTATGTGGTTTCAGTCCGATATGCTAAAGAGGAAGTACATGAAATGGCTGATTTATTGGGTCCCGTCTGTAAAGAAGGTTTAAGTAGCTTTTTTCCTTCCTTCTTATGCGATTTCTGATTGTGATTTAATGTCCCCGTTGCGATCCATTTCTGAGGTGTTTGCTCTTGCTTGAATGTTGGTGGATTTAAAAAAAAATGATGGTGTTTGTTTGTGTCTGATTTTTTTAAATTTTGCCCATTCTTTTGTGATTTCTGATTGGAATCTTCTGTCCCTGTTGCGATCCATTTCTGAGGTGTTTGTTTGTGTCTGATTTTTTTAAATTTGCCCATTCTTTTGTGGTTCCTGATTGGAATCTTCTGTTCATGTTGCGATCCATTTCTGAGGTGTTTGATTGTGCTTGGATCATGGTGGATTAAACAAAACTGATGTGGTTTGTTGGTGTTTGATTTTTTAAATCTGCCCATTCTTATGTGATTCCTAATTGGTATTTTATGTTGACTAGAATGTTGGTAGCTTAAAATCAAGAGATGATTGTGTTTGTTTGATTTTTTAAAGCTGCTCATTCTGTGTGTTTCTTGATGGATATAAAAGTGAATACAATTGGTACCCAATAATGAAATTACTCTGAGGGTGAACTTTAAAAGCAAAAACTTGGTAACAAAATGATGCTTTCACTTAAAAATATGATCAAAGTGTTTATAGCTTAAGCAAAACATACACATACATATTGTATTTATGTTGTAAACACGAGATTTGCATTCTTCTATATCTTATTCTAAAAAACTATTCATAACCTAAATCAGCTAGTAACCCCCATGTATCATAAGTACCCCCAGCTTGTTCCATCTCGATAAGATGTTCGATTCCTTGCCTCACAGTAGGCCATCAATCTCTAGAGCTGCTGGTAAGGTGCATGCTCTAGTCAGTGCTGCCTTGCCCATATGATGCAGTTTATAGTTGTTGTTGCTATTCAATTTTATTATCTCAATCATGCATTGTTGCAAACTTAAGAAAATGTTGTTTAATTTTGAAATCTCTAGGTCTTCATACAATTTAAACACATTACTTACTAGGTCATCAACATTAGATGAGGGGGTTTCTACCTGTAGGGACTGAATTGCCCTGAAATAGCCCAAATCAAGCACATTTGTGTCGGGGGAATTAGGTGGCTGGCAAATGAGTTGAATGTCGAATCCATTTGATGATGCTGCAGCCCTAAAATCTTCATCCTCATTGCATATGTGTGGCTTAGCATTGTCTTGTTGTATGACAATATTTTTACTTGAACTTTCTGACCATTTGACTTTAGTGGCCGGAATAATCTACAATTTTTTTTTTGTGGATCAGCCAAGGATGAAAAAAATAAAAATCTGATAATTTGATGTATATTTGAGTAATGTAACCAATGTTTCTTAAAATTTCAGATTTTATGAAACATTTTGGATGCTTACTTATTTGGATACCAAAAAAATTTGAAACTTTTCTGAGGCTGCAAATTACTGACCTGATTTAGGAAACATGATTTGATGACTTCCTTCGTTATTGATTCGATTGGCTTTGTTACTAATGTCCCCCTTTGTCGGTTAATACTATTTCTAAGGGCTGGAATTTTTTTTTGTAAATGAAAAAATTCCGATTTTTCCATTGAACAAAAGTTCCCCCTCTGGACTATATTGGGGACGGGACACGTCGTACATAAACATAACTTTCGAAATAAATCTCTTCGATTTGCATGCTCGATATGGATCAGTTTCTTCAGCTAATTTGTACCCTCTCTCCGAAATCCTTTGCATGTAAAACCATTTTTTATCGACATGAATAATGTTGTGCATTGTCTCGTACCTGTTTGTATGGTTTGTTTTGTCCAAATGCAAATAACTAAGGCTGTATTTCAGCCATTGGAGCTTGTTTGCTTTAGTTAGAGCAGGTTTAACAGCGTTAGTGTGTGGTTTGATCATTTTGAATTTAACCCACTTTCCTACCTTGCTCTTACTAACCTTAAGCTCCACAGCTAACCTTCGAATAGTGCCCCCTTTTGAGAATGGAATGGCCTTCATCAAATTTGTATCAAGCTGTACTGCAGCTCTTCCACTATTTAATTTTCTGTCGTTGAATGTAACAGGTGTGCCGACCAACATCTGCTTCTTTGCAGATTCCCATGTGTACTGAATAGTTTATCTACTTACTCCAAATGATGCTGCCGCAGCTTTGATCTTGCCGAAATGCACGACTCCGTCCGTGCTATTGGCCATCAGAAATTGAGCGACCAAAGCGCGGTCTGATGGAGATAGATTAAGGTCTTTTCTATGGTTTGTCATTGATTTTTTTAAATTCTGTTTGAAGTGGTTTGCAGTGGGTAGTTCAGCAACATTGAATGAGAAATTCAATGCTGTTAAGTGTGTTTATATAGACAAAAGTTTGATTTGATCAAAAGTGTAGGGGAAATTTAAATGTAATTCATCTTTGACTTTTGATTTTTTGAGTTGGAGGGAATTTTTTTTCCCAAAATCAGATGTAAACAAAAACAGATCAACATTTTAATGAATGAAAATCAATTTTTGCATTTCCGTAATTACTGTATGAATTTATTCTTGTTTTTATTTATTTTTCCATTTTTTACTTTAATTCAGGTTTTAGGTGTAGACAATTTTTGTACTATAGCTAACAGTGGTTAAAAAATGGGAGAAGATTAATTAATTAAACTTTCTACTGATTTTTTGAATAAACAGTTTTGAAAAGTCAAAGCAAAATCCAAAAACATCTTTTTCTTAACCTCCGTGCCCGTCCCTACGTGCAAATCTGAGCGGGACGGAGGGAATATATAATAATCGTGTGAAATCGTGTAAAAAAACGAAAAAATAACAATAAATTTGGGACTCGTTTGACCCTGGTTGATCGAACACACACAAAGAGGTGTGTTCGACCACCAGGCATCGAACACACCTCTGTGTGTGTTCGATCAACCAGGGTCGAACGAGTCCCAAATTTGATGTTATTTTTCGTTCTTTTTACACGATTATTATATATTTTGTTAACTTATAGAATGATTTTTCATACGTTATCCCCTTACAAATTCAAGGTTTGAGGAATGAAAGAAAAAAAAAAAGAAGGGAGAAGCAAGCAGACGGGTTGGGGAAGAAATTTGGAAAAATTTTCAGTTTTTTTTTTTAATTCATAAAAGTAAAATTGGAATTTTATTATTTTTTGAAATTTTTAAATCATTTTTAAAAAAATAGGATTTGTTTAGAAGATTTGGGGTGTGGATAACCTATCCCATTACATAATTTATTTTTTTAGTCCTTTATTGGATAAAAAAGTACAAATCATGAATCTAAAATCCTTGTAACAATTAAAAATAAAAAAAGAAATCGAAGAAGTTTATGCATCTCTGGAAGTGGGCCAAACATTAAACATTCTCCAATGTTTTCTTAATTCTCTCACAATCATTTCTTAATTCTCTCTCTCTCTCTCTGGGCGGCAGTAATTAGTGCTGTCTGGTGAGGCCGACCGACAACACAATTTTTCTTTTCTTTTCTTTTTAATAATAACACAGAATATCATTTTAATCTTAATATTTTTTTAATGTATTTTTTAGGTTGTGGTTGTACTTGTACTGGTGGAATTCAAAATCTACCCAAATTAAAGTAGAGTGCTAATCAAATTAAATCTAGTTGAAAATACATATAATAAATTTCAGATTTATTGGATGAATAATCAATTAAAATAATGATAGTTTGGTATTATAAATTTCAAATCAGTCTGTCACGTCCTTCTAATTCAAGTGCAACATAGGAGTATGATTTATCATTTATAGATACTCTTTTGGATGGATTATCTCAACTTTTAAAATTATAGAATCACATACACAGTCCCTCTCCCTCTCTATAAAGGGAAATGATTCCTTTATTTTTTTTGGTTACTTTTGTTAGTTTTGTTTCGTTTATGATTTTTCTGTTTCTTTTCCTTTTGTTTCCTTTATGGGAGTGCCTCCTTTGTTTTTATTTTAATATATTTATTACACTTATATACCACTGAACAATTGCCTATATTTAATACTCTCGACCTAAAATGATTTTAGAAAAAAAAAAAAGTTAAAACAATAAATTAATATCTCGAGATAGTTACATTAACAAAATAATTATAATAATTAAAAAAAGAGTGTTTGATCCATATGGAAGTTTACAAAATAATTAATATAGAATGCAAACAAATGGAGCAATGCATGCCAACATTCCTAAATAAATTAACCCACTTGACCTTTTTTTTGACTCATTCTCTCTCCTCTCTCTCTCTCATCGAATCCTTCTTCTTTGTCATTTTCTTCTTCCACACAAGCACAACAAATCTTCCTCTCCCTGAATCTCTGAGAAACCCTGCACTATTGTCTACCAGTTTATATACTCTTGGGATTTGAAATACTTTCTTCTTTGTTGTTCTTTCACTACTTTTTTTTTTTTTCCGAGAATTTTGTTTTTTTGTGTGAGATCAGATGCTGTAATTTGCAATTGAAGCGCCAAAAGATGAGAGGCTCATCGCCTACTTCAGTAGAGCCTAGACATAGGCTCTCCTTCAACAAGTGAGCCTCATACTATTGTCTTCACTGCACTTTAAGCATCCATTTGCTTTTCCTATATATGCAGAGTGTTAGAGGGTTTTTGCGTTTTGGGCATCTTTTTTGTTATGATTATATTCGTTAGAATTTAGCACCTTCATGCTGTTTCCTGAATCTTTGTGACGTGTTTGATTGCTAATTGGTTTTGATTCTGTGGGCCTAGTATGGAAGCTCTGCTTTTGTGCATATGAATTTTTCGACTAATTTTGTACAGTTTTATGAGTATGATGAACACTGGAATCTGTTTAGCAACTTGGTGAGCTGATTTCTACGGGGTATAATGGTAATTTGGGCACTTGAATGCTTACTGAAATTCGATTTTTCTTGAGGTTTGAAGTGTTCTTGTTTGAAATGGAAAAAATGTAGAACCTGTTTTAGGTGCAGATGTGGGAAGTTTAACCATTCAGTTTCGTGTTGGACGTATCTTACTTGTTGGTATGGATAATTATTTGTTTAAAGATTCTTATACTATCTTGGTGCATTTTACTAGTTATTTAATCAACTGATTAGGTATGGCCTTACCTTTGACAATTGGCATGTATTTTTTTAAAACTTCTAGATGAGTGATGTTCTAGGTTCATTATTTGGTTAACTTCCTTGATCAGATTCAGTTATGATAGTAAAGAATGTTACTTGGTGAATTGGTCGAACGATCTGCTGACTGTAAAACGTATTATTGTTGTGGTTGCTATCTGCCAAGAGTTCCAATAGTATGTGTCATCAATTGATGTTTTCAAGGGGATCTATGTTTGCTACACATAATTCAGTTTTTCCAAAGGAGTTGGTGCTCACACTAAGATATAAGATATAACGTGAAAGAAGTCGAACAATCAAGACATTGATAATAATACCTTGCAGTTGACACTTTTAATTTGTATGTTGTAGAAAGAGCTTTAATCCTTTCACATTTCCAGTTGAAGGCACAAGAAACATAAACAGAGAAAAAAAAAAACAGAGAGAGAACCATGATGATCATCATTGTGACTTATAGGACCAACTTGGGAACCAGTATGTTGCTCATCTTTTTCATGTTCTTATATTCTTTGCCAAAATAGCACTTGAAGCATAGAAAATTAACTTCCAGTGTTGGATGGAATTGCAGTATCAAAGATACCCCTTGTGTTTCCAAGATGGCTTATTATTTTGAAATTCACTTGCAAATATGTTTCTGAACTTTAGTTGATTCACTAATACTGGTATTGGTTTGGCTGGTTCAGTGAGGATATAAGCAAAAGAAGGTTATTAAGAAGTAGAATGTTGAAAGATGGAGATAAGTCCCTTTATCGTTCAAGCCTGGACAGGATATTAAGCTGCAAGTTCCCTACTTTGAAGCTTGTGATGGTTATTATCATTATTGGAGCATTTTTCACGTTCTTACGTCCTCCATCAATTCATGAGACAGACCATATGTCCCGCTCTCATTCAAGGTATCTTGTTTTGTTTTTTTCAGCACTTGTATATCATGTCTTGTCATCAGCTAAAACAGAGGTTTGGAGTGAAATAGTTTGTTTTTTCCATTTATCATCTAGTTCCATTTCTTGTGATCAAATCTTATCGTATCCAAGAAAGAAATATGATTTCTTGTTTTCTTTCACTTGTGATACTTGATTGAAGGTCAAGCTTGGTAGATAAATGGATAAGGAATAAACTTGGCATTGATCAAAGCTACACATCACTTTTAGATGTCGACTGGGATGAAGTTTCTGCTGCAATTGAGAAATTAACCGACAAGGATGAGTACAAGGGAATAGGGTTATTGAATTTCAATGAGCAAGAAGTTGATGAGTGGAAACTGTTATTTCCAGATGCAGAGCACGTTATGCTTGCAATAGATCATGCCTCTCACAACGTTACTTGGGAAACATTATACCCTGAATGGTTAGACGAGGAAGAAGAGTTCGAAGTTCCCACTTGTCCTAATTTGCCCAAGATTCACTTCTCGGGTAAACCACGGCTAGACCTTATAGCAGTGAAGCTTCCATGTGATAAATCAAGAAATTGGTCGAGAGATGTTGCTCGTTTTCACTTGCAACTCAAAGCAGCAAGAGTTGCTGCAATGGCCAAGGGCTATCATCCTGTCCATGTTCTATTTATTACCGAGTGTTTTCCCACCCCAAATTTGTTTACTTGCAAAGAGCAGATTGTAAGGGAAGGCAATGCATGGCTGTATAGACCCAATTTGAATAAATTGCGAGAAAAGCTTTACCTTCCACTTGGATCGTGTGAACTTGCAGTTCCGTTCAAGACGAAAGGTTTGTTCTAATTTTACAATGCCATGTATATATCTTGACTAGTGACTTCTAATACCAACTGTTCTATTCAGAAAACTGGAACTCAGGAAACGCAAAACGAGAAGCATATGCAACGATTCTGCACTCAGCTCACGTCTATGTCTGTGGAGCCATTGCGGCAGCACAAAGCATCCGAATGGCAGGTTCAACTCGGGATCTCGTGATCCTCGTCGATGAAACCATCAGTGACTACCACAGAGTCGGTCTTGCGGAGGCTGGGTGGAAAATCCACACAATTCAAAGAATCCGGAACCCAAAAGCCGAACGAGATGCCTACAACGAGTGGAACTACAGTAAATTCCGACTCTGGCAGCTAACAGACTATGACAAAATCATATTCATCGATGCAGATTTGTTAGTCCTCAGAAACATCGATTTCCTCTTCGAGATGCCAGAAATATCCGCCACAGGGAACAACGCGACCCTCTTCAACTCGGGAGTCATGGTGATCGAGCCATCAAACTGCACCTTTCAGCTATTGATGGACCACATCAACGAGATCGAGTCCTACAACGGTGGGGACCAAGGCTATCTCAACGAAATCTTCACTTGGTGGCATCGCATCCCGAAGCACATGAACTTCTTGAAACACTTCTGGATAGGTGACGAGGAAGAGAAGAAAGAAATGAAGACACATCTCTTCGGTGCTGATCCTCCAATCCTCTACGTGCTTCACTATCTAGGGCTAAAACCATGGCTATGCTTCCGAGACTACGATTGCAACTGGAATGTGGATATATTGCAGGAATTTGCGAGTGACGTGGCTCATAGAACATGGTGGAAGGTCCATGATGCAATGCCGGAGAATTTGCAGAAGTACTGCTTGCTAAGGTCGAAACAGAAGGCTGCGCTCGAGTGGGATCGAAGACAAGCTGAGAAAGGTAACTATAGTGATGGTCATTGGAAGATTAAGATAGAAGACAAGAGATTGGATACATGCTTTGAAGAGTTTTGCTTCTGGGAAAGCATGCTTTGGCATTGGGGTGAAAAGAACTGGACAGATAATGCTACTTCCACACAGCCACCACCAGCTTCCATTGAAACCGCTACACTTTCTTCTCTCTAATTTTTATTTTTTTTTAATTTTTTTTGACACATACTTTGTGGGGTGACAGAAAGGCCAACATTTTCTATACTGTAGAAATGATGCTATAAAAGGTTTGGGGTTGAAGAGTTGCATCCTATTTGAGTGTTGAGGGCCTGAGGCCAAATATATAAAAATAATAAAATCTTATAATGATTATTCATGACCCATGTGGTTTGATAAATATATTCTGTGTACAAACTAATAAGAATATTACAATTTACAACTGTTCATATGTATGTATTCACTATTCTATGTGAATATACATGTTTGTTACTGACAAGAATACAAACTCAAGAATGCATGCACTCATGCAATGATTATCAACACCAAGAATCCAAACGATCAATAGCTCAAAACAACCCACTACACAAGAATTACCTGGTTCGGCTTAAGATGCCTACATCCACGGGAGAAAAGGGAAGGGATTTTATTGAAAATGAATCAAGAAAACACAATTACAGAATATCAACACAGAAAACCCTAAACTGCGCCACTGACTTGTGAGCTAATTTCCTCCCTCTACAAAATCAATCACAACTCGATCATAACTGACGAAAGAAAAGGGAAGGGATTTTATTGAAAATGAATCAAGAAAACACAATTACAGAATATCAACACAGAAAACCCTAAACTGCGCCACTGACTTGTGAGCTAATTTCCTCCCTCTACAAAATCAATCACAACTCGATCATAACTGACGAAATGTAGTCCATAATATATAGAGAAGTTGGCTAATTTCCTCTCTCTACAAAATGAATCACAACTCGATCATAAATGACGAAATGTACTCCATAATATATAGAGAAGTTGGAAGAAAACCGCTTGCAAATCAGTTGAGAAACGGCCAAGATATGGGGCCCGCAAGATAGCTTATCCACGCTGCAACTTGAAACCACCTTCTGAGTAACAGTTTTTAACAGATTGAAGTCGCGTTTCCAAAACACGATTTTATAAGTGCATTACGTTTTTTCAATACTTAGCCAAATTTCTTACTTCTTCTTTCCAGCCTTTGCATGGCTTGACTTATGCATGCTTATATCATCAGTTACCCTATCCATTGTGGATATATGTAGCCACCGTTGATGTGTTACAAATTCAATATAATCATTAATTTCGAAAAAATTACAATAATTAAAAGAAAGATATCTGTATATATCAGTGGTGGATATATTTTATTTTATTTTATTTTTTTGCAATGCAAATTTACTTGCACCTTTTTTTAAGTAATAACAAGGGTGGAATCATCTATATTACACCAAAATACTTAATACACCCCGATCATAATTCAAAAATTGAATGTAATCTTTCATATATATATATATATATATATTAAAGAATAAATATTTGAGGACCGTGTAGTGTCAGGGTGAATTCATTTTTACGTTCAAAATTATTATATAATTTTAACTTCAATTAACTCACTTAGTAAATTAAAGTATTTCCTATCAATGTCATTTGTCATTATTCAATTTCCTAAAAATGACAACACTTTATTTTAGAAACATGAATGCATACACAATTATACTAAAGTCTCCATTTTAAGTCTCCATTCGAAGCGATTAATAAAGTCTCCGAATTTTCAGCAATATTTTCATGCAAATAGCCAGCCTCATGTCTTTTTTCTGGATATTTTTCCCAACAATCATTGATTTTGTGTCCCGGTTTATGACAATAGTCACACTCAATGTAGGGCATTTTACCTTTATATGTACCTCGTCCTCGCCCCCTCCCTCTATGAGAGTTGTTTGGAAAGGATTTCTCCTCATCTTTTGCCTCCTCATTTGATTTGGCTTGACCATGATTGTTTGACGGGAATCTTCCTCCTCTTGTTTGTCCACGGCCCTTGCCACGTCCACGACAAAGAGTTCGGCCTCCCGTGGATGTAAATTGAGATTTTAATGCTTGATCGGAAGAAGAAAGTTGAGAACTCCTTTGAAGAATTCTTGCTTCATGTGCTTCCAATCTTCCTTGTAAACTATCCAACGCCATGGATGAGAGGTCTTGTGACTCTTCAATAGCCACAACAACATGATCAAATTTCACCAATAGACTTCGCATAATTTTTTCGACAACTCTTTGAGTTTACATGACTTCGCCATTCGAAGCCATTTGGTTTACAAGAGTAGTGACTCTTGTAAAATATTCAGCAATCTTTTCATTCTCTTTCATCTCTAATTTCTCGAATTCAGCCCTTAAAGATTGCAAACGTAGCTTTTTTACTTGATCTTTACCGGAATAAGTAGTTTGGAGAATCTCCCATGCCTCCTTGGAATTATTCGCCTTGGTTAGTCTCTCGTAGACTGGAACTTTGATTGCTTGATATATTTGGAAAAGGGCTTTCCGATCCTTCTAGCCTCTCGCTTTTCAAATTTTTCTTTTGTGCATCATTCAGTTGAGATTCATCTTCGGGAGTCTCAACACCATCTTCAACAATACTCCAAAGGTCTTGAGATTCAAGACATAGCTTCATTAGGTTACTCCAATAGTCGAACTTTTCTCCATTGAAACGAGGCACAGGAGAGGCAAGGTTGCTGGCCATTTTGGTTTTTTTCTTGGCTCTGTTGCCAATTTGAAGACACCAAGATCGATTTGGGATAGAAAGTTTTGTAGAAAGGAGAGAAAAATGAAACACACTTTGAACTTTAGCCTTTGGCTTTTTGATTGCTTTTCTGTAGTTCCTTACAAAATGCAAATCTAGCACTCCCTTTTATGGATGGGAGTCTATTTAATTTTACACAAGAAACAAAGAGACTCTTTGAAGAACAAGGTGACTCTTTGACTACAAAATAATATTTCCAAGAAATTCAATTTAATCCAACACACAAATACCCAAAACTTTTGAAAAGTTAATTTATTTTGTGATTATAGATGGTGGATTTACCCATCTCATAAGTCTCGCAAGATATTAAACAAAACACAATAAACAAGAAAGCTCAATAAAACCACGACTCACAAGATAATAAACAAAACACTTAATATTCTGCTAAAATATTAAAGATTAGTAGAGATCCCAATGTTGATCACCAACCTTTCTCAGAAGCTTGAAATAGCCACATGATCTTGCCACAAGTTTTTCTCTACTATTTTCTAAGGATTTGAAATAGAAATAATAGCAATTAAAATAAGAATAGTGACCCAAATATAGACCCAAAGGATCTTTTAAATTCCCTTTTCTCGCAACTATATATCTTACCCTTTTTATTTTTGTCAAATAACAAAATCTCTCCTATTTGTTAACGAAATAATATTTCTTCAATAGTTAAATCAAATTACTTGATGATAAAGTCACCCCAATATATATATATATATATATATATATATATATATATATATATATATCTGTGTGTGTATTTGTTTTGGCTAATTTCAAGTTTCAAATTTTAGGATTTTAAATCTAAATTTAGATTATATACACATATTTAATTATGAAACAAAATCTATTTATGTAAATATTATAATCCATAATAAATTCGTCGCTTAGTTAATTGAAATAATTTGTAGAATATTAGCATGATTTATAATATTTATATATAATCAAATCTCAATGTAACATGCCGGTTAATTAGATTTTTTGTGAGATTATTTGTCCCAACATGTAATATACTGTATATCAATGGGGTTAATAGGTTGTATAAATAATCTTAAGTACACGCATTACTAAAAAATCTCAATGCACACGTTTATAAATCTGAACGTCTTAAAAATAATCTTTAAATATTTTTTGATTCTTAATGTAGTATTTATTAAATAATATCTCATCTAATCCTAAAATAAATTCTGTTGTTAATAGATTCCATTATTTTATCAAAATCCAAATCTTCAATTAATATAATTTTCCATGAATTGTGTTGATTAAAATTTGAATATCTTAGTAGAATTATTTTTTATTCTTATCCAAAAAGTTTTGAATATATTTATTAATACATTCTAAATAGATATACTAATTTTCTTAAAGTTTACCTTGATGAAATTTTATCTAGACGAGTCAGTACTGAAAATACAAAATATATATATATATATATATATATCTATATATTTATATTAAAGCAGGAAAGTTGACAAAAATTACAAGATTGCCACTTTCCCGCCTAAAAATGTCATGTCAATAAAAATAAAAAAATAATAAAATTGTAAAGCTTACTTGATAAGCTATTATTTAATAATAAAAAAAAATCTTACTTGATAAGTTATTCTTTAATAAATAAATAAAAAAAAAGATTAATCTTACTCTAGAAGTTATTCTATAATTTATATAAAATTAAGAGATGAAGAGAGAGTTACAATGATTTCTCAATTTTATGTAAAACTATAATCTATATAAAGGTAAGAGATGAAGAGAGAGTTACATTGATTTCTCAAATCTATGTAAAACTAAAAAATGGAGAAAAATATAGTGATTTCTCAACAAAAGATAGATGCATAGAGAATGAAAAATAAAAAATAAGATATACAAAGAATGAAAAAGAAAAAACAAGATATACAAATAATGAAGAAAAAAAAACAAGAAAAAACAGTAAATATAATTATTTCTCAAATCTATATAAAACTAAAAAAAATGAAAGAATACAAGATTTGTTAAGCATTCAAAGATATAAAAAATCTTCTAGATCTTATTGTCTAAAGAAAAAAAGAACAATAAAAAATCGTAATTATTATGATTTATCAAATCTATATAAAGCCAAAAAAAATGAAAGAATACAAGATTTGCTAAACATTCAAAGGTACAAAAAGTTCTTTCAAATCTTATTATCTCATATCTTCATCTAGGGAGATCCCACCAAATTGTTTTTGTACACTAAACACAAATTGAATAAATAATTTTGTGAAAGAGACATGAAGAAATGATGTAAGAAAACTATATATGATGATTCAAGTATGAGAGTGAAATATACAAATTATAAAAAATATAAAAGGAAAGATTAATTATTATGATTGAAGGAAATATTATTGTATATAATAATTTCAATTTGACGGAAATATAAATCAACAAATACAATAAAAATGTTAAAAAATAAAATTAACAATTACAATTATTAAAGTTATATGATAATTCATGCAACACACATGAATAATATGAAAAATCATTTGTATATAGTACATGTTTTAAATTAGAATAATAAAAGATGTTATAAATAATCTGTTAGTTTATACAACTTCATTACATTATTATAAATTGTTAAATTTAACACAATAAATAATAAATTACGCATCGCGCGGGTGCACTGCTAGTATATATATATATATATATATATATATATATATATATATATATATATTAAAAAAATGATGCATTATGCTTTTGTTGCAGTCATTTTCAAATCTAAACATATTTTCCATGCATTTGCAAGAAGATGATATATGTCTAAACAAATTTTCATGAATATGGGCACAAATATGTTCATGGTAATTTATTTGTAACAACACTCTTAGTAATAAATATATAATTTTGATAGAGTTTCATTAAAATATATATCTCTCTTTATAATTTATATATCTTCATCAATTATTATATTTTTAATCTTTTAAATTGATTTCCATCTCTTATTGTATACTCAAGTAATATACACTAACTTTTCGTTGCGAAGCTTTTAAAAGTTTATGAATTTGTTTTCCTGTTTTTGATGCACATGTTACCTACTAGTATAGCTTATAGACAAGAATATATTTTGACTTAGGGAAGTTATATATATTCCTTGAAGATTTTGTACTATCTTATTGTATATCAACACAATATGAGACGATGTCACGGATAGTTATCATGAGACGAATTTTTATTATCTTAAAAAATTCATATAAATTGTGAAGTGTGGTTAGGTTGATCCGTCTCACGGATGTAGCCCACTCATATAACAAATTTGGATCGAACAAAAAATAACAATTATGAGGTTTGTCAAAGAAAATGAAGTCCTTGTTTTTAGTTTTTCTGTAAATAAAGTTTTTTTGAAGAATCTATACTAAATACATAAATATAAGATAAATTCTCCATATTTATCTGGTCTTCTGATCTTCTAGCCGGTTCTGGTCTTCTCTTGGGCCAGCCCCTAGGCCGGGTCAGTTTGGTGGAGGCCCAACAGATGAGAAGCAAATCTATCAGCAAAGCGCAAATAGATGGAGGCACAACGATTTTCCCCCTTGCAAACACATTTGGTGATAAAAATTAATCTTCCTAAAACCAGTGATGACCCAGGATTTCATATCAACCTCATTATTATTATTTTGGTTTGATGGTAGATGAGGTTGAATAACATGAGGTGCATTAATTGACTTTACAATAGGTGATATTTTTTCATAATATATTTCCATTATCTATAAAAAAAAAAAATTATATATATCTCCAAACTTGGAGAATGAAAATGAAAATCTCCAATCACACTACATCTTGACATCTAACCAAACTGCAAAATGACATCCCCAATTTCTATTTGTTAATAATTTTAATCTTTGTCTCATTTTATTATTTAGTAATTTAGTTACATCTAATCAAATTCAAATTCAATTATTTGTATTAATGATCAACCTATCATTAGTATTTGTAAATTAATTATAATACATTGATAGGGCATATAAAATAACAAATAAATTATAAGTTCAATTTGAATAAATTTCATAAAAGGATTTCCAAATATATACAATTTCATATACAATAAATTGACAATAATGAAGCTAAATTCACAGTATGAGAAAATAAAATTAATTAAGATATTACCTTTAAATTAGGTGAAGAAGAAATTGAGAGATGGGGGAGAGAAAATCAAGAAGAAATTGAAGGTTGAAGGAGAGAGGAAATTAAGAAGGGAGAAAGACGAGATTTTGCTGATATGACATATGAGAGAGAAGAGATCAATTGGTTGACTGTTATCTAATTCAAGTTTTTTATCTTTTTTTTTTAATTTTCAATTAAATTATGAAATTACCTAAATACCTTTCGTTTTTTTTCTTTAAATTTTCAGGGGGTCCAGTGCCCCCTTGCGCTTGGCTCCCATTTGGGTCCATCTCTGTCTAAAAGCTGACCATTAAACATTGAGACAAATAAATGAGTTAAATAGTACTTCACAAAAGAATAATTTTAACAAAAAAAACAAACTAATTAATCATTAACAACCCATCAAATATAAAGAATTGATATCCAACATACCATTGGTGACCTTCAATTTGGAAAATGCTGAAATCTTCAAATGACGTTCACATGTAATGTCTTGAAAAATGGACACAATCGATGGCTTGTTGCCTTTTCCAAATGGGAAAATTTTATTTTTCGTCTTTTCCTAGGGAAGTTGTCTGTTTTAGGTCCTCTTATTTTTCGATCATCAATTTTAATCTTCCTATCTCAAAATTTATCCAATTTTAATCCGATTTTCACCGGAATCTTGATTTTCCGGCCAATTTTCATGATTTCAAATAACTGATGCTTATGTGACATATTTTTTCTTATGTGGTATTTTTTTTCTACCTAAAATGTCATGTCATCACCCAAATCATTTAATTGTATTAAAAAATAAAATTGATAAATATATCAAATAAAAAAAGGGAACAAAATGAAAGAAAAATTGAAAAATAAAAACACAAAAATTTAATGAATTAAAAAACAAAAAATAATAAAGAGAATAAAAACACACAAAATTAATCCAAAAAATTAGCCCTAAAATTAAAGAAAAACTGAATAATAAAAACATAAAAATTTAACGAATTAAAAAACAAAAAATAATAAACAGAATTTAAAAAAATAGAATTAATCGAAAAACCCAATTTCGGGCCAATTTTTTTGGATTAATTCTGTTTATTAATTTTTGTTTTTTAATTCATTAAATTTTTGTGTTTTTGTTTTTCAGTTTTTCTTTAATTTTCAGGCCAATCTTTTGGATTAATTTTTTTAATTTTGTTTATTATTTTTTGTTTTTTAATTCATTAAATTTTTATGTTTTTATTTTTCAAATGTTCTTTAATTTTCGGGCCAAATTTTTGGATTAATTTTGTTTTATTTTTATTTCTGTTTATTATTTTTTGTTTTTTAATTCATTAAATTTTTGTGTTTTTATTTTTCAAAATTTTCTTAATATTCGGGCCAATTTTTTGGATTAGTTTTTTTTTAATTCTTTTTTTTTTTTGGTTTTTTAGTTCATTAAACTTTTGTGTTTTTATTTTTCAAATTTTCTTTAATTTTCGGGCCAATTTTTTGGATTAATTTTTTTTTTATTCTGTTTATTATTTTTGTTTTTTTAATTCATTAAATTTTTGTGTTTTTATTTTTCAAATTTTCTTTAATTTTGGGGCCAATATTTTTGATTAATTCTGTTTATATATATATATATATATATATGTGTGTGTGTGGGATTTTAATGGATGGATATATGCGCATGGGTTGCCACAACCCATACCCTATTATATGAACGAGTAGAGGGCATCCGAGGGTATGGCCCCGAACCCTACGCATACTCTAATGATATATATTTATTTTTTCATATCCGTATCAATCTCGTTTAAACTACCCGCATCACCCTATTAAGGTTCGACCTTTTTACTAGCAAAACTGTCATTCCTGTTGCTAGAAGTAGCTAATTATGGTTTAATATTTCCCACCAATTTATTCAAATAAAGAAGAGAAAATTAATAAAATAACCAGACATTTGAAAAGATTAAATTGTTTGGTAGGATCTAGCTACGCAATGTAAAATAGAAAATTAAGATAAAACAAAATACTTCTCAACTGTATAGGCTTCTTGATCCACAGTAAAAGAAAGAATAAAACAATTGATACGAAAGTAAACAATAAGCAAAAAAAAAAATCTAACTTTTTTTCCTATTACATCTCTCCATCTTATTCATTGTCGAGCTCTTATTTATTGTCAAGCTTGTTGATCAACTCATGACTTGAGATCAACAATCTCATTCATAAATCCATCAATTAATGCCCGGGTCCTCTAGGATTGGGTCCCGACGCTAGTCGTTGAAGCCAATACGACATCGTGTCTTTTGCAGTCCCATACATTCTTGGAAACGTATCAAGGTGGTTTGATGCAGAGAAATCTTCCGATAACATTCTTGCGGCCCCCACATGTACTTGGCTCGTACACACGATATAAACTACGAAAACAATCAAAAGAATGTTCATTCTCTTAGAGTTCATCTTCACAAGCTATAAATGGCAACCAAATGTGAGAAACTAGTGTATTGATATTTGGATTCAAGTAGAGAGAACAATTGAGTTGTGAATTGAGAATGAAGAAAAAGTATGCATGGATCTCTTCTATTTATAATGAAACGCTCTTTGAATTGAATTGCCATATGTGGAATGGCATTAGCAATTTTCTAGTGTTTAATTTCGTGTTGACTAAGGATATATTTATTGGGAAATGTCATAAATGTCCTAATTGAATGTGTCAACTGGTGTGCATTACACATGTGAAGGCTTAGGTCATATTTGGTCTTTGAGTTTGAAAAGGGCAATTTCGTAAAACAAATGTGAAACAGGAGTCTGTGTTTGAAGTTTTGATTTGACCTATTAGTGAATTCTCATAATTGGCCTCCGTCTATGACTTTACATGGTTTTACTAATTTTTTTATTTTTATTTTGGGTCTCATAGTATATTTATTACCCACTGTGTATAAAAGATTTCATTTGAATTTGAATAGAGTTGTCAGTAGACTTAACTCTAAATTGTTGATTTCTTTTTAATATGGTTTGCTTGCAATTAAGTTTTTCAAAGTTCAAAGGTTAAATATTATTCGATATTTTATTGGAAAATACTAATGATTTTTAAAAAAAAATAAAACTACTTGCATTTGTATGACTTTTTGGATGGCTTCAATTTATATAGATTTTTGCTTCAATTTGCAAGTAAAAATGAATATATAAAGGTTCGATTTAAAATTTAATTGGATAATATGTAGATTCGAAAAATATTTTCCAGATTATTTATAATTTTAGGTTTAATTAAATAGTTTTCATTTTCAATTATAACTGTTTATATATATATTTTTTAATTTAGAAAAAATTATTGCATGGTTAATTCGCATATTTTCCAAATAGTTTCCTGATTCAATCATTTTCTCATACTTATTTTAATATTAACTTTCTTGATTTTATTTATTAATTTGTAGATTTGGCAATAGTTTCTGAATTTTATTTCAATAGTTTTTATTTATTTATTTTCTCTTCTTTTGTTTTTAAATATAATTTCAAGAATATTTTTTAATTCCTTTTATCCCATTTCTTTTTTGTTTTATTTATGATGAGATTTATATCATGTCATATGCTAATGTGGCAAAAAGTTTCACTTTGGGGACCAAAAAAAAAAAAAAACCCAAATTTGGTTGGCCATGTGTCTTGCTTGTGCCGTATAGCAGGAAATCGGGAAGTCCGACTAATTTTGTCCTTAAATCGCGATAATTGAAAATTTGTCGTCCTAATTTTAAAGATATATAGCCCTTCTTTTGCCAACACCAAAAGTTAGTGTTTAGTAAAAAAATTCTATTTTTAATTATATATACTGCATTCTTAGATTTTAAGATTTTTTTTTACAAAGTACACACTAAACTATTTCAATCGTCAACTTTGCATTGAATTCAATGTAAATCAAATCTTGAGTTAAAAAATTTTTCTTCTGTTTTTATGGAATATTATGAAATATTCATTTTTAGTGTGAAGAATAGTGCACACTAATGGAGACGAGTGTCAGTTTTTACAAAATAATATTGCAAAATCTGCAGTATCTTTTTGTGCGGAGATGCCCTTACAAATATATATATATATATATATATATATATATATATATATATAAATTCACAAATATCATTATTATTATCTTAAATATTAAATTTAAAATGTACTCAAACAGTCAAAAAT
The DNA here is from genome assembly GCA_954870855.1 of Scutellaria minor. NCBI lineage: Eukaryota > Viridiplantae > Streptophyta > Magnoliopsida > Lamiales > Lamiaceae > Scutellaria > Scutellaria minor. The sequence goes on along the minus strand of OX940725.1, from coordinate 11,316,422 downwards.
ATTTTGTAAGATATAAAAGTATTTTCAATCTCTATGAAAAACTTTATATAATATTCAAAATATGCTTTCATATTTAACATTTTCTTACATTATAACATATATTACAACACTTGGAACTTGAAAGTTATGTCTGTGTGTTCATTAGTAGTACTACTAGTTTTTTTTAATACTCTTATGACAAAAAAATTTTTACAGTTAAATGTGATTGAATACATTGAACCATCAAATATATTGAGAAACGAGAATTTATAACCTATAAAATGTTATACACCATTTTTTATAAATGTAGGTGTTTGATCTATATATATATATATAAAGGCAAGCTTTTTTGTGAAATTGATAATGATTTTTGTTTTTTAATCCTTAGCAGCCTTACATTATCTTAAACAAAAAAAAAAGAAGAAGATATTTTTGTCTTCTTATAATTTATCTCTATGTCATTCCTTAGATTAAATAATTATAGCTAAATAAATAAATGTGAGCGTGAAATATTATTTTCCGTAAAGCTCGAGATGACTTTGAAAATATGGAGTTGGAATTCAACTTTTTGAGTGTTTTAATAGAAACCGGTTTAACACATCACCAATTAACATTGTAAGTCAATATTGCTACATATTTTTGGTTTGCCTCTTGCATGCGGTCAACAGTCAACATTTCCAAGTATCTCCAATTTAATTTATTTCTGGTTTAAAATTATTTCTTACCAATTACAAAATATTTACTAGCCATCCATACTAGTGTATGTGCATAAAATGATCATAATACTTTTTTTTAATTATAAAAATATGTGTCAAGTATAAGTTTTCCATACAGAAATATCAACAAGACTAGCTAGTATATATTGAACAAGATAAGAACACAATTAGAGGAAAAAAATATAAATATTCTTAATGATAAAAAAACAACATATAAACTGAAATATATTTTATTATCCAACAACAATTATTTTAAAAGAAAGGGATATATTTTACCAAAAACTGCACAGTTTTGAAGGCTTTTACAATTCTAGTAGTCTAATTCATGTAGAGCAATTGAGTTGAATTCTCTATCGATAAAATCTAGTTAACATGGAAAGGGTAATAGTAAAACGCATGTATATTAGATTAAGAGGTGTTTGTGAATATGTTTAAACCAAAAATTGTGAATGTTTATAAATTGTTCAATAAGAGCCACTAGATCATATATTTTTATGAAAATACACGAATGAATTGTTTTGAATGATCTAATTCAATGGATGCACATTTTCAAGAATAGACACCTATAAATCTAAAAAATGATCCCCTTATTCCACAATTAACACATCGAATAAATATTGAATATGCGCATCCAATATACATAGAAAATGTGAGGAATTTCCTATGAAATTTGTTCTGTTCAACCTTCTTTCCTTTGTCCAAAGAGGGTTCAAAATATATTTTGATTTACCGTTTCTTATATTTTAAAGTGCTTCAATTACAAAATGTGAGTCGTTGTATTTTGGGGAATACTAGAGCAATGATTTGCCATGACTACTAGAGCAAAGACAATTTCATCCACAAACAAATAATCTAACTCTTACATCTACTCAAATTTATGTCCATTTTTTTAGTGTTTTATTTGGTGCAACAATATTTATTAAGAGATATAACATTATAATCTACTATTGTTGGCAGGTGTACTAAATGGACAGAAGCCATGAAATTTGAAAAGTAGAATAGAATGAGGCATAGTAATTCATTGATTCTCAAACTTAGTCAAATTCATTTGAGACACGTCTAATTGCTACTAAATATATGAGGAAAATCTAAGTTTGCACATATTTTGAATTTCGCATGACTTTAATTGATACATTATTACAATTCAAATAAAATAATAGTATATTTTCTATTTAGTTCATATTTCCTTATAAATAGCCACATAAAAATGTGACATCATTATGAGTCATATATTAAAAAACTAAAAGTAAAAGTTTGACATACATCACATGAGTTTAAATTAAAACACTACGCTTTAATTTAAATTCACATAAATCCATGTTAAAGATCAAAATTATATTATATATCAAAGTATCATAGCTTTTCATTATGCTAATATGTCACATATTTAAATATAAATATTAATTTCATATTGCAAGATTTAAAAAAATATATGATCTTATATATCAACAGAGGATATGTTAAAATGTGAAATGATTACGTCATTAGTTAAACTTACATTAGTAATTAATTGACTTATGCCAGATGGAGCGTGAAATATAATTTTCTGCTAGTGCGAGATGACTTTGAAAACATGGAGTTGAAATTCATCTTATTTGATTATAAGTCTAATTCAATTTGAATGAGTTTTAGTTGAGTAGAATGTGAGTCAAAATTGAGCTAGTTGGCTTATTGAACTAAACCTAATGTCAAGCTTAAGAATTTATCAAATGTAAGTTCAACTTTATTTAGTATATATAATTAAATAAAATTTTAATAATAATTTAAAGGTAAATATGTAATATCATAAAGGTGTATATGTAATATCTTATATACCTAAAGGTATTATTTATTACATGTAAATGTATTACTCGTATAGCTTAAAGGTATTACTCATATACGAGTGTAAGTTTAAATCTTAAAATTTCAAATGTTTCATCATTTTCTTCCTAAAAAATTTTACAAATCGCAATTTCATCTTCTTCGTCAAATTTTCTGCAAATCATGATTTCATATAGTTTGAAATAACTAATTTTCAATGTCTTCAAATTGTTATAATAAATTGTGATTTGAAATCAATTATCTAAATCTTTAAAAATGAGTAAAAGAGAAGATGAAGAACAAAAAACCACGTACATGATTCCATCGAGATTCAAAGAAGAATAAGAAGAAGATAGAGAAGAAGAAGAATGTACAAAACTGATTTTAAGAAGAAGAGATTTAGAAGAAGAAGAGAGGGATTAGAATGCCAAAAAAAAAAAATTGGAGAAGAAGAAAAAAAACAACACGCACATTAAGAAGAAGAAGAAAATCTCAAATATAAAATCATGATTCTAAAAAGAAATCAAAAATTCATGAAATGACCGATTTATAACTAAATTGAATAACTTTAGTTGAAGAAGATGAGAAGAAGATATAAAAGAAAAAGATGATGTCATTTGAAGAAGAAGAAAAAAAAAGAAGAAAGAGGAGAAGCGCATCTTTAGTTTAGGGAGGGAAAAAGGGAAAAAAAAAATGGCATATGGATGGATGGGTGAAACGGGTCGGGTTGGAGGTACGGATCTAGGATTAGTATCCCATCCGTACAAAAGTTCTAAGCTTAAATAAAATAATTATGAGATCATCAAAATAATATGTCAATATTATGATATTTGTTTCATCTAATACGAAGTGAGTAAACTTAAATTCTTGGTCCGATGACTTCAATTTAGTAAATTCTCATTACAGGATGTTGCTTAAATTACCTGATTGGTCTCCACCTACGACTTTACATGGTTTTATTTATTTATTTATTGAGTATATTTAGTCTCATAGTATATTTATTACACACTCTTTAAATAAGATTTCATTTGAATTTGAATAAAATTGTCAGTAGAGTTAACTCTAAATTATTGAATTATTTTTAATATGGTTTAATTGCAATTAAGTTTTTCAAAGTTCAATAGATTATTTATTATTGGATATTTGATTGGAAATACTAATGAAAAAAATGATAAAACTACCTGCATTTGCATGACTTTTTGGATGGCTTCAATTTATATAGATTTTGGCTTCAATTTGCACTAAAAAAATGAAAAAAGGGGGTGTTTCTTTATACAAAGAAGGTTTACTGCATAATATATTTATATGTGATATAAAAATAATAATATAAAATATAATATATTACTAGGATACGAATGAAGAGATTTAGAAGCATGATATATTTCCCATAAAAAAATAAAAAATAAAAGAAGAAGCATGATATATAGAATAAATAAAATGATATAATAATTAATAAACAATATATTTAACAATATAGATGTATACTCTTGATTTCGTTGGGCTTCCGAATAGGGACAACTATTATACAATTGTCGCGATTTAATGATAAAATTGGCTTGAATTATTGATTTCTGGCTTGAAATATATATATGTTATATATACATATGGTAGAAAACAAAGAATAAGACAACATGGAGCAGAAAGGCTGGGTGAATAGTGTAGCAGTCAAAACTGTTAAGATCTACCTGTTTAAAGTGGATAGACGAAGAGAGTTTCCTTCTTGGATACCCATGAGTAGTCAACTTGTGGCATAACTTTTGATTTACTGAAAAACTCGTCCCACAGCAATAAAATGTTGTCCAAAAGGCATGAATTTGTTGGTGTGGAATTTGATAGCAAGCCATAAAAACGTGTCAAGTATTTTGTCTTAATATTTAAGGACTCAATTTTGCACCAAAGGTGTAATGGATACTGAGCATCAAACTTCAGAAATTAGCTGAAATTCAGAACGACACTAGTCAAGTAAAAGAAAAATGGCAAATGGTAATATAGTAAGGGAAAATAATACCACAATCTTTAACAATATTCACAAAACAATATAAGAAACATATAAGACGCTGAACATGAATAATTGAGGAAAGTGATAGGATTCACTCCTGTTCATATCCCTGTTTCAGAATGAAAAGAAATAGGATCCTATTCAATTCCTTAAAAACTGAACAACTGCCAAATTAATGAACTGTAACATACTCCCTCCGTCCCCACTCCCCATTTATTTTGCCTACTTTGACCGGCACGGATCCTAAGAAAATACAGTTGACTGTTGATTTGATGTTTAAGTTTATGCTTTTTTTACTTTAATTAGGAAGTTGACAAAATAAGTTGGGACAAGCAAAAATGGAAAGTAGGCAAAATAAGGTGGGACGAAGGGAGTAATATACTAAAATTCATGGGGAATAAGACAGTTGATTCAGCCATTGTTTTCCGGTATTGAGGGGCCGCTTGGTATGATGGTGAGGAATGAAAAAAGGAATGGTAATTATAGTAGTGAGGAATGAAATGAATAGTCTCTTTAAATTTGTGTTGTTTGGTTTACAAAAATTCTTTAGGAATGAAATCAACTTAATAATAATAATAATAATAATAATAATAATAATAATAATAATAATTTATAATAATAATAATTATTATTATTATTAATTTATTATTAATATTATTAATAATATTATTATTATTAGTATTATTATTATTATTATTAGTTTTATTATATTATTATTATTATTAGTATTATTATTATTAGTATTATTATTATTATTAGTATTATAATAATAATAATAATTATTATTATTATTATTAGTATTATTATTATTATTATTATTAGTATTAGTATTATTATTATTATTAGTATTATTATTATTATTATTATTTGTATTATTATCATTATTATTATTATTATTAGTATTATTATTATTAGTATTATTATTATAATAATTATTATTATTAGTATTATTATCATTATTATTATTATTATTAGTATTATTATTATTAGTTAATTTATTATTATTAATAATAATAATAATATTATTATTATTAGTATTATTATTATTATTATTTGTATTATCATTATTATTATTATTAGTATTAGTATTAGTTAATTTATTAATAATAATAATAATATTATTATTAGTAGTAGTAGTAGTATTATTAGTATTAGTATTAGTATTATTATTATTATTAGTATTATTATTATTATAATTATTATTATTAGTATTATTATTATTAGTAGTATTAATATTAATATTATTATTATTATTATTATTATTTGTATTATTATTATTATTATTATTGTTGTTGTTGTTGTTGTTGTTGTTTTTGTTGTTGTTTTAGAAAATAAAATTGTGGAATGAAAGTCATTCCTTAGGAAAACCTAAGGAATGACTTTCACACTTTGATTCCTTGGTTTTAGGATTTGGAACAATTTTTGGAGGAATCAAAGTCATTTACCAAACACTCATTTTCCATTCCATTTCCATTGCTTAGTATGAAAGTGTCCAACCAAGCATGCCCTAAGTCTTCCATTCAATAGATAAATGTCTGGTTTGTGATATTAACATGACATCAGAAAACCGTAGTTTATATCTAACTCTTCATACGGTATTGATATATTTTGCTATTAATCGCAGTTTGTAAGAAACCCTAATAGAGTGTAGTGCTAGGAGGAACTAACACGTACCGGCGATATGGCTCTCGTCGGCGGCGGTCCACAGTCCACTAGCTCCGTCGCCGGAGCGCCATTCACAAGAAAATGGGTGAATTGATTATACTTGCTTCGACTCTCTTGGGAGATAACTGTGCATAAGCTATCTTTCTACTAATTTTTTCTTCTAAAAACGAAAAATATATATAATAATAATAGTCTAATATATATTAATTTCAGAATTCACACTGAAAATAATGTGTGATAACGGTAAAATATATATATACATAATATATAATATATTACTAGTATATAAGTCCCGTGAAATGCACGAGCATATAAAAATTATTATTTTGATGTTTTGATATTAAAATGTTGAACACAAAGTAATATATTATTTTAAATTCATTTCAATATAATATGTTACCCGTATGATGCATGACCATAGAATTTAAATATTTCACGTTAAATGTGAAAATGTCAATTTACAAAAAATCAAGTTATTAATAATATTTCAATTTCATTTGGTAACCCGTGTGATGCATGATATATAAATTTCAAGTGTTGTAATTTTTTGATATAGATACGTTTATTATGTAAAACAAACCTTGATTTTTAGAATATCTTTTAGATTTAACAAACATTTTTTTGAATATTGTTTTTCAAAAAAGTTTCATCAGATCGTCATATCTAGTAGAATGCCAAATAACATTCTCTATCAACCCCCCCAATGAATTTTCATATAATATTTGTCACCATTACGACATATTCTAACTTTCTAATATTCCCCACTTGAAAACTTGAGTATGATGTTCATAGTCATAATATTGTCATAAATCTTCGGGAGGAACAAACTTATAACAAATTGATGGAAAATATTAGATAAGTGTTTCACTATATATTAGAATATATAATGAAACACTTATTTACAAAATATATTAGAATATATTTGTTGAAAATATATTAAGAGCTATACAATTAAAATTCTAATAAGAGCTATACAATTGCATAAATCAAAATATAAAGGGGTATCTTAAATTTTAATATTTACGTTTTTTCCAGTTTGTACATTTTTTTTATTAGATTCCATCAAGTATTATTATTTCTTCTAAAAGTTATACTTAGTGAACTCAATTATTTTACATTTTTCAAATACTAAGATATTTTCTAGAGAACATATTAATTGTTCAAATTTATTTGTGTTTGTATATACATCACAAATTAAAACTAATGTATTAAAATAACGAAATAGGTAAGTTGTTAGTTCTGTTATAGTTCCATTTATTTGTTACATTTGAAAATATTAAATGCACTGAAAATATTTTTAGATAAAAAATAAATAAAAAAGAAGTTGCTTTTATTCCAGTAATTGGCTGCGAATAACATATCCAAATTTATTTAAACATTTTAAAATAAAAATAAAACATGTATAATTTAATTTGTTATTTAGTTTATCAATCAAACATGTTTCATCTAATTTTATATTAATCTTGAATTTTTTTATCTCTTATATTGAAATGTAGTTATGCAGTCAAAGTTTATCAATCTATGCATGTATAAATTTATATCATTATCATCAGTTTATTGCTATTTTAATGTTGTTGAACATGTTTTTTTAATTACTTTTTTATGTATAAAAGTCGATTTTTTTATCAGATTTAATTGTAATTATTATTCAATCAATATATATGTATATATATCTATATATATGTGTGAAGGTGTAAATGAATTAGAAAATTGAGAATCACAAAATGACATCTTTTTTTTTTTTTTTAACTCAATCGGTGAGTAGTAAATTAGTAATTAATTGAATTAACTCATATATATATATATATATATATCAATCTATATACATATAAATTTAGATGATAACTTAGTGGGGAAAAATAATGCTTCAATTTAGATATATTGTCACTAAATAAGGAAACGTGTAATTGGTTAATATGAGATAATTAATGATTGGTGCAATTTCTATATGTAGAAGATTACACAAATATATTTTATATATTTAATAATTATTAATTATTGATATATTACATATTTAGTAAGTGAAAATAAGCGGGAAATTTTTTACATTTCTATTTGTAGGGGGTAATTGTTATTATATATATAGATATATATATATATATATATTACACACAAATATATTTTCTATATTTAATAATTATTAATTATTAATATATTACATATTTAGTAAGTGAAAATAAGCGGGAAATTTTTTACATTTCTATTTGTAGGGGTAATTGTTATTATATATATATATATAGATATATAGATATAAGTAAAATCTAATATTACTACTTTAAAGTTAATTATAGAATAATAAATAATTGTATTTCTTCTTTTAGCAAGTGAAATGGGAGTGGGGAATTTTTAGCATTACTATTTTTGAAGGTAATTGTTATTATTATATATAGAGAGAGTTCTTAGAAACATAGCATATAGAAATGGGAAAAAATCATTGCACACTTGATAATTGAATGAACATTTGGGAAATAATGATGTGATCAACTTCAAAAATCATTTTATTTATCATTATTTTCTAATTACATATTTTTTTATCACCCATTTGTGATAACATTTTTTCTTCTATTTACAAACAGTTTATTTTCTCATTGACATACTATGATTTTAAATATATTTCAACATATAAATAAAATTGATTTAATGATCTAGATACCAAATTGAGAGATTAATTATATATATATATATATATATATATATTCTTGATACATATTATATTTTTGATTAGATGAGATTTTTTTTGACATGGTAATTAATTTTAGTCGTATTATATGTTATATATATATATACATATATATACATGCAAACTGCAAAGCATATCACCAACCATATGTATATATAACCATATGTATATATAACATATATATATTTCAAGTCAGAAATCAATAATTCAAGCCAATTTTATCATTAAATCGCGACAATTGTATAATAGTTGTCCCTATTCGGAAGCCCAACGAAATCAAGAGTATACATCTACATTGTTAAATATATTGTTTATTAATTATTATATCATTTTATTTATTCTATATATCATGCTTCTTCTTTTATTTTTTATTTTTTTTGGGGAAATATATCATGCTTCTAAATCTCTTCATTCGTATCCTAGTAATATATTATTCGAGCTTTATCAAGTTACCTGATATAAATCTCACCAAATAAAATTCAAAGGAAAAGTAATAAATATATTTACAACAAATCTATAATTATATTTTAAAAAATTATTTAAATAAACAACTAAAAATTAATTCTTCAAATTTATCGTTATTACATACATATGTACTTATAAAAATAAAATTAAAAAATATCATATTTTTTTACACTTTTTTAATAAAAAAACTGTAAACCAGAGAAATATTTTATACTTTTATTTAAATAAATTTAAAATTCTACATGTATATTTTACATTTATTTTATACTTTTCCTCCTTTATTTTACTTCTACAAAATTTTGAGAATTTTGGTCAATTTTCTATTTATCAAATAACTATTATGATTTATGATTGTAAGTTCTTTATCTTTTAAAATATCTATGATGTTTTTCATTCAATATTTTTTCCAATACTATACACAAATTTCAGATTGAATTGTTATTTTCATATTTTAAAAAGATTCAAGTCTTTAATTATAATTTTTATTAATTTATAGACAAAATTGATAGTTTGGCTAATATTGTAAAAAAAAAAAAAAGAAAAAAAAAAGAAATAAAAGAAGTGCAAGTTTTGCTGAGTTTGGTAAAAAAAACTTGACATACTTTGACTCTGAGTCCCCCACATTAGCACAACTTAATAGAAAACTAGGAGGATGATATGTTAATTTGTCAATCTTTTTGAAACATTGTGATAAAATTAATAAAAACTTACAAGATTATAATATATTTAGCAATTATGCAATTCCATAATGGTAAAACAACAATTAGGAACAAATCAGTGAAGAGAAATTCCCTGTGCTTTCTTTCATGGCAGTGATCAAAAAACCTTACCAACTCAGTTAGAGGTTTACATTGTGTCCCAGTTTTACAACATGCAACATAGTGTGAATTCAAAAGAATGAATCAATGGCAGTATTGACAGCTGGACTTTACTCCTCACTATCTTCGAGGCCCGGAATGTACTCGAGACTAACGTCGAAGATGACTGGGCTATTTGGAGCCACTCGTGGCCTCCCTGGTGCTGATGTCAGACCTTTCGGAAATGCTAACTGATCAAACAAATTGCAGATATTATGTTGAGAAAAACTGTAATGTAAAAGACTATTGGGACATAATGAAGCTAAAAAGTTAAGAATATTCCCAGTAAATGGTCTTTTAACTTGTAAATGATCTGCTGTTAGAATACCTGTAAAATAATGTAATTGCCAAAAATGAGAGACTATTTATGTGTTCTTACTGGTCCGGGGATGTAGAGTCGGCGTATCCCACCGAGTTTCATGCTGAGGATCCCTTCATCAAGACCCTTTATTACCTATTCATGGAAATTCACTTTGGAACTGTCAGTGAGTTTGAAATCATGCTCTCAAGAAAGTAGAATTGAAAGATAGAAAATAACAGAAAGTTTGAGCCTAGCTCTCAATCAAACTTGCTTCGGTTTTCTACTTGAAGTTGTCGTATATTGAAAACAGAGGATGAAGATTTTGTACATGACTCCTCAAATGGTTTTTGATGGTGAAGAATTGAAGTCTTATTATAAGTGTTTCAGAGATTTACGTTCCTCAATACATTTTTAATGATTTCAATTGAACTATGAATGCATGTTTGCTAATGGAAGCTCCTCTCACCTGATCAGCGCCCACCCGGAAAATGTAAGGCAGGCCTTTCTCCAGTGAACTATGAATTTCAAAAGAAAAAAGAAGAGGCATTAGCATAATAATTATTAATCATTTACAAATATCTCATACTTCTCCAAAAGAAAAAAAAAAAGAAGAGGCATTACGAGGTGATTATTTTCTAATCAATTTTTACTTATAGAAGCTTCAACTGTCTCGGTTTCTAGAAAAGAGAATACCATCTCAATCACACAGCATTTGAGTGGAAATAAATGCCATGTCAGCATGCATAGCCATTACCTGTCAAATATTTGGCCAGAAGGAACCATGGCAACATAATTTGCAGCTACCTGTTGAAGTGGACCTAATATGTTAGGAAGAGAGAAGAGAATTTTCATACTATTCTTGCATTGCATTATTGTATGATAAATTTTTACAAATCGATTTGAGTTACATAACGTAAACTTAAAAGTATCATTGTTTGGTGCATACCTGAAATCCAATAGGAGGGCTAGGTCCTGCACCAACTTTGATATCCTTGTATTGCAACCCAGACTCAGTAGTCACCATAGGTACCTTCAAGAGCAGAGAATCTTTCAACTTAGACAACAACACATCATTAACCATAATGTATAGCAATATTTTAATGCATCTTCTACATGCTCCAATATAATCGAACTTGGAGCTTTCAAGATGCTCTATTTTGACTAGCTCTGCTGTGATGTACTGATTGAATCTTTTCCAAACTGAACCACAAAAAGATTTATAAGTTTTCCTTTTTAAACCCCCCCAGTGATACTAATTCTAGATCCATCTCTGCTAAGAACCAAGTGTTTTAAGCCTATAAACTATCTTTATCTCTGTTCTGGTTTTTCTTTTTCTTTCTACTTCTTTTTTTTTTTTTTGATGAAAGTCTAAATCTTTAAGCCTCACCTGTGGATAACCAATCAGCTGAAATTTCTTGAATCATGTAAAAGTTTTCAATCAACTTTCAAAATAGTGAATCAACCTATAGTATTTATGAAGCAGGAGAAGTATTTTGGCAGTGACAAGTGAAGTATGGAAATAATACATCTTTATGAAAAGATGACAGTCCACTACCTTAGCCGTATAATTCAACCATAATGCATAAAAAATTCATGAACTCATTAAACTAGGGATGAAAGTGCCGAAAAGTATACCATTAGCATCAGAATAACCATAAGAATTTGACAGAAAGCTTCTCGCGGATTATAAAATAAATTTAAAAATAATGCCAAACTGATACTAGAGATTCGACTATGAAGTAAAAAAAGTTAAAAAGAGTTTAGGGAACTATGTAATCTCACCATACATTTTCAAGCTCTTTCTCACACGCATCATCACATAGCTTTGGTTTCTCCTCCGGTGGCAATCCAGCGGCTTCACATAAAGTAGAGCCACTCACGAGGCTTATAAATCCAAAACCTAAGTTCATCAAGTTTCTGCGGTTCATGACAGCACACTCATCCTGACGCTCAATAGTGTTTAATGTTTGTAATCTAGGTACCGAGGCTAAGGATTTTATTCCAATACCGCCATTGATTTTGTACACTCTTTGACGATTGGCAGAATTACTTTTTCCAAATATGCAACCTACACAAAAATGATGACAATTATTGGATGTAGTTATAACATTAGGAGCAAAAGAAACCATATGTTTCTTTACATGCATTTATTCGCATATAAAGATACAACTCTGACTGCCCTTCACATATAATCTTCAAATTATGATCATATTATTGTTGGCAAGAGAATGAGCGATTCCATGAAATTACTTATATCACATTTCATCAGCCACAGGCCACAATGCCACAACTAATATTCTTTCATGAAATCTTTAAGAATTAATATAACCAAACAAATAACTACAGAGATTTCCCCTATCTGAACCCAAAAGTTCATTTCATCCAAACTTCCTCTACAATACTCGACACAAAACCATCCAAGCAAATTATCAATCCAAACAAACTAATATAAAAAATTCTTCATCTTATCTAATTTCGACAACATTACCGAAACTATATAACCCAACGATTTGCATTTAATCTTTTAATCACTGAGCACCCAAAAAACCCTTCATTATTCTAACCCATTCAGAGTCATCAAGCTTCAGATAAACAACTAGTGTTCGCATTTTCATTTGGAATCATTATTCTAGCCCATTCCGTGTCATCAAGCTTCAGAATAAACAACTAGTGTTCGCATTTTCATTTGGGTGACAAAATTAAAGCACTAAATAAATGAAGAAGCTATCCGGATACAGAAAATGCAGATAATTAAACAAAAAAATTAAGATTGAAGAGCTTGATCTAACCGAGTGGAAGTAGCAAAGTTGCTGATGCCATTTTCTCTGTGGTGCGATGGTGAAGAAGTCTTCTATCACTCATCAGTCGTATGCATTTCAATGGATAACGATATAACTGACAGTTGGATTTTTCTTTTCAGGGTTTGTTTTTTCTTAATTTGCTCAAATACCCCTACATTCTATGGAAATGGTATTTGGGACTCAACTGCAATTTGTAAGAATACAAACCTCTTTCCGTGAATTGGAAAATCATTAATTAAAGAGTCACATAATTACTAGGTTTCATTATGTTTTTTAGATATATAAAACAAATTTTAAAATTCGAAATATGGTTGTTATATATGTTAATTTCGATAATTCTCAAATTTTATTTCGCAAATAATATCATACAGATTTGATACAATTGAAATTAAAATTTAAAAACACCAAAAAGACAAAGAAAAAGAAAAATGATTAATTTGAATGTTCTAATTACATTGGAAGTTAATTAGATAAATAGCTAATTATCCAAGCCAAGAAGATAAATCGAGGTCACCACGCCAAGCGCGTACGCCCCAATCGCCGCCACCACAACTGTCTTCCCGGGCTTCACCACCGCCCCAAACCCCGCGATTCCCGCCACACCCAGCGGCAGCTTCTTCAAAACCTCCATTCCGGCACTCGAAACGATGGCGTCGGCGAAAACCTCCACCGCGAATTCCTTGAACTCGGCTTCATCCAGCGTGATTTCCTCTTCTCGGGCCGGCCGGCGAGAGAGAACCGTATTCAGAGCCCGGTCCACAAGGACCCGATCGGGGGGGCGTGGGAGCCACTTGGAGACGAGGAGGAGGGAGCCGGTTAGGATGGCGTGGAGGCGTTCGGTGGCGGAGACGAGCTGGTATGGTCTGACTCCGGCGAAGGCGTGCTGGCTTAGTGAGACGCAGTCGGCGAAGACGGCGGTGCAGGCGGAGTCGAACTCCGGCGATGTTTGGAGGGTGTTTTGAACTCGCTTCGAAGCTGAGAGGCCCATCTGTGTGATGATTTGAAGGTGAAGGTGAAAATTGTGCCCTAATTCAAGTTTGTCAACTAAAACGATGATTCTGAAAATTAAACTGTAAAAACGTAATGATTTTAATAATTATTTTAAAATTAAAGATAAGAAAAACCTGTGAACCAATTTTTTTTTAATTCTAATGTTTAGTTATATTGTATATTTTTTTCAAAATTTAAAATAAATGCTTATAATTAATTATCATCAAAACCGACCCCTATACTTGCTGCTTTTTATTTAGATTTATTTATTTGAACTTTCTCCTTTCTTTAGAATTGAAACATAAATGTTTGTTCAATTGAAACATAAATGTTTCAATTGAACAAACAGTATAAAGAATATTATTGTTTACAATTTAATACTAGTTCTTTTTCAAAATAATTGTCGTTTTAGAGTTTAAAATTTGTTTCAAATTAAGTTTTGTTTTAAACTTTAATGCAATTTTATTTTTAATTATCTTTATTGATATTCTTTAGTTAAAATTTAAAGATTTTAGATGATATTTATTATGAAATTAATTTGATTCTCTTTTTAATAATTAATTATAAATTCATTGATTAGTTAATGGTAATTTGTTTAATTTTTATATTTCTTAATTTATAACAAAAATTTCAAAACGTGATTTGAAACGAATGAAGTATAATTCAAAGCTGTAGACAAATAAAGTCCTCTCTATCTCATGCATGTTAGTTAATATACATAAAAACTCATGTGAGACGGTCTCGCGGATAGTTTCCGTGAGACGGAGCCCCATCAACACAAATAACATGTTAATTGTAGGGTTTGGATGGTGGGTGATTAGTTTGTGAATTGATCCGTCTCACGCAATGCATTAAATTTCTGTGAGACGGTCTCACAAAAAACTTACTCATCAATATATGGTTGTTTAATACAAAAAAAGAATCATCAATAATTGTACAAGTGACAATATGAAAAGATTATTTGGTCATTGTTTGACTTGTACACTTGTCATATTTATCTGTAATCCACTGTATTTTTGTGGTGGTCTTAGTAAACAGTTCATCATCTCAAACCATTTAAATATAATCATCTCACTCATCTTTCCTTTTATTTATCAAATTTTCTGTGACAAGACAACAAAGATGAGAGACAAGGCTAAGAAATTTGAAAGGGTATTGTTAGCTAGTTGTTATTATTTTATACACCATTATGAGATTCTAAAGAGTACCAAAGTATTAAGCTTCTAAACCCCAAATTTTCAACATCTGTATGATATTTCATTTTGGATTTTTTTAAAGTAGGTACAATTTAACCTTTTGGGCTCTCACTAAAAAGCTGCATAATGATGAAAACTTGCCCACACTTGTGAACTCAAGTCAAACATGTATATAGTCAATGTTGAACTTTTGTAGGATTAATATTAAAAAATAAAGATTTATTTCTAAAAATAGGCAGCTCGTAACTTTTGACTCTTGTATGATTCTAAGTTATTATAATAATAAAACAGGGATTAGAAACACGTGTGTGAAGTGGCCTGCAGTGTTCTTTCTCCCAAGTTGCCATTTTTAACATTGAAATATTAAAAGAATTAAGAAAACCAGCTAAGCTTATCTCTATATGTTCTTGTAGTATATTTCACCTCCTTCTCTGATGCAACTAGAAAAATTAAAAGTTAGTTATTTTGTCAAAATAGAGCAACCCAATGAGGAGAAATGGCGCCAAAGGTATGTCCTGGTTTCTTCTAATCTTTCCCCTGTTTTTCGAGACGATTTACGGTGCAACAGATATCATAAACACTGATCAAAGCATTAAAGATGGAGACACCCTGGTTTCATCTGGTGGGAAATTCGAGCTCGGATTCTTCAGCCCTGGAAACTCCAAAAACAGATATTTAGGAATGTGGTTCAAGAATATAACAGAGACAATTGTTTGGGTGGCAAACAGAGAATCTCCACTCACGGATAATTCGGGTGTGCTGAAAGTTATCCATCCTGGAATCCTGGTTCTTTTGAACAACACCAATGGGACTGTGTGGGCGTCGAACACATCAACCACTGTGCGAACACCTGTCGCTCAGCTGCTCGACTCTGGAAATTTCGTAGTCCGAGACGAGAGAGATGAAAGGCCGGAGAATTTCATGTGGCAGAGCTTTGACTATCCAACTGATACTTACTTACCAGGTATGGATTTGGGGTGGAACTTTGTAAGTGGTAAAGAAAATTATCTTTCGTCCTGGAAATCCAATGATGATCCAGGGACAGGGGAGTTTAGCTTTCACTTGGATCCAACTGGATATCCACAGCTAGTGATCAAGAGAGGTTCGGTTATCCAGAACAGAATCGGGCCCTGGAATGGGATTCGCTTTCCAGGGCCACCAAACCCGAGGGAGGATCCAACTTACAGGCTGTCGTTTTTGATGGATGAGGAGAAGATGTATTACAGATCAGATTTGGTTGATAAATCGTTTATTTCTAGGTACACTATTAGCCAGGGTGGTGTTACACAACGATGGACTTGGGTGGATCGGACGCGTGGTTGGGTGATTTATTTTAGTGTTCCATCTGACATATGTGATAACTACAAGCTGTGTGGCGCATATGGTAGTTGTAATGTTGGGAGTTCTCCATCGTGCGAATGCCTCGATCATAGGTTCGTGCCTAAGGATCCAGAGGGTTGGGTTCGAGCAGATTGGTCTAATGGGTGTGTGAGAAAGACCAATTTGAGCTGTGGAGGAGATGTGTTCTTGAAGTATTCCGGGATTAAATTGCCGGATGCGAGAAACTCGTGGAATAATGCAATGATGAATCTTGAAGAATGTAGAGTGGAGTGTTTGAAGAAGTGTTCTTGTATGGGGTACACACATTTGGATATGAAGAAAAGGAGTGGGTGTTTGATTTGGTACGATGAGTTGATCGATATTAGGACTTTGTCTCCAGATGGACAGGTTATTTACATCAGAATGGCTTCTTCTGAGGCAGGCAAGATTTTCCGTCAAAACAAGAATTGTTCGATGTTTTGCATTTTTCTTTTATGTGCTAAGCTGATCTGATAAAGAACACACGTTTCTTTAATTTTTGCAGATTCTGAAGGGAAGGAAAGAGTGCTACTGATAGCAAGTCTGGTTTCGGTGATGGGAATTGTTATCTTGGTTGTTAGCTTAAGTCTATATATTTGGAAGAGGAAGAAGCAGAATTACAAGAAGCAGATGGAAGAAGGTGAGAAAACTGTGATACTTTAGAGAGAGAGTGGTTAAACTGTATCTGTGACATATCTGTTAATGTTATATCAGGAAAATATAATAGAGACGACGAGAATCAATCGGATCTGCCATTATGGGACTTGACTACAATTCTGAAAGCCACTAATCACTTTTCAAGCAGTAACAAGCTTGGGGAAGGTGGATTTGGTCCTGTCTATAAGGTAAAGTTTCAGCATTCAGTATACGTAACGATATCATTATTGAGTATATAGCACATGGTGAAATGAAATGAAATGAGTGTCTAAACATAATTTAGACTATAGTTTTCTTTGACTTCACTGTGTGAAACACCCAATTAACATGCTTCATAATGTATGTTATACATGGTCCACATTGTTTGACATTTCATTATATTATCAAAAAAGTCCATTTTGTTTTCTTGTATTTTTAATGGATGTATGAAAGTTAAGCCACAGTTAATGAAGAAAGCCAAACTAAGAAAATGAAAGTACATGTTAAAAAAGTTCTTGCATGAAAACATTTTCATGGGGTTCTTATTCTAAGTTAGAAATAAATAAGATGCAATTTTGTTTACAATCATTTTGCACAGATGATCCACTATGGAAAGAAATAGATAATACTCACTTGCCTTATTTAGGAAATATAAATTAATATTTCAAACATGGATCTATCTTGAGATGACCTAAAAATACTACTTTCTATATTAGGGTATGTTGGAAGGGGGACAAGAAATTGCTGTCAAACGATTGTCTAAGGAATCGAGGCAAGGGCTTAAAGAGCTAAAGAATGAAGTGATCTTCATTGCTAAACTTCAGCATCGAAATCTTGTTAAGCTTCTAGGATGTTGTATCCAAGGAGAAGAAAGTATACTCATCTATGAATATCTACCTAACAAAAGCTTAGATATAATCTTATTTGGTGAGTCTTCTAATACTTTAAACACCCACTAAACAATCTGTTGATAATGCTAAGTGCTGATTTGGATCGAAAATATATGGACAGATCAAACAAAAAGTACATTACTCGATTGGCAAAAACGCTTTCATATCATCAATGGGATTGCAAGAGGGCTCTTGTATCTTCATCAAGATTCGAGGTTGAGAATCATACATCGTGATCTCAAAGCCAGCAACATATTGCTGGATTCCGAAATGAACCCCAAGATATCGGATTTTGGATTGGCAAGAAGTTTTGGAGGGAACGAGACTGAAGCTCAGACACATCGTGTCGTTGGAACATAGTATGAATTTTGCTTATACTTGCTCAATAACTGGATCATTTAATATCTTCAATGATAATAATCATGTCTCTATTGCAGTGGATACATGTCTCCAGAGTATGCAGTGGATGGTCTATTTTCAGTTAAATCAGACGCGTTTAGCTTCGGAGTTCTGGTGCTAGAAATTGTGAGTGGAAAGAGAAACAGAGGATTTTGCCATAGTGAACATAGTCTCAACCTTCTTGGTCATGTAAGTCTTGTAACCAACCTATCAATGCAAATACTTTAATGTCCATATTTATCATTTCAGTTAGATATAATAAAATATGAGATGAAATATTATTTATTTTCAGGCGTGGAAATTATATAAAGAAGGGAGGTCGGTTGAAGTAGTCGACCCGTCTCTAGACAACATGTTTCACATTGCGGAAGTGGTGAGATCGATCGAAGTTGGGTTGTTATGTGTGCAACAAAATCCAGAAGATAGGCCAAACATGTCTACTGTGGTTTGGATGTTGGGAAATGAAGGTGAAATTCCTGAAGCAAAACAGCCTGGTTTTTTCTTACAAAGAGATGTTGCTGCTAAGGATTCGATGAGTACCAATGTTGAGAATTCGATGAATGAAGTTACCATTACAATGCTTGAGCCTCGATAAGTAGAGAACAAATTGTGATTTTGATTTATTATTCTTTGAGGTTGTTTTTAGATAGAGTGGTTTAGATTTGAAATTAATATATTTCAAATTAGAGCATTCAGAATCCACAAAAATTGTTAAAAAATGAGAATGAAAAATACATAATTTTTTTTGGGCTTCATTGGCAACTATATATTCTAAACCTTATCAAAACAAAATACATCACAGCCTTTAAATTTTATTGAATATATTATAACCTTTGAAATAGTTAACAAATATATCATTTGTTCTAAAATACTTGCTATTTGTTGCTTACATGACAACGAATTCCAACGAGTCTTCATGTATTTAATTAAGAAAAAAACAAAAGTTGAGTCAGACGTTTGATTAGGTAAAATTAAAATAAAATAATAACCTTGATATTTACAAACCCCCCCAAAAAAAAGGCAATAAACAATGTTGCTATGAGTTATTTGAGACAAACTCCACAGCCTTGGAGATATATTTCCTCCTCAAATTCAGATTTTCCCATCTCAATCTGACTTATCTGTAAATTGTTGCAACTACCCCAGTTTGTAACTACCCTTGATCAATAAAGCATTTCTTACAAAGATTTTTGTTTCTTTCTCTTGTTTTTTTCTTGAGATTAAATTTTAAAATGCAGGCAGCTGCAAAGATTTGACTCCGGCATGGCCCCAAGTCAATATTCAAAAACAGGGACAAGGAATATTCACTTATCCAACAGTACCAATTCTCACACATTTTTAAGAAAATTATACTGGAAAACCAAAATGTTAAAAACGAAGAATCCGATGAGGAAAGCTACGGTCAAAGGTATTCCCTGGATTCTTGTAATAATTTCCCTGATTTTCGAGACGATTCATGGCGCAACAGACATCATAAGCCCTGATCAAACCATTAAAGATGGAGACACCCTGGTTTCATCAGGTGGCAAGTTCGAGCTCGGATTCTTCAGCCCTGGAAATTCCAGTAACAGATATTTAGGCCTCTGGTTCAAGAACATTACAGAGATGACAGTTGTCTGGGTGGCAAACAGAGACTCTCCACTCAAAGACAATTCAGGTGTCCTAAAGCTGATCCCACCAGGCATCCTGGTTCTCCTCAACAGCACCAATGGGACCCAGTGGGCCTCCGACACGTCACCATCTTTGCGTTCCCCTGTCGCCCAGCTGCTCGGCTCAGGAAACTTCGTAGTCAGAGAAGAGGAAGACGACAGGCCCGAAAATTTCATCTGGCAAAGCTTTGACCATCCAACAGATACTTATTTGCCAGGCATGAATCTGGGGTGGAATTTGGTGACTGGTAAAGAGAATTATCTCACATCATGGAAAAACAGTGATGATCCAGGGACAGGGGATTTCACCTATCATCTTGATGTTACTGGATATCCACAATTAATGATGAAGAGAGGCTCGGTGATACAGACGCGGATCGGGCCCTGGAACGGGCTCCAGTTTCCAGGGCCACCGAACCCGGGAGAGGACCCAACTTACAATCTCACATTCGTGATGGATGATAAGAGGGTGTACTACAGGTCTGATTTGCTTGATCAGTCGTTTGTTTCCAGGTACACCATGAACCACTCAGGTGTGGCCCAGCGGTGGACCTGGGTGGGCCCACGTGGCTGGGTGCTTTATCTAAGTGTGCCGTCTGATATATGTGACAGTTACGGGTTCTGTGGCGTGTATGGTAGTTGTAATGTGGGCAGCTCGCCTTCGTGTCAGTGCCTGGATCATAGGTTCGGGCCGAGGAATCCAGAGGGCTGGGTCCGGGCCGATTGGTCTGATGGGTGTGTGAGGAGGACCAATTTGAGCTGTGGGGGAGATGTGTTCTTGGAGTATCAAGGGATTAAATTGCCGGATTCAAGAAACTCGTGGCATAATGTTTCGATGAATCTTGAAGAATGCAAAGTGGAGTGTTTAAAGAACTGTTCTTGTATGGGGTTTGCACAGTTGGATATTGGGAGAAAGAGTGGGTGTTTGATTTGGTTTGATGAGTTGGTTGATATTAGGACTTTGTCTGAAGAGGGACAGGTTATTTACATCAGAATGGCTTCTTCTGAAGCAGGTAACTAAGAATTTGTGAGTTCTTCAATGTTTTGCTTAAGATGAATCTAATGAAGCGTACACATGTTTTAAATTTTGCAGAAAATGGTGAAAATAAGAGAGAAATACTGATTGCAAGTCTAGTTTCAGTGATGGGATTTGTTCTCTTAGTTGTTTGCTTAGGCCTTTACATTTGGAGAAGGAAGAAGAAGAAGAATGTCATGGAGAAGGAAGAAGGTGAGAAAATTTATGTCAAGAAAAAATAGAAATCTATTGCCAAACTGAACGGATCTGTACTTATCCCCTAATGTGTCGCAGATCCAATACAATCATTAATTTCAAATTATAAAATTTAAAAAAAATATGATCTTTACACGTTAGCGGTGGACATATTAAACTGTTTGTTTGAGATTAATTATTATATTATTGCAGGACAAAGACAATATAGTAGAGGGGATGAAAATCATTCAGGTCTGCCATTATGGGACTTATCTACAATTTTGAAAGCAACTAATCATTTTTCTAATAGCAACAAGCTTGGTGAAGGTGGATTTGGTCCTGTCTATAAGGTATGATTTTTGCATTCAATATATACATCATTATTGTCATCATTGTGGAATAGATAATTTTGCTTAGTTGATAAGATGGTGAAATAAAGTAAAAATTAAATTGAGAATGCAATCGAGTATGTCATGTGTCTGCACTATAAAAGTGAAACGTCCAACTAATATATTTTGTAATATAATATATATGGGCCACATTGCCAAAAAAAATATGTTTTTTTTTCTGTGGATGAAAGGTTCTGAAGTACTTAAAATTAAAGTTCATAAAGAAAGTCAGAGAACAACTAAGAAAAGATATGTCGGATAAATAATAATTAATTCAGAGCCAGATCCAATTATATTATACATTAATAGGAAAATATTTGTTATATGTTACTGTACAAATTATGATCTTTTCTAATTTATCATGGACGGTTGTTGTCCTTTTCTCTCAAACATCAATTTGTTATATACATTTTGAACTGTGAGATGAGTTGAGCTGGAATGAGGCACCATTGGAGTTCAAGCTTTTTCACAAGCTGAGTTTCAGTATAACATACATGATTTAAAGCTCAAGAAGTTTTAATCTCATTATTATCTTTTTTATTTTTTGAATCATACTAGAATTAATCAGGAAAATTACAAAACTGGTCCTGTAATTATTGGGTTTTGGCAATTTCAATTCTAGTTTTTGCAATTAAGTGCTATAATTTTTTTAAAATTCAATTTTAGTTTTATTGGAATTTTATGAGAAAATTGTAAAATGGTCTTATAACTAGTGGATTTTAGCGATTTTAATCTCAAACAAATCAGTTTACGCAGTTAAGTTCTTCATTGCAATTATAGTCATAAATTGCTTGTTATTTTCGGAATTTCACACATGTTGCTCACGTGCGTCTAAAATTTTGTTTCTAGCACTTTTTTTAATAATAATTGATGCTCTATGTCGTGAGTGGACTCCAAGTAATGACATGTAACAAAGTATATTCATCTCATATTTGATTGTATCGATTTGTTCAACCATTTGGTGACACATTAATGATCCATTCTTGAAAGAAAAATATGCATTAAATTAAAACTTCCAAGCATGGCTTTGATATCAGGGCATTTTGGAAGGGGGACAAGAAATTGCAGTGAAACGGTTGTCTAAGGAATCTAGGCAAGGGATTAATGAACTAAAGAATGAAGTGATCGTCATTGCTAAACTTCAGCATCGAAATCTTGTTAAACTTCTAGGATGTTGCATCCAAGAAGATGAAAGTATGCTCATCTATGAATATTTGCCTAACAAAAGCTTGGATCTATTCTTATTTGGTGAGTGTTTCTAACACTCTATATGTCCCACTAAAGCAATCTATGTATAATGATGCTAAGTGCTAATTTGGATTTAAAATATTTGGACAGATCAAACAAAAAGTACATTACTTGATTGGCAAACAAGATTTAATATCATCAATGGGATTGCTAGAGGACTCTTGTATCTTCATCAAGATTCGAGGTTGAGAATCATACATCGTGATCTCAAAGCTAGTAACATATTGTTGGATTCCGAAATGAATCCCAAGATATCGGATTTTGGAATGGCTAGAAGTTTTGGAGGGAACGAGACAGAAGCTCAGACACATCGTGTCGTTGGAACATAGTAAGAATCTATCTTCCAAGTCTATTTAACAATTAAGGTAGCCGATAGGAGAATCATTTAATATTTGGAGTATCACTCTTTTCACACTAATTAAAGTACCCAAAAAATTTGAGTTACTAAATGATTGCTGAAACAATTTGTCTACTCCGATAGTGGAATGTTCCACCTAGAATGACCACTGTCGGGAACTTCTCAGTGGAATATTCCAATATCCGAAGGACTTAATTGGTAACTTGTTTCATTGGTAAAGTTCAACAATCATTTAGTAACAACATGAAGTTTGGGTACCTCAAGTATACAAGGATGAAAGTTTTGCTTGAAATTTGTTATTTACCCTAATATTTAATATCTACAACATAAATCATTTTTGTCTCTATTGCAGTGGATACATGTCACCAGAGTATGCAGTAGATGGCCTATTTTCGGTTAAATCAGACGTGTTTAGCTTCGGAGTTCTAGTGCTGGAAATTGTGAGCGGGAAGAGAAACAGAGGATTTTCTCATAGTGAACACGGTCTCAACCTTCTTGGCCATGTAAGTCCGCTAACTTCCTTATACAAATACGAGTCCATACCATATCATCTCACTCCAATCCTTTCGAATCATAATAAACTAAAAGATGAAATACTATTATGATTCCAAACATGGAAATATGATATGAAATACAAAGACAAATGCACACTATATCATTTCAGTCGATAACAAAATATGAGATGAAATACTATTTTGACTTCGTCTGCAGACATGGAAATTCTATAAAGAAGGAAGGTCAGGCGAACTAGTGGGCCCGTCTCTAGACAACAACTTTGACCCTGCAGAAGTGGTAAGATCGATCCAAGTAGGTTTGTTATGTGTGCAACAAAATCCAGAAGATAGGCCAAGCATGTCAACTGTGGTTTGGATGTTGGGAAATGAAGGAGAAATTCCTGAAGCAAAACAGCCTGGTTTCTTCTTACAAAGAGATATTGGTTCTGCTCAAAATTCGACCACCATCAATGTTACAAATTCGATTAATGAAGTTACTATTACAATGCTTGAGCCTCGGTAGAGAACAAATTAAACATGTTTTAGGAAAATAGTGGTAGAAAAACATCTAGTATATAATATGTTAAATTCAACTTTATTTCAATAATCATTCAATATTATATACACACACAAATTTCAATTTTGGCTTTACTAATGTAAGATGACTATAAATATATCTCTTCAGGACTGTAACTTATATTCTGTACAAGAAATTAGATATAGAATTCATTTGAAGCTTTTTTGATCAGTTAGTGGCTTTAGTTGAAGCCATAATATACTATATATTTCTATATTTTCTTGTTACCACGAGCCTTGTAATTCAAGTAGCATCTCATGACTTTTAAATGTGCAGATTGTGTAACGATCAGGATCCGAACTTTGGTCACACAAGTTTTCTAATTTTTATTGTCTCTCTTGCTTTCACTCCCCGAAGCTTATTAAAAAAAGTCTATATTTTCTTTTTGTAATTTTCTATTTAGAGATACGACTCTTATAATTCTTTTTGTAATTTTCTATTTAGAGATACGACTCTTATAATTGTGGAATTTTTTTGATAAAGAATTAACGCAACAACAATGAGCACATGTATTAAAGCATCTCTACGCACTAAAATACTGCAAAGTTTGCATTATTTTTTTGTTTTTTATTTATTACATATTTATTAATATTCATATGCAATATATAGATAACAATATCCATAACTTATGGATATAATTAATTTTGATAGTTATATCAATTGAGTTTGGATATCTATATGTTGACATACAACAAATAGATATCAATATCGATACATACACATTGATATACATCTTAATGATATCAAATATTTATGACAACTAAAGTACCTCGGATATTAATTTATAATAGATAAATTGTGATATAAATAAATTTATAATATTAATCAAAATTTAAAGGAAGCAAAAACAAAACAAAAAATACGTAAAATGAATGAAAAAAGAAAAGAAAAAGAATAAAAAATTAAAAATAAATACCGCAAAATTTGTCGTGCAGTGAATGTAGCATGAAAACAATTGATATAATTTGGTGTGATCATCTAATACAATATTGAAGTGGAAAAATTATAAAATCTTTAGAAATCGTACAGCTGGAGATGAACTCAATGAACGTGCTTAGCATCTTCAGTAGTGCAGAAAAAATATTGCAGCTTTTGCACTATTTTTATGCAAAAACTGACACTCGTCTCTAGTCGTCTGTACTATTCTTCATATTAAAACGGAATATTCCATAAACATAGAAGAAAAAAAATTTAACGTGAATTTTTGAAGCACTGTTGTAGTGAACAAATCTTAATAATTCAACGCAGCACTGAAGATGCTTAAAAGGGGTCACAGAGTAATTATTAACTTACCATAACTATACATGTTTGATTTCATGATTGAACTCTGAACTTTATATTAAAAATTCCTATTTGCACCAACTCGGCTTATTTTATTTTATTGATATAAAATATAATTATAAACTAGACATAAGCACAGCCTAATTGCATATATTAACTTATATTGCCTACACTGATATACATATAATTAATTCGCCTCGTTATGTTTTTATAATGAAATAGATCTTAAATGACAATTTAGTTTAATCCTTCGATTTGCATGCATATGTATTGGACAGTCATGTAAAGCTCAATTTTCAAGGATATTTGTTCTTTGACGAAATCTGGAACCATATCTCAATATTCTCATATACAGTAGAACCTCTATAAAATAATCATATACAGTAGAACCTCTATAAAATAATATTCGATAAATTAATAACCTCGATAAAACTAATAATTTGTGTTCCAACTTGGGATCAGTTCAAATTTAGACACCAATCA